>JALIGW010000123.1:0-345000 GCA_023053685.1 Diadophis punctatus similis
CTATCTGTGATAGTATAGAATTAAGTGATATCTGTAATCTTTGTTTGTGAGTTAAAACAAAGATAGGCAAAAAGAAGAAACCTCGCATTGACTGAATAACTGTGTATGACTTGGAATTCCTATTTAACTTTGCTACTATTCAAGTAAAAACTATTTTGTACATACTAAAGATATTCTGTTTATTGACTGAATAGCATTCATATCAAACTGCAACACCATTACTACAACACATTTCGCTGTGTATGTGCTTAATAGCACAATAACTCCTTAACAGTTACATACATTCCGAGTGGCCACAATCAATGGGTGGACGCGCTCTGCAGAAAACCAAAATATGCCCACACCGAGGACCCACTTCCTCCTTGGACTATCCTGTCCACCCGTGTATCTGTCAGGAAATTTGATTTAAAAAAAGGCTCATTGCACTTTCATGGCGTAAAAAAAATCAAAGCAAATTACAGTAATTAAATATATACTTTGAGCCCTTTTCTCAGGAGAGATTACAAAATATTTAGAATTGGAGAGGACTTGATTATTTCGCCAATGGTCCAAATTATAGGTTCCTTATGAAACTGAATTTCAGAAAGTCAGCTTATTGTGTGTGCTTTTACCTATCTTCAAAATATATTTTGTTGAATATAGACAGCTATCATTTGAAGGATCTCTTCAAATCTTCATTTCATGTTTCAACCTGTTTTATCGCTATTTCATTCTTAATAGTTTCTGCAATTTTTTCTCTTCTTTTCCCTTCTCCCCTTCTATTTCTTTGTAGTTCTGTGGAAACTGTCTTAGAGACTATATATGTAAGGATAATAAAAAAAACAATGCCATGCAGTTTCATAGGGTTGAGATAGGATATTTTTCTGTATAGGGACACCCATCTTTTTCAGGATGGAAATTATCAACACTGGAATGGAGTTGATAGCAATGATGCTTCTTGTGTCCCTGTTCTGTATTACATGCAAAACATATGCTATGAATTGTAGCATACCTGATGACCCTCTTCCTATAGCCCATCAATTTGCTCAGCCAAGAAATGTTATCTTTGGGGCAATTGTCCCTCAAGCCTTCTTCTTTCATAACAGCCCTTCCTTCACAGAAGATCCCTCTCGGACATTGCTCAACGAAGTGATGTAAGGAATTCTACTTTTTTCTCTCTTCAGACTAGTAAGGGCAAAATAATTGGGGGGGAAAGAGTTAGGCAGCAGGATTATAGTTATAAGTCTGAAAAATTTTCACACATATAACATCACTGGGAATTTTCTTTTAATTAGTTTTCTCTCTTTTTGAAGTGTAAGAATTAGCTGTTGAGTAGAAAACTCCATGTGCCTTCCCACAATGCACCAAATTTATATATGATTCTATTGATGTTCAATTTATGATTAATAAACCATTTGTAATAGTACTGTGGTAACTGTCTTAGAATAGTCTGTGTAAGAATAGTAAGAAATGATAGCACGGAATTTAATGTGATAGAAATAGGAAAATTTTGTGTGCAGGAAAATCTACATTTCCTTTGGTGTCAATTGTCAACAATTTTGATGATGATAATAACAGAATAATAGAGTTGAAAGGGACTTTGGAAATCTCCAAATTTAACCCCCTACACCATTTCAGAGAAATGGTTGTCAAAACTCTTTTTAAAAAGAGATAAGCACCACAACCTTCTGGAAGCAAGTCGTTCTACTGATTAATTGTTTTAACTGTCAAGAAATTTCCCCTTAGTTCTAGGTTGGTTCTCTCCTTGATTAGTTTCAATCCGTTGTTTCTTGTCTCGCCTTCAGGTGCTTTGGAGAATAGGTTAACCTGCTTTTTTTTGTGGCAGCCCCTTGAATGGATAATATGATGGTGTTATCCATTCAATTATGTTCACACTTGGTGATTCTATGGGCCAGTTGCCTACAACTTGAAATCTGAACTACTTCTTTGAGTTTTTCTATGCTTGTCTGATATTACCCAAAATAGGATGGGGATGGTATCAGTGATTCTCTAAGTGTTCATGTACTGTATTATATACAAACCACATAATAGACAGAAATGTAACAATTAGATATGTATTCAAAGCACATTTCCTGTCTATGAGCTGTAAACTGTTTCTTTCCAAAGACAAATTATGGCAAGAGATTATATAAAAAAAACTTTCCTTTTCTTTGGAGAGGTACAAATTATTTTGTCACCTCATGGAGCTCCAAGAATTGCTTTCTCCTAATCCATTCAGACACCAATCTGAAGTCACATTAAGTCTTTCCTTGAACACTTGCAGTGAGACAAGGCATAGCAGCTCTTTTGAGAAGTTCAGTTATTTAAGGGTTTCAGCATCTCTTCCACCTATTACTGCTGAGTTTCAGTATGTAGCTTCAAGTGACTCCCTCTCAGTTAATTGTAGGGCTGGTTCTATGGATGACTCTTGAACTTCATGGCATTCAGTTTTATAGCTTTGAGTACACAAGTACAAGAGAAGGACTGGAAACAGTTTAGTTATATAGATAGTTTTTTATTTTTTTATTTTTTTTAATTTTTATATTGATAGTTTATTTGTATATTTTCACATTACATACATAGGTGCTTAATGAACAGTGCATTGTCTGGGTCATTTTATTTATATATAATAATACTTTTCCTGTTCCTAATTTCTATCTCTACTATCCAACCATTTATAAAACAAGTCCCATGTTAAAAAATACTCTGTATCTTCCTTTTCTTTGCTTTTAGTGTCAATCTATCCATTTCTGCACAATCTATTTTTTTAATTATATCTTCTTTTGTAGGTGTTTCCTCATTTTTCCAGTACTGTACAATCTTTGCTGCTGTTAAAACATGTAATATTAAGTATAGATTCCCTTTATCACATTTTTCCGGTATTATGCCTATCAAAAATATTTCTGGCTTATAATCTATGTATTGTTTTAGCATTTTTTCTAACCATGAATGTATTTTTGTCCAATATTTCTTTGCTTTTCCAAAGAAAATGTCCACCACATGTGATAATACGTACCCGGTGTCTGGTTATATTTCCAAAATCTGGCAGACATGTTTTTAAACATCTTTACTAATCTGGCCAGGATAGATGCCACCTATAAAATATTTTATATAGATTTTCCTTATACATTATCAACTTACAATTTCTTTCCCAAAGTTTTTGCTATAGTTATATATAATTGTACAGATATATATAAGTAAAAAGATAACGTGAAGACGATTACCGTAGAGGTTTGCATGTATATATGTACACACATGTACATATAGTGTTTTGTTCAATGTTTGTTTGTCCTTTTTAATGTTTATATTTCAATAAAAATTATTTTTTTTAAAAAAAGAAACCACAGCTCTTAATATCTTTCTCATATCTTGAATGTATTTGCATATACGGCCACCATGATAAGTCCACACCTTGATTCTGTAACTCTTGTTTGGTTTTAAGTTCCCCTTCCACATTTAGGATATCTTTATATGTCAATTTTTTTTCCAGATTTACTACATTGGATGGGTAAATGCTTCCATTGTTGAGAGCCAAACTGGAATTTTCATATATATGTTTGCTTTCACATTTTCCCTTACTAAAAGTAGAGCATTTCTTATATAATGTCTTTGAAAATATCAATAAGTTTTACTTTTGTCATACCATAAAAAAGCATGCCATCCTAATTGGAGATTCTGATCTTCTAAAAATGGTAATCTTCTATGTCTAAGAGTAATCCATTCTATCACCCATGTTAATACAGCAGCTTGATAATAAAGCTCCCAATCAGGTAGCCCAAAGCCCCATTATTTTTAGACTCTTGTAACATTTTCAATCTTCAGTTATATTGATAATTTTTGTTGTAGTTCTCTGCCAAAGATGTATCAGCACATCCTTGCTTTGGTGTTTGCTGTCAAGGAGATCAATAGGAACCCTGAGTTCTTACCGAACATCACATTGGGTTTCCACATTGTGAACAATCACTTCCCTGCAAAGGTAACTTATAAGGCAACCTTGAGCTTACTTTCTACACAGCAGAAGTTTGTTCCCAACTTTACCTGTGATTTAAAGAAAACATTTATTGCTGCTATTGGAGGACGTTTGACAGAGACTTCATTCAACATGGCCACAGTTCTTGCCAACTACAAGATTCCACAGGTAGATCCTTGAGATGGCTCACTACAAATGCCAAGTCTTTTTAATTTCTTCCATTCTTAAAGCACCTTTAGGTCCCTTTCCAGAGTTGATTTTCAGAGTGGAAAATCTAGGAGAACATCATATTGTACATTCAATTAATATAAATACAAATATTGTATAGGGATGAGTAATTATTTAGAAATTAAGGACTCTGTGGATTCCCCCAAATAAAAAATATTAGCAAACTCCTGTTGGATTTGAAAGTTTCAATTTCAAAGTGGTTGACCTACTACAGAAAACACTCTGCCTCTCCTACATGATATTTGATTCCCTTCAGGTAGTCAAACAATAAGACTGTTGCAGATAATAAATGCCTTGCTTTCAATTTTGTGCTATGTTTTAAGCATTTTCATATTCAGTTAAAATGTACCAAGACAAAAATAGACAATACTTTTAATTGATATAATATTGCTGGCATATGAACTGACTGTATAATTTCAGTGCTGACTTTCTGCCTTACCTATGATGAATATGAATCCCATTTCATATTCTTATGTAATGGTTCTGATTATTTGCTATATATTGACTTTCAGCTTGTCTATGGGACATTTTCTTCAGTACATGGTGATAAAAATCTATTTCAATCCTTGTACCAAATGGTCCCAAATGAAATGCATCAATACATTGGGGTTATTAGATTACTTCAGCATTTTGGATGGATATGGATTGGCATCTTGGCTGTGGATGATGACTATGGGGACATGTTTTTGCAGAAAATTGAATCGTTGCTATTCCAAAACAGCATTTGTTATGCTTTCATACTTAGAACACCACCGAAAGCATATCTAGATGAATATATACACTTGATTTCAATGGAGTTAAGATATGATCAACTCTTTATGGAGGATAAAGTCAAAGTGTGTTTAATCTACGGCCTATCTCCAGCCATGCAAAATCTGAGAGTGATCATCCTTGTAGCATCTCTAACTTCACTTCCACCTTTGGGTAAAGTGTGGATTATTACTTCCCATTGGAATTTTGAATCACTGTCCTTTCAGAGACTTTGGGACATACAGAGTTTCTATGGTGCTCTGTCATTTGCAGTTCGCTCAAAAGAGCCCCCTGGATTCCAAGAATTTCTTCACACTGTAAGGCCATCTTGGGCAAAAGAAGACAATTTCATTCAGAATTTTTGGGAGCAGGCATTTGACTGCCCATTACAGATTTCTGATATAAATGAAGATAACAAGGTATTGTGCACTGGGGATGAGAAGTTAGAGAGTCTGCCGAGTATATTATTTGAAACGAGCATGAGTGGACACAGCTACAATATTTATAATGCAATATATGTTATGGTACATTCTTTGGATGCCTTACTCAAATCCAGATCCAGATGTAGAAATGCTATAGGAACAGAACAAGTAATATTTCAGGATTTACAACCATGGCAGGTATTTTATTTTATTTTTAATACATAAAAATTGTTTGTTTTATTGCACCATCATATATTGGGAATGATGTTACAAATGACTGTTATACCAATGAATTTTGTTGAATAAAAATACTTATTTTGAAAGTAAAAGCTTTTATTTTTTATTTTTTAAAAATAATCTTTATTAATTATATAAAAAAGACAAACAAACATCCAAACAAACATAAAAACGTGTATAAACATATGTATATATAATTAGAGTAAGAAATATCTTTGAATATAGAAAACATTGAACATTGAACATACATGTCAACCATCTCGTCGACGCTATCCTTTTACAGCCTAGTGATACAAAAAATATTTACATCATTATCTTTCTTATATCTTCCAATATTTCCCTTATTCTTTTCTGTTATTATATTATGTTCAGTCTATTATCATTACAATAAAACAATTTTCCCTTTTTCAACAATGGTTCTTTTGTTCAGCTTGATTAATATTTTATAACCTTGTAAAATTGTATACATTTTGATATTTTGTTCCGGTCTTTGCGAAAAAGTAGACATTTGTTATTATTTATACTGTCTGAGATCATAACTCATAATGTGTCTAAGATCATGACATATAGTTATAGCAATTTTTGATATTTATTTTGGTTAAGCCAGTTATACCACCTGTCCCAAGTTTTATAGAATTCAAAGTCATCTTTATCTTGCATTTCCAGTGACATCCTACTAAGTTCTGCACATTCAAATACTTTATTAATGAGATTTAACATAGTTGGGATTTTTTCAGTTTTCCAAATCTGTGCATATATAATTCTTGCGGCTGTTGTAATGTGTAGAATTATATATCTGTCTTCGTTCATCATTTTTTCCCTGAAGATACCTAATAGGAAAAGCTCCGGCTTTAGGGGGATCGTTTTTGAAGTTATTTGTTCAAGGCAGTTTTTGATCTTAATCCAAAAGTTTTTCGCTTTGGGGCAGGTCCACCATAGATGGTAGTATGTTCCTATACCTTCTTTACACTTCCAGCACTTTGGGGAAAGTTTCGGGAACATTTTTGCCAATCGTGCTGGAGGAAGGTGCCACCGGTAAAACATTTTGTATATGTTTTCTTTGTATGGTATCGCCAGTGTTAGTTTATAATTTATAGACCAAATTTTTTCCCATTCGTTTAAATTAATTGAATAACCAAAGTTTTGTGCCCACGCAATCATCGAGCCTTTCACCACCTCTTCAAATAGATTATATTGGAGTAGGAAATTATATAGTTTGGAAGTCATTTTTTGGTCCTTGCCCATTAATATTCTATCTAAGTCACATTTTTTTTGAAATCCGTATTTTATTTTATCTTTATTGTATTTTGATTTGACCTGTAAATAGTGCCACCAATCAAGGTCTATTCCTTTTTCTTTAAGTTCTTGTTTTGAGAGCATCTCATTGTGTTCATCTAGGAGTTGTTGATATGTTATAATCTTATTTACGTCTAAAAGGTTCGGGTATATAATTGCTTCAGTTGGTGATATCCATTTTGGAACACTTGTATAGTGGTCCTTCCTTATTGTTAGCCATGTGTCTAATAGGTTCTTTCTTATATAATGTCGGCGGAAATATGTATGTGTTTTATAGGTGTCCCCCCATAAGAAGGCGTGCCAACCTATCTGCAAATCGAAACCCTCTAGAGTTAGTATCCTTCTGTTTTTGAGTGTGATCCATTCCCTCATCCAATTGAGTGTAGCAGATTGGTGGTATAGTTCCCAGTTAGGGAGACCAAATCCTCCTCTCCTCCTATGGTCTTGAAGAAGTTTCAGTTTGATCCTCGCTTTTCTTTTGGCCCATATGAATTTATGAATCATTTTATTTAAATTTGAAAAAACTGTTTTGTTCAACTTTATTGGAATTACCTGGAATAGAAATAAGATCTTGGGTAAGATGTTCATTTTAATTGTCGCGATTTTACCCATAAATGATAATTGAAGTTTTGACCATCCGTCAAGGTCCTTACTAATTTTCTGTATTAGTTTTATATAATTATCCTCCTTTAATGAACTACATCTTGCGGTGAGCCATATCCCAAGATATTTAACTCTTTTTACTATTTTCATGCCCAATAAATTTTCCAATTTGATATTTTGTTTTGGTGTCATGTTTTTAGTTATTATTTTTGTTTTTTCCTTATTAATTTTTAGGCCTGCCGCCTTTCCAAATTTTTCAATTTCATTAATTAGAATCGGGCCGGTGTCTAAAGGTTCTTCAACTATAAATGTCATATCATCGGCGAAGGCTTGAAGTTTGAATTCCTCCTTCCTGATTTTTAGGCCTTTTATCTCTTGCATGCTTCTTACTTTCCTCAGTAGGCTTTCTAATGCTAATATGAAAATTAATGGGGCTAACGGGCATCCTTGACGTACTCCTTTTTTAATATCTATTTTCTCTGTGATATCGTTATTTACTATTATTTTTGCTGTTTGGGTACTATATATAGCTCTGATCAACCCTATAAATTTTTCGCCAAATTTCATTTTTTCTAGTTGCATAATAAAAAATTGCCAGTAAAGGTTGTCGAACGCTTTTTGGGCGTCGACAAAAATAAGTGCTAGTTGTTTATCTATGTGTATATCGTAGTACTCTAGTGTATTGAGTATTATTCTGGTATTGTTCCTTATCTGTCTGTGGGGTAAAAAACCGTTTTGATCTGAGTGGATAATCCGATTTAAAATTTTTTTGAGTCATTCAGCCATTATTGATGCGAGTATCTTGTAATCCGTATTTAGTAATGAAATCGGTCTATAATTTTTAATGTTTTGTTTGTTCGAATCTTCCTTGGGTATCAGAGTTATATATGCTTCTTTCCAGGACTCGGGTAGTTCCCCTTTTTCCATTGTTTCATTGAATAAGTCTAACATTACTAGTTCTAATGAGCTTTGTAGATTTTTATATATTTCAAAGGGGATACCGTCCGGACCTGGTGATTTATTATTCTTTTGTTTACTGATGGCGTTTTTTAATTCTATTAGAGTAATCTTGTCATTTAGCATATTCCTGTCCTCCTCCAGCACGATTGGCAAATTGCTTTCATTGAGATATTCTTTAACTGCTTCGTCTTTTGGGTCTTCCTGTTTGTAAAGGTCAGTATAAAAAGTTTGAATTATATTTTTTTTCTCAGCGATTCTGGTATGTACTTCCCCATTTTGGTCTTGAAGAGCGTCAATTGTTCTATCTGCTTTATCTTTTGCAAGTTTGTAAGCGAGCCATCTTCCTGGTTTGTTGGCTGATTCGAAGTAGTTTTGTTTTGCTAATTTAAGTTTCCTGGCCAATTGCTCTTGCGTTATCAAGTTTATTTTATGCCTGGTTATATTTAAGTCCTCTAATGTTTTAGAATCTTTGGGGTCTTCTTGCAATGTTTTCTCTAATTCGTGCAATTTAGTTGTTAATGTATTTAATTTGTTGTTTCTCTCTTTATTACGTTTGGCCAAGTAAGCTATGGACAGCCCCCTTATGTATGCCTTCGTTGTATCCCATAGAGTTCTTAGGGAAGTCTGTTCTTTAGTGTTAATCTGAAAAAAGATATCTAATTCTTTCTGCATCATTTTAATATAATCTTTTTCCTTTGTTATTGTTTGGTTTAAGGTCCATCTTACTCTTATTTTACTATTTGGCTCTTTCCATTTTATCCATAAGGGATTGTGGTCGGCCCAGGCGTTTGGAAGAATTTCAGACTCAGCCAAATCGTTTAAGAATTCCCCATTTGCCCAGGCCATATCAATTCTCGACCATGATTTGTGTGGAAATGAAAAGAAGGTATAGTGCCTGCTGTCTGGATTTTGGTATCGCCAACTGTCTTTTAAGTTAAATTCTGTTGCCAATTGATTAAATGATGTCGGTAGTACTCTTCTTGCTTTTTTCTTATTGGTACCTTTGTAGTCCTTTTTCCTATCAACGACTGCGTTGAAGTCGCCTATTATCAATAATTTCTCCCACTGTATTTCTAGTAATTTTTTATGTAAGCTGGAAAAAAAGGCTAATTGATTTATATTTGGGGCATATATAACCACTATCGTTACAGATTTGCTTCCGTTTTTTATTTGTATTATCAGTGTTCTACCGTCCTCGTCTGAATATAGTAGTTTTGGATTCAACCATGCTTTTGTATATATTGCTATTCCACGCTTCTTATGTGTAGATAATGCTGTGAATAGTTTCCCTAACTTTGGGAATTCCAAAATCTGATGTTGTTCTTTTTTGATGTGTGTTTCTTGTAGACAGATAATGTCTGCATTTTGATTTAGTAATTTGTGGAAAATTTTTTTCCTTTCTGTGGGCGAGTTTAGTCCATTTATGTTCAGGGATAGCAGATTTACTGTCTGTTCAGTTGGTGGTTTCCCTTGGTTTTGCTCTTTTTGCCTCGGCCTGTGCTCTCGTTGTCGCACCATCTCTACCGTAATTAACTGCCACCGTCCTCACACTTTCTTCTTTTTGCAGTAAATTTTCTTCTGAGCTTATCTCCTCCAAACTCTCCCTTTCCCCCTCTGCCTTTGTTTCATGTTCCTCTACTACTTTGATATACTGCTCATAAAAGTCTCTGGCATCTTCTATTGTTGTGAGTTTATGTTTTTTATCCAGTAGAGTTATTAGCATTCCTTCAGGTAATAGCCACCTGAAGGATATCCTGTGTCTATTCAGTTTGGTGGATAAGAATTGATAGGGCCGCCTTTTTTCCCTTACACGTCTTGGTATTTGTCTAAGTACTAGTATCTCTTTACCGTTATGTGTGACTGTATTTTCTTTCGATAAATTATAAATTTCATCTCTAACTATTCTTTTAGTAAATCTAATATGTACTTCTTTCGGTAGTCTGTTCTTTCGGGCATAGCTCGTATTCAGTCTATATATTTCATCCATATCCATTATTGTTTCCTGTAGTGTTCTATTTGTCATACTAGCAATTATTTGTGCCATGACCTCCGGTAAGTTCTCGTCTTTACTTTCAGTAACATTTTGAAATCTAAGAAAGAAGGCCGATTTTTCAAGCTCTAGATTTAAAATTGCCTCTTCGAGATCCCTGTTTATTATATCTGTTTTATTCTCTGCAACTTGAAGTCTAAGTTCAATCCTCTCATTGTGTTCCTCTATTTTTTTTATTCTCTGTACATTGTTTGCCAGTTCTCCTTGAATTAATTCCAATCTCTCATCTAGTTTTCCCACCCTGTCATCCACCTTTTTGATATCATCCCTCACCTCTCCTATTGTCCCTCTCATGTGATTGTAATTTCTGTCAATGGACTCCTGCATTTTAATCATCATCTCCTGGAGTGATGCTTGAGTTGTCGATGTCATTTGTGTACTGGAAGTTCCACCTGCTCTCTCTCCTGTGGAACCTTCAGTGGTACGCTGGTTTGATGGAGTTGGGGGTAGGGTTGAGGTTTTTTGTTTCCCTGTTTTAGTTACAGTGGATGTAGTAGACATTTTTAATACACTCCAGATGCTGTCCCAGTATACCATATGAAACCTCTTCTCCCTCTTGTTATTTTGGCACCAATTCTTTTTTTTTTTACTATTTATATCTTTTTCTTCAAGTGTCACATCAATCTGTTTCTTAGATTCTAATGTCAATTTCCTCAAATGATTATATCACACCCTTAATTCCTTCACTATAAATTGTAAATTATATATAAATGTTATCACCGTTTACATCGCATTTATATCACATTCGCAAGGGATCAATCAATAATTATCAATGCTTAAAGTAATTAATCTAAGTTCTATATATAATGTTATTTTCTAGACTCTATTATATAGATATTGTATAAATATGTAAATATATAGCAATGAATATATCTAGAATGTCCAGTTTGTATATATAGTCCAGTGTCCACAGTTTATATATATGTGAATATAGGTAGAATAAAGTTTAAGCCAATACTTAAATTTATCTAAGGTAAAGGTTCAAATAAGTTATGGATGCAAGTACTCACTTATAAATATTTCTTTTGGTCTATTGTCCTTTTGTTGATATATTTATAGTCTATATTTTACTAGTCCTTAGAGTCCAATGTTGATCTTGCTGGTAATTCTATCTCCTTGTTTAATAGTTAAAAATGTCCTCCGGATTTTGCTGTGTCACCGTCTCAGTTCCTTCTTTTCTCTTTCAACTCTAACTTCCTCCCACCTTCGGCACTTTCCAGAAATCTTTCTTGCCCTTTTGCTGTAGTTCTTTACCTTTTTAGTTCTCCAAACACAGTTCTCTTTTTGTTTCTTGCAGAGTGCTTTAAATCAAATTGGGTCGTAAATCTGTCTTGGTTCAGCAAGCTCTCTGCCCGTCCTTTTCGCTCCCCCTTGCAATCGCCGCCTTTATCCTCTCGGAGCTTTCTGTCATAAATCCACAGGTCAGCAATCAGCTACAAGGGCACACCGTCTTATTTCCTTCCACCAGTTGTTGAAAAAACCTCTCAATAATATCTCTCTCTCACAATTCTCCACCACAATTCTTTGCTGTTTTTCTCTTACTTCCTTATCTGAGTCGGGCAGTCATGTCTCCAGATCGGCCATGGAGGCTGATTTCTTCACGGTCGGCTCCAGGAGTTGTTCTTGCTCCCTGGGTGGATTGCTTGTCCTCCCCAGAGGCTCCGAACTCTCCCCCTTCGAATCACTCTTCCCTCCAGGTCAGTGATCGCCGCTAGGCAACCGAAATCAGTGAAAAGCACAGATGCAGCCTCAGAGGTTCTTGAGGCTACTGTGCCCAGACATGACGTCAAACCGGAAGTCCAAAAGTAAAAGCTTTTATATTAGTAGTTGTTTTGTAGGGATATTTCTTTCATAAATGGGAAAAATATAACTACTTATTTAAATTAGGAGGAAGTGTTTTTCTATTCTACAGAATTTACTAGACCCACAGCCTTTATACAGGGATGGCCATTGTTGTTTTCCCTAAGAGGTGTAGTTTTACATATTAATTTGCTTTGGAATCTAAGAGCCATAGAAAACATTCCAAACTATGAAATGAGGCTGTTGAAGTGGGAAAGAACAATATGTTAAGATTAAATGTTTATTATGTTTAGAGTTTCAGAATGCAGTAAAGATAAAACTGTGTCTTCTAAACTTCCAGTTGGATTATTAATTGCAGATCAGTTGTCTTCAACCTTCACGGCTTTGTGGACAGGCGGGGTGGGAGAAAAAATGTTCTGTGTGAGTGGCAGATGTGCAGCTCCACTTGTACAAGTGGTGGGATCTCTCATGTGTACACATGAAGGTCTATTTGTCTGAGCAATGGGCTTCACAGATGAGAGTGCATGTCCATTGATTCTGCAAATGGAGCTGCACCTGCGCTCACCATCCAGTAATGGGCCATGGCCCAGAGGTTGGAAACCACTGATGTAGGTAATCCATCTGTGACAATGAGGACTGGCCACTTTGTCATGGAATTTGAGAAACACTATTTGAGAATCCATTCTGGAGTGTGTTCATATTGTATGCAGCCAAAACAATTGTGGGTTTTCTAATTAGGTGAATCATTGTTAGTTAATTGCCCTCATGTTCCTGGAAAATCTGTTTATCATAACACCCATTATAATTTATATACCATAAATCTTTGCTTTGAAGATAACAATTACATTTAGTATTTTTTAAAAATGGGGCTAACATAACACTGGTTAAAAGGGATTAACAGTCAACAATTAATGAGCTGAAAGACAGACACAGCTTGTCATCATACATGTTCGATATTGTTAAATATGGAACATGTAGGATGACAACCATTTTGCATACCAGACTAGAAATTGGGAGATATGACTTCTACTCCTATTTCGGGACAAAAGCCAACTGGTGAGCTTAAACCAGTCACTCTCTCTTAGTCCTAGAAATGATGCAATGAGAAAGCAGTTGTGGACATCTTGCCAAAGGACTTGAAGGCACATTCAATCTTCATTTGCATTTTTCAAAGCAGCCTCGTTCAGCTTGAAATAACTTTATGCAGTTGTTACAATTACAAAGCCTTGCTGTTAATTTCTTTCTTTTTAAAAAAATATATAGTTCCATTCTTTCTTGCAAAGCATCGTATTCAACAACAGTATGGGAGAAACTATTACATTTGATGAAAACAGACAACTGATTACAGGGTTTGATGTTGTAAACTGGATTACTTTCCCCAATAATTCCTTTTCTCGAGTGAAGGTTGGAACCTTGGAACCTTGGGCTCCACCAGGCAGAGAATTAACTCTTGATGACAATCAAATTATATGGCACAGAAGCTTTAACCAGGTGAGAAGTAGCTGCAGATTGTCAGCTAATAATAAAAGTAAAGAACTCTTTGGAGCAATTGTCACATGATCACATTTCTGGCACATGGCAACTGGCTCAGTGTGCCATCGTCACATAACAATGTTCTGCAGAATTTTTAGTTAGTTACCAGCAGAAAAATGCCGATTTGGCAGATTTTCTTAATGAATATGCAAAAATGATTGCATATTGAATTGTTGTTATAAAATTGTTGGAAAAATTGAATTTTTCACACAGTATCCTGACTTTGAACTGCAGCATCTTATGACTGAAATTCTGCATCCCATTGTGTTTGTACTTCTGGGAATATCTGTAGTGCCACATTCTGGTTTTAAACATTCTGGCTGCAAAAGGCCCAGGATTGCATTTGCTTATCTTCAGAAAAAAAGATTAACTAATCCAAGTACCTGTCAGATCCTATGAAAACATAATTTTCTGCCATTCTAGGTCCTCTGCTAGAACATCCAAAGAAATCAATGGTAATTCCCGCCCATTAACTCAAGTCTTCTCATTTTTATTTTCTTCTGCTTCTTCATCCTGGTTGTGGGTTCCTGTTTTGGAAAGCTTTACTAATGCAAGTACTTTATTCTCTGATTCTCTCTTACATATTACTGTTCAGGTGCTTCCTCTTTCTGTGTGCAATAAGCACTGCTATCCAGGCTCCGGCAGAAAGAAGAAGGAAGGAGAGAAATTCTGTTGCTATGATTGTGTGCCCTGTTCAGAAGGATAGATCTCTGATGAAATAGGTAGGACAAAAAGAGGAGTTTGGTTTCCTGATTAGCAAAAATCCATGTGAGGGGTTTGTAGATATTTTCACAGCCCTCTTTCTGGCTCGTGCAATATATAGGTCATCAATGGAAGGCAGCTTGGTAGCAATTGTTTTATAACGACATATTGCAGTGTAATTAACAGGGCATAAATGAATTTTAAATGAATTCATTCATAGGCTAAGGCAACACCAGGTTATAAATGATCTGAGTAATCTGTGACATATTGTATTTTTCAGACTATAAGACGCTCTGCACTATAAGACCCACCTAGCTTTTGGGGAGGAAAACAAGAAAAAAAATCTGCCTCTGCCTCCCAGCAATTTGCCTCCTTGCAGCAAACAGCAAACAGCCTGCTCAGCTTCAGCACAGCCTGATTTAGCACGAGCAGCTTATTGGCGGTTGGATCGGCCTCCCGGAATACCATCGATCAGCTGTTCCAGGCTGTGGGGATCGCTGTCGCCGATCGGTGGTGGCACCGCCCATCGCCGCTGCCACCTATCACTGCCTCTGCATGCCCCATTTCTTGCCGCCTGGAACGGGCTGAAAATGGGGTGTGCGGAGGAAAAAATAGGACATGCAGAGGCTGAAAATGGAGCATGCAGAGGCAACGATAGGTGGCAGCAGCAATGGGCAGCAACAGCAGCGATGGGTGGCGGCGATCCATGCAGCCTGGAATAGCTGATCAGTTCCATTTAATGGAGTTGTAGTTCAAAAATATGCTAACTATTAAATTTGTCAAATTAGTACAAAGGACAAATTAATGTATAATGTATAAGATGTGACAAAATATAATTCAGTGAAGTATTACTCTCTTTACATCTGCAATAACATGAGAATTTAGCGTTTCCTACTAAATATGAATTCTATCTAACAAAAGTAGTCTATGATCCATGAAAACTTTTAATTTGGCTGTCCAATTTCTTATTCCAACAATTTCTTTTTTTTTTTTGAATATATGTTTTATTGATACATTTTTTCTTTAAAAGCATAAAAAGTTCCATGTCTATCTGAACAGCATTTTGTCTGGGCATAATTAATTTTGAGTAAAGGTACAACAATAACCATAATCATACTATAATCTTAATAAACATATCAATCAGCAGTGGGTTGCTCCCAGTTTGGACCGGTTCTTAAACCGGTAGCGCCGGCAGCGAGAGTCTCCACCCACCTGCCTGGGACGCTTCTGCGCATGTGCAGAAGCATCACGCGCGCGCATGCACATGCGCTTGTACTGTTAGCAAAATCATTTACAACCCACCACTGATATCAATATTAATCATAAAATAATAATACATTTTGTCCATCTTACAATATTTTCAATACAATTTTTTGTTATTTCTTTGAATTCTTTTTAAATTCTAACCTTTGTTTTTGTTAGTTTACCATTGGCATGGTAAAATAACCATGTTAAAAAGTATTCTGTTTCTTCCTTTTCTTTTATCTTAAATGTCAGTCTATCCATCTCAGCACATTCTAATATTTTTAAATTACAATTTCATCTGTCAGGACCTCTGCATTTTTCTATTGTTGTACAAACACTATTCTTGCTAGTTTTACTACATGCAAAATTAAATATTTATTACCTTTATTATACTGTTCTGGTAGTATCGCTAGCAGAAATATTTCTGGTTTCAAATCTATCATTTTTTAACCAAGTATGTATTTTTGTCCAATTTTTTTTGCCTTTGGGCATGTCTACCACATATGATAATATGAACTTGATATCTGATTACACTTCCAACATTTAGTTGATAAGTTTTCAAACATCTTTGCTAGCCTTGCTGGTGACAAATCTATATATATAAAAGCCAAATACCACTCACTCATCATGAAATCTCCAGAATTGTAAAGCCTACAAACTTGAAACTTGGCACGTATGTTCCTCTTGGCTTCTAGGTGCTCGCTAAGAAAGGATTTTTCAAAATGACCATCAGATCATTCATATTTCTTATACAGTATTATATTAACACGCTCTGATGCTAAGGAGTTAGACATTCTATTCCCACTCCCCATCTGAAAAGAACTCTGTTCCAACTGCCAGTGGCCTTATATTAACACGCTCTGATGCTACCTCTTCACTAAACTAGGTGTGGGTGTGGCCAGCGCATGACACATCCAGCCTGTGGCTTGGGAGTTTAGACATTCTACTCCCCCTCCCCACCTGAAAAGAGCTCTGTTCCAACTGCCAGTTGCCTTATATTAACACGCTCTGATGCTAAGGAGTTACACATTCTACATAAATTTTCAAGCTTTAAGTGTCAATATATCAAGCCCAATCATAATTACTCATTAATTTTCAAGCTTTAACTGTCAATTTATCAAGCCCGATCATATAGTTTTGTAGTGAAGCATGGGTATTCAATTACTAGTGCCATCTATAAAACATTTTGTATAGATTTTCCTTATAGGCCATTGACATTGTTAATTGTTAATGAGTCTCCAGGGAGTAGGGCGGCATATAAGAACACTAAAATAAATAAATAAATAAATAAATAAATAAATAAATAAATAAATAAATAAATAAATAAATAAATAAATAAATAAATAAATAATTTACAGTTTCTATCCCACAATTTCTTCCATTTGTCTAGTTCTATTGAGTAATCAAAGTTTTTAGCCCATCTTATCATTGTTTCTTTCACTTGCTCTTCTTCCATTTTAATACTCAGTAAGTAACTATAATTTTTTAAAATTAATTTTTCATCTGTTTCTAGAAATATCTGATCTAGTTCTGTGAGTTGTTTATAGAAACTGTACATTCTTGCATCTTTCTCATATCTTGATTATATCTGCATATATGTCCCCCATGCTAGATTAATCCCTTGATTAATCAGTTCCTGTTTGGATTTAAGTTCCCCTTTATCATTCAAAATGTCCTTATACCTTACAATTTTTCCATATTAATTACATTCGGATGAATCAGTGCCTCTATCGTGGAGAGCCAGACTGGTATTTTTATATAGTGTCTTTCTTTAATTTTTTGCCATGCTAACAATAGTGCATTTCTAACAAGGTGCCTTTGAAAATATCCATGTATTTTATTTTTCCCATACCATAAAAAGGCATGCCACCCCAGTTGGAGATCATGTCCTTCCAAAGTTAATAGTCTTTTATGCCTCAAGTTTACCCATTCTTTTACCCAGACAAGTATGGAGGCTTGGTAATATAGCTCCCAGTCTGGCAAGCCAAGGCTCCCTTTCAGTATAGTATGTTGTAGCAGTTTCAGTCTTATTCTTGCTTTTTTCCTTTGACAAATATATTTTAGTATCATTTTGTTTAGTTGTTCAAATCCCCCCCCCTCGGAATTGTTTGAAATAAGAATAATAGTAGGGCGGCATATAAGAATACTAAAATAAATAAATAAATAAATAAATAAATAAATAAATAAATAAATAAATAAATAAATGAATAAATGAATGAATGAATGAATGAATGAATGAATGAATGAATGAATGAATGAATGAATAAATAAATAAATAAATAGTCTCTTGGCAAAATGTTCATTTTTATTATAGCTATTCTTCCTATCAACGATAGCTGCAGGTTTTTCCATTTCTCCAAATCTAATTTAATTTGTTGTAATAGTTTCATATAATTATCTTATTTTATAGTTGTGCATCTTGCTGTTAGCTAAACTCCTAAGTATTTAATTTTCTTAACTATTTGAATATATCACTTTCCACTAACTCTTTCTATTAAGAGTCTATTAGTAACCTTATTTTACAAATGAAGAGAGTGGACAGAAAACACTTTTACTTGATTTTGATTTTCAATCTATACCCTGTGTGCATAATGAAGGAGGTTTAAATTTACATTATAAGACTGATGTTTGCTTTTTCATTGAAAAAATAATTGCTATCATCTCTTCACTAAATAGATCACTTGTATTAACATAAACTGTACTGTATACATTCTATACCGATAGAAAGTTTGGTATGTTGGAAATATATCTTCATTTTTCTTTTTTCCAGATATGGATGTCTGCATGAAATGTCCAGAAAATGAATATCCCAAAAACATCCAAAATCAATGTATCCCCAAAGTATTGACCTATCTCTCTTATGATGAACCTTTAGGAATCCTCTTTGTTACTTTGGCTATTGTTTTCTCTTTGATTACAGTCCTTGTGCTTGGACTATTTTGGATGCATCAAGAGACTCCAATTGTCAAAGCCAACAACTGGAGCCGCACTTGTATCCTCCTCCTTTCCCTTCTACTCTGCTTTCTCTGCTGCGTACTCTTCATGGGAAGGCCTGAAAGGTTGACTTGTCTTCTCCGGCAAATGACTTTTGGCATTACCTTTGCAGTGGCCCTTTCGTCTGTATTGGCAAAAACCATGACTGTAATTCTGGCATTTATGGCAACCAAACCAGGCTCTGGAATGAGGAAATGGGTAGGGAAAGGACTGGCCAATTCTATTGTCCTTTTGGGTTCTTTCATCCAGGTGGGGATTTGTACTGTTTGGCTGAGTACCTTTCCCCCTTTCCCAGATACAGACCTGCACTCACTGAAGGCAGAAATCATAATGGAATGCAATGAAGGCTCTGTGATCATGTTTTATTGTGTTCTGAGTTACATGGGCTTCCTGTCTATTGTCAGCTTTAACATTGCTTTCCAAGCCAGGAAGCTTCCCAGCAGTTTTAATGAGGCCAAGTTCATCACTTTCAGCATGTTGGTGTTTTGCAGCGTTTGGCTGACGTTTGTTCCAACCTACCTGAGCACCAAAGGGAAATACATGGTAGCTGTGGAGATCTTCTCTATCTTATCCTCCAGTGCTGGTTTATTCGGGTGTATATTTTTCCCCAAATGCTACATCATTTTACTGAGACCTGAGATGAACAAAAAGGAAAATTTAGTAAGGATGGAATGGTAAATGGTAAATGGTTTTAAAAAATAAATATTAAAAATATTTTTAGACTATTGTGAACTGTTTTTGTGGAATTATTTGTAAATTAATTTACCTTGATGGAATTTAGAAAAACCACCCTGAACTTGATTTATATTAATTTATACATAAAACTTGATATGGAGAAAAGAAGCCTTTAAAATAGATCTGTTTCAAGATTAAAGAATGGATGTGTTCTATTCAGTTTAATGCAAATGATGATTACCTGCATGTAAATTTTGATTAACATAAACATAATTCTATAATCTTATAGAAGTTTTCTTTCAGTTTATAATTCAATATAAAATTCAGTCCAAAAATCCACATATTTTCCCATTTCTCAATCATTATATTATAGCAAAAAAAAATTATCCATTGAATCATGAAACCTTTATCATAGTTCTTTTCCAAATTCAGTTTCAATAACATTTTGTAAACCTTGTCCCTAACATGTTCATCATTAACACACCATGCAATTTCAAATTTACTTTTTCCAAATTTAAAGCCACATCTTTTCTTATCTTAGTTAAAGCAATCTCTTAATTGTAGATATGGGAACCACTAACAAACATGTCTTTTGTTCCCAATTCTTCCTTCTTGTTTAAACTAGGTCACCATAAATAACAATTTTTTTTTACTTAATAGTTTAATCCCCCTAGTTAATATTCTATAAAAATAGAAGAGGTCGTTGTTTTCCACTTGCCCAGTGACCGCATTTTAATAAGAGAAGAGGGATTACTGATCTATGAAATGTTTAAAGAATTTTACTTTGTCTTCATTTGTGCATAAAGTAACATACTTTATGTATGTTAAGGGATAAAACAAAACAATTAAAGGAAGCCAGGATGGGTTAGTCAAAAACAGATAAGGACAATCAAAGTTTATTGCCTTTTTTGGCATAGTGGCTAAATTAGTGGATAACACAGTTTACTTAGACTTCAATGGGACATCTGACAAAGTAGATCACAGCTTACATCTTGATAATATAGAACAATGTGTGATAGAAGATACCACTATCAAATGGATTTACAACTAGATGATGAACCACACTCAGTGGAGCTATACATACATTGAGGGAAGTCAGAGGTGGGTTTATTTATTTATTTATTTATTTATTTATTTATTTATTTATTTATTTATTTATTTATTTATTTATTTATTTATTTATTTATTTATTTATTTATTTATTTATTTATTTATTTATTTATTTATTTATTTATTTATTTATTTATTTAGACGCTCTTATAGGCCGCCCAATCCCGTGGGACTCAGGGCGGCGTACAGCATGAATAAGAAGCGTACATTTAAAAACAATAGTCATAAGTTTACATTAAAAATATAATTAAAAAGAAGACATTGTAAGCGCAACATTCAGGGGGAATCTGATTGTCCTATTCACCCCATCTGCCGGAAGAGCCATGTTTTTAAGGCTTTACGGAAGGCCAGCAGGGTGGGAATGGTCCGGATCTCTGGTGGTAGTTGGTTCCAGAGGGACGGGGCTCCCACAGAGAAGGCCCTCCCCCGCGGCCCCGCCAATCGACATTGTTTAGCCGACGGGACCCGGAGGAGGCCCTCTCTGTGGGACCTAACCGGTCTTAGGGAGGTATGTGGTAGGATGCGGTCCCGCAGGTAACCTGGCCCTGAGCCATGTAGGGCTTTAAAGGTAACGACCAACACCTTGAATTGCGACCGGAGACTAATTGGTAGCCAATGCAGCTGGCGAAGGATAGGTGTTACGTGGGTGTATCTCGGCACACCCACTACCGCTCGCGCAGCTGCATTCTGTACCAGTTGGAGTCTCCGGATGCTCTTTGAGGGTAGCCCCATGTAGAGCGCGTTACAGTAGTCTAGCCGTGAGGTGACAAGGGCATGAGTGACTGTGAGCAAGGCCTCCCTCTCCAAGTAAGGTCGCAATTGGTGCACAAGACGGATTTGTGCAAAGGTCCCCCTAGCCACAGCTGAAAGATGTTGCTCCAATTTTAGCTGTGGATCTAGGAGGACACCCAAATTGCGAACCTGTTCTGAGGGAGTCAATTTTTCTCCCCCGAGAACCAAGGAGGGACAGTCGACATAGTCCTTGGGAGGCAATATCCAGAGCCACTCAGTCTTGTCTGGGTTGAGCCTGAGTCTGGTTTGAATATAAGTCTCAACAAGAATGTCAGCATACTGGATTGGATCAGGCTATGGAGATGGGAGCCACAATTAAAGAATCTCTTTGAATAAATCTGGATCACAAATATGTAAATTGGAATATCATTGTGGCTAATGCACCATTAAAACAAAAGCAAAATAAAATAAACACTTGCAACAAAGTTTTTTTTGGTCTGATGAAAATGCCTGGCAGTGAAAGACTCTTTGCATTTAAATAACAAAGGAGCTGGCTAGAGGAAAAAAGGAAGGTCGAATTTGCATTTAAAAGCTGGTTTCCCTGCATGATTTCAGCTCTGTCGGAAAGGCTACATCACCTCCCCCCCTTCCCTGCATGAAAGCCAAAGGACTTTGATTAAAGGGAGCCACCGGAAGATTTGTCTTCTGATCTTTGCAAAGTGAGAGAAGATCCACCGGAGTTAACTTATTTACAAGTCTCCTTGCTCTATGGAGAAAACATCTGCTTAACAAAGCCAATCGTCTCTTTAAAAGATTGCTCTGAATTCCAGTAAAGAAGGAAGTTATGCTTCAGAAAAAATAAAATGCATTACCTTTGGAAGAACCAAAATAATTTCTGCTGCCCTTTATAATTTTGCTAAAAGCCAAGATTGTGAAAATAGCTAGGAAAATCTCTGAGAAACCACATGGCAGAATTCTAGACAAAGGAATTAAGGACCAGCCTAGTCCAAGCATTAGTTAGCAAACAGCGCGATCTGGTGGCCCAAAGCTGAAGTTCACTAAAAATACGCCAAATCCAGAAGACAGTCACGGCGCCATCTACTGGATAACTGCTGAATTTCACTAAACATGCCAAACCCAAGGAAGGCAAACAGTGCACCCTAGTGTTCAACAAGTGAACAACAGCTATGCTCTCAAAGGCTTGCAGCACACCCTGGCAAAAAAGTAAATTGCATTGACATTAAAAAAAAATTTCTTCAAAATTCTCACGAATCTTCCTAATTAGGGCAGAGGCTGCTGTAGCACCAGCAGAGCTGGTCCTCTCAACTAATCTCGACACAAATGAAGACACTGATGTCATGGAGTCTTTCCAAATCAGGGAAGAAGCATCTGATTTGCCAGAAACACAGAGCTACCCACCTAACCATGCCACAACCTCAGAGTTCAATGCCCAAATTTCAAAAGCTGCGGAGACCCCTCAGAAAACCTATGATCTGAGGTCAAATAGGAAGCTTACCGAGCCCATGCGGAGGAACCTAAATGAGGAATGGGAAAAGTGCTACCAAAATAGTAAAACACTCTGGGAGAAATTGTTATATTTCTCCGACATCAAGAAAGATACACTTTCCACAGGTTGCATCCACTCGCTGGAGAAAGACTGCAAGAAGACGTACCTACATTGAAGAGATTGTGAACTTCATCTTATCAGCATCCAGTCAAAGTTACAAGACGAGGAGCTTCTAAAGGACATACAACTTCTCTAAGCAGCTAAACAAGGAGCGAGAGCAGCTCCTCCTAAGCAAACATGACTTTCTCAAAGCCGATCTTCAGCCTCGAATCGAGCTTCAGGCAGAGATCACAACAAGTGACAAGAATGAACATGAGGTGTCTTGTCATCCGCGCATGTCATCACCACAATCACTTAGGCTTTCTTCACATGCTTCTGAGAAATCCTCATCCACACTTCTCAAGGACACAATGAATGAGAAGCCCAGTTCAGAGGTGTCTCATTGCTTGAAGAAAGCCTCCTCCTTTCACCCCAAGTCAACCCGGTCTCGCATGGGCAGAAGAGTCACACAGCAATCACCCTGTCATAGCAATATGTCCCATGCCTCAAGAGCAGAGAGTCTATCCAACAAACCCACAGAGGCGCAAGTTGAAGCCGAAGTAGCCAAGGTAGCTCTAGAGCTGGCAAAGAAAGAGCAACTACAAAAGGAGGAAATGGCCAGACAAAGGGAAGAAATGGCCAGAGCTCAGGCCAGACAAGAAGAAGAAATGGCTAGATCTCAAGCCAAACTTGACTATTTGCGGAGTGAACTGGATGCCAAACTAAAGATGGCAAGGGCCACAGCTTTACAGATGGAGGTTCAAGGCACTATCCCCAAATTCAACCCTATAGAGTTGGAAGAGGAGGACCTGAGCAATCGCATCAGGGCCTATGTGGATGAACAGAAGTCACTACCGCAGGGAGGAGGAGGAGAATCTCAACAACAAGAAATACTAAAAGGTCAGTCATGCAACATCGTACACTCCGGATCACAAGATTCCTCCCTCGGCATTACAAAACTTACCCTGATGGACCAAGACACAAAGGGTAACCAGGCTGACCCCTCAACTACAAAGGAGTCCCAGCCGGCACAAGTAGCCACAAAGTCTAATCT
This sequence comes from Diadophis punctatus similis, assembly GCA_023053685.1. NCBI lineage: Eukaryota > Metazoa > Chordata > Lepidosauria > Squamata > Dipsadidae > Diadophis > Diadophis punctatus. The sequence continues at coordinate 23,947 of JALIGW010000123.1, forward strand.
CAATGTCGAAGCCAAGACATTCCTGCCAAACCTTCCGGGCACCTTGAGTGCTGATACATGGCCCAATGGTCAGGATCAGCCCACCTGGCAGCAAACTGAACACACCTTTTATGTAGCATGGAAAGAACACCACCACCCACCTCTAGTGCATGCCGCTGACAATTCTGTGAAGTGCAACTTAACTTTACCTCCAGAATACCATTCTCCAGAAGTCCATATAGACCCTGCATTCCCCTGGAAAGGATACATAGAATGGACACCCAGATGGACAAAGGTGGATCTGGCAGCCAGTGGGGTGGAGAACTTCTCGGACACACCGGGGAAAAGACACATGCTTTGGAAGCACGGTTTCATGAGTGCCATCCAGGAAGAAAGGCTGAGATCAGCCGAACAGCTTATGCATATGATAGCATGGCTGGGATCTGAATCTGCTGAAATTGTGAGAGACATCTACTCTGCCCAATTAACTAAACCGGATGTTGCCCTTCAGGAAGTTTGTACTGCGCTTGATCAACATTTTGGGACATCTGTAGTAACAGAGTCTTCATTATTAGATTACATCAAGAACTTCCCAAACATCAGCATGAGGGATCCTAAAAGGCTATGGAAATTCACCCATGAACTAACACAGTTGCGGTCATCACAAGAAGATCCCAACTTGCTGGTACTTGTCTGTCTCGACCACTACGACATAAAGAATGGATCCAAGTAGCAACAGCTTACAAGGTGAATCACCAAGACAGAACCCCCCCTGCTGTCCTCACAGAATTCATCAACTACCAAGCAAAGCTATACAATGACCCTATAAACCTCCGCATTATGGAAAACTGGCACACAGTTAACAAAAGGGCCAGCCAGACCTCTGATTCGACTAACTGTCCATCGCTAACTGCGAGGGGCAAAACATTCGTATCTGTGCATAAAACACAGATCTCTACCCAGTCCATGAGGAACCCTGTTGAGCAACCACCGAGAAGACCTCCACATACCCCTCTGACAACACATAGACATCTACCATGTCCATTCCACAACCTCCCACATCCTCTGAATGCTTGCAGAGATTTCTGGAGCAACTCCTTAAATGAAAGAACGGATCTGATCAGAGTCTGCTTCAAGTGCTGTGATTCAAAGGAGCACATGGCCAATGACTGCACAGCGCATATGCGATGCTTCATATGCAGAAGTAGTCAACACCCAGCCGCCTTGCATCCAGACTTTGAACCGACACGACGGTCAACTCATTATTCACGGTCGACTGCTTATCCATGGTCGACTGCTTATCCATGGTCACCTCCTGATCCACGGCCACCTCCTGCTCCACGGTTGACTCTGACTCCAAGGTCAACTCCTTATTCACGATCCACTCCTAGTTCTACTACGTCTAAAGAGAATCAGCCGCCAACAAACTTCAATGTCAACTGCATGTCATTATGTGGTGACTCACCATTCCCTCACTCATGTCACCAGATTTACTTAGCTAAAGTCTACCCAGCTGTATGCCCAGAAAAGGCTGTGAAGATGTATGTAATCATGGACTCGCAGAGCAACAGATCATTAGCCAAATCTGCATTCTTCGACCTCTTTCACGTCCAGACTGTGGAAGCGCATTACGCGACATCAACGTGCGCTGGATACCAGCGCACAGCAGGGAGGAAAGTAACTGGATTCTGCATAGAATCATTAGATGGGAGTGCAAAATTCACACTGCCGCCATTGCTAGAATGCGACGCTTTACCAGATGATTGCAGTCAAATCGCAACGCCAGAAGTAGCAAGCAGTATACCTCATTTGAGGCACAGAGCAAACCTTTTTTTGCCTTGGACCCCAAAGCTGAAATCCTGCTCTTATTGGGAGCAGATGCCTCCGGAGTTTCCTCTCCCCGTGAAGTGGTCACAAGCCCAGAAGCCTAATAGATGCACCAATTGCCTTCAAAACTGAATTTGGATGGGATATCTTCGGAACAGTCTGTATCGATCACCGCAGGCCCCAAACCAGGTGAATGTCTCTGCGACCACCATTCTCAGGAATGGAATGACTCCCGGACTGGAAATTATACTACAGTGCAGCATCTTTAGTATGGATAAGAGACTGGATTAATCTAAATAACAACCGTATTCTAACTTTAGAGGTCCACAATTTACTTATGGGGTGGCATTCATGCCTATGGAATAAAGGGAATATATCAAAATTTTTCCAGAGAGATGCATTTAGAGACGCGCTCATTACAACCTGGCAAGAAATAAAAAGAAAACACTACATTAAAATTCCAAATTGGCTTTCTATAACAGAAGCAATTATATTCCCGAAACACAACTCATAAGAGTAAAAAGGTAAAATATAAAGACATATTGGATGGAACCGGTAAATTAAAAGACAGAGATGAACTACAAAGACTAAATATAAACATAGACTGGTGGCCTTACTCACAGATAAAATCTAGATATAAGACAGATATAGAAGAATACGGAATTGAATTGGAATCCAAACCATTAGATAAAATATTGATTGGCCCAGAAAGCAAAATTATCTCAAAATTATATAACTATTTACTACAGCAGGAAAGATTTGAAGATATCGTAAAAGGTCCTATGATAGCATGGGCCCAGAACATAGGACACAACATCCACTTGGCAGATTGGGAACAGATATGGAACAGAAATCTTAAAATATCTAGGTCAGTAGCGTACAAAGAAATTTTTTACAAAATGAGTTATAGATGGCATTTAGCCCCAATTAGACTTGCAAAAATTTATCCAAATTTGAATCCTATATGCTGGAAATGCAAAAAAACACAGGGTACCTTCTTTCATATGTGGTGGTTGTGCTCAGAAACAAAAAAAATTTGGAACATAATTCATAAATGGTTATCAGAAATATTCAATGAGATATTAGAATTCACTCCAGAATTATTTCTTCTCGGCATATTTAAAAAAGGTTACCACAAAGATATCAAGTACTTAGTCCTCCGTATCACAACTGCAGCTAGGATAACCTTCGCACAATTTTGGAAGAATACAGAAATACCTCCGGAAAATGTAATAGTTAAAAAAATCTATGAATGTGCAGAAATGGAAAGATTAACAATGTACTTAAGGGGCCAATGTGATTCGGATTACTACAATATCTGGGGGAAATGGTACAAATGGATTAAATTAAGAAGGGAAGAAAAGAAACAGTGAAATTATAGATTGTAAAATGTAAACATGTAAATTAAATTATATGTGTAATTAAGATAAGTGATATAGAATCTAACTGTAATAAGGCATATGTGAAAATGAAAACACTGTGTATGATTGTAGAAATGCTTTAGGAAATATGGAAATTGTTATTTTAAAGAAAAATGTTAAAAATCAATAAAATTTAGTAAAAAAAAAGGAATGGCAGAGCATCCCACTTGAAGCCATGCCAAGAACACTTCACAACTTTAACAGACAACCCTGTTTTAGGAGCGACGCTGTTCCAGACCAGCAAAGAGGACAATGACTTAGACATGTCACTAGAAGACAAATGCTTTCTGCAGCTCATGGAAAAGAAACTTAAACAGGACACTAGTGGAAGCTGGGTTGCACCGCTGCCCTTTCGCACACCCAGACAGTGCCTGCTTAACAAACATGGGCAAGCTCTCTCTCGCCTCTTTAGTCTGAGATGACTTATGAACAGGAAGCCTGAATGAAAGCTCATCTAGTGGAATTCATGGACAAGATGATCCAGAACGGACACACCGAACTTGCCCCAACTCTGAGAAAGGATGAAGAATGCTGATACCTGCCATTCTTTGGAGTATACCATCCACAAAAGCCAGGGCAGATAAGAATGGTTTTCAACACAAGTGCTCAGTTTCAAAACCTTTCTCTGAACAAAGTCCTTCTTACAGGACCTGATCTTACCAACAGCCTGTTAGGTGTGCTTATTCACTTCAGAAAGGAGGCCATAGTCTTCATGGCCAACCTCCAGCAGATGTTTTACTCATTTCTTGTCAGGGAAGATCACCGCAATTACTTGCGTTTCCTGTGGTTCAGCGATGAACAGCACGATCAATGGATCACAGAGTATAGAATGTGAGTGAGAGGAATGTGAGTGACCGGAATCAATGCTACAGCTGCCACCATTGAGACTACCACAGATTTCAATGACCTGCTGCATGAGTTTTGGGACATTTTTGACCCTATGCTGGGCAAGTAAGTGGGCACCCCGATTTCATTTAGCCTAGATCCAAAGGTTCCCCCCATTAGACTCAAACCTCACAGGGTACCCTTTGCATTAAAGCCCAAAATAGACCAGGAGCTAGACAAGGTCATAAGCCAAGGAATATTAGAGCTGGTTTGGCCCTGTTTGTTACACCTATGGCAAATGGCTTCTCGGTATTGGCAGGAAACTCGTGGGTGCCCCCCCACAACTGAAACATGATTTGAATTTTTGCGCCTTTATCCCTTGGCACCACTCTGTCTTGAAGATTTTCTCATCTTCACTCACATCAATATCAACGTGGAAATTACTTCATGCACTTCAGGAGTCACCTTTCTTGAATTTGGCAGGCTCTTCCAATGCAATGTCTCTGCAGCTAGAGTCAATGCCTTGATGGCCCTGGCTTCATCTAACGCGTTTTGAAGATTCACGTTAGTCTTTGCCAGGAGTCTGTGCTGCAATCGAATGTCCCGTACTCCACATATTAACTGATCCAGTAGCACATCATCTAAATCGCGGAAGTCGCTGTGAATGGCCGCTTTTCTCAAGGCTGCAATATATTCATTGATGGTTTCCCCCTCTTTCTGTAACCAGTGGCGGAATTCGTTTCTTTTCATGACTTTTGATGGGGCTGGAGCATAGTGCGTTTGTAGAAGAGTCTGTAGCGACTGCCATGGTAATGTTTCTACCAGAGTCAGCTCTGCCAATGACGGCCATATCGAAAACCTCATGTCCACAGTGGCTCAGGAACATGGACCTCTTTCTGTTTTCTGAGAGGCCTTGCAGATCATTCTAGAAAACAGCGAAACCTTGTCATGTAGGACCCCCAGTTCTCCTTGGATGGGTCGAAGCGAGTCAGCGGGTGGAAGGATGACATGGCGGCCATTTGAATTTGGCAACTCTTCTGCCCGACGCTTCTGAACTCAACCGGGCTGGAGTGCTTCGAAGTTGCTCTTCAGTATCCCACCCTCGTCGCCAGTGTTAGGTTCTCGTACTGAAGAGTCAGGAGACGGACATAGTAACAACAGCTCTTTATTAAGTACAGTGAAACTCCAGCAAAAGCCCAGGCAGACGGCTCCTGTTAATATAGGGAGCCCTAGGTTGAAAGGACTAATCAGATTCAAATGTTCTCCCGCTCAGAAAAGCGGACATGGTTGGAAACATCCTGCTAATATTCAAATCCCAAGACATAACAGAAAGAAAGAAAGAAAGGAAGAAAGAAAGAAAGAAAGAAAGAAAGAAAGAAAGGAAGGAAGGAAGAAAGAAAGAAAGAAAGAGAGAGAGAGAGAAAGAAAGAAAGAAAGTTGTTTTGTGTATAAATTTCCACATTAACACAGGAATTGCAATGACTGATGAACATCAGATATTGGCTGAGATGGAAGTTATTTTACATGGAACTAAGGTTTTGATACTGAGAATTAATGCCCCAACTAAGGACAAAGTAGTGTTTTATAAACAATCTACAAGAAATTAATAGGATTTTTTAAATGAAAGTTGGTGTTTGATGAGATATTGGAATTCAGTGATCACCCCACAACTGTGCAAAATTTCTCAGATAAATATTAAAATAACTCAGGGCAAATTATTAAAACAATTCTTTGATTTTGATGGAGAAAATAGGGCTGACTGATGTATTTATGAAAACGAACCTTTTACCTATTATACTTTCAGTTTTAATCACTTCCATCAAATTATTGTATATGAAGTTTAACTTGTTTATTTGTCAGAAAATTTTATTAAAAAAGGCTCATGGTACTTTCGTGGTGTAAAAAAAAACCTCAAAGCAAATTAGAGTAATTAAATACAGACTTGTAGCTCTTTTCTCAGTGGAGATGTGCAAAATATTACTTGATTATTTCCCAAATCGTCAAAATTATAGGTCCCTTCTTTAGCTTATTAAACTCAATTTTCAGAAAACCTAATAATAGGAGTGCTTTTTCCTATCTTCCAAATATAATTTGTTGAATAGTATAGAGATCTATCATTCGAAGCATTTCTATTCTAATCTTCATTTCATGTTCCAAGCTATTTTATCTCTATTTAATTCTTAATAGTTTCTAGAATTTTTTCTCTTTATTCCCCGTTCCCCTTTCCTATTTTTTATTCTAATGTTCATAAATGGGAGGATATACATTGAGAAATTTTCTCCCTATGTACTGACTGAACAGATCACTTTTAGCTAAAGGAATTTATCTTTACCGTGTGGAGAAATCATGGAAGAAAAATGAACAAACAGAAGCTTTATTGCCTGTAAATATGATTATCCATGCAGAATTTTTATTAATTTAAAAGCAATGAGGAAATCAAGCAAGCAAGAAATGAAGATTGCAAAGCAGCTTCTGAAATATTAAACATTTTTTTAAAAAGTGGCATCAGTTCAGAGTACATTAAAAAAACCGAAAGCAGCACAGACAATCCAAAATTGAAATCTGAAATTGAAGGAAATATTCCAGTAAGATTGCAAATGTTTTAGAGGATAATGAAAAATGATGCCCTGCAGTTTATCCTAGAGATTGGATATTTTTCTGAATAGGAACAATTGTTAATAAATAGGGTGGGGGTGACAAGAATGATGCTGTTTGTATTCCTGTTCTGTATTACATGCAAAACATATGCTATCAATTGTAGCATACCTGATGACCCACTTCCTATACCCCATCAATTTGCTCAGCCAGGAAATATTATTTTGGGGATGATTACCTCTCAAGCTTTTTTCTTTCATAACAGCCCCTCCTTCACAGAAGATCCCTCTCGGACATTGATTAATGAAGTGATGTAAGGAATACTATTTTTTTTTCTTCAGACCAGTAAGTGCAAAATAATTGGGTGAAAAAGAATTAAACAGCAGGATTATAAGTCTTTGAAAGTTTTCATACCCACAATGTCATTGGGAATTTGATGTTAATTAGTTTTCTGTTTTTCTGAAGTGTAAAAAATTGGCTACGGAGTAGAAAACTCAATGTGCCTTCACACACTGCACCAAATCATATATGATTCTTCTGATGTTCACTTTGTGATTCATAAAACATTTGCAATTGTTTATGACAATGTGTTGGTAGATCAAGCTAATAATAGCAGTGTTCCTACCAAACTTCAAAATATATTCTGTTGAATAGTATATAGAGAAATGTCATTTGAAGTTTTTCTATTCTATTCATCACCAAATTTCTAGTATTATTCTGAAAGGAGTAACTTCATGACATTCATGTGTATGTCTGTGTGTGTCTGTGTTCTTTTTTTATTTGTTTCCCAAGTCAAAATCAAATTTTAAAAATTACAAAAAAAATACAAAACAAAGACAAAAACAAAGAAAAAAAGTGTATAGGACAAAATATTAAACATACACACAAAATGTTCCCCCCAATTGAATATTGATTGAGTGCTGATTTTTCAGCAATAATAATTGTTTCCACCTTGCAAAACTGATACACAATTATCAGTATTCTATATTGCAAATCTATATTTGCAAAGTTAATATATAACATTAAAATATTAAAAATATAGAAATCTTTTATCAATCAACCAATTTGACCTACCATATATCTACTGTATATAAAAAAGTTAACAGGTAATCCCAACAACAAACCTAAATTTCAAAGCCTCTGTTAACAATCTATTATTGTATTTTACTTGAAGAAAATTCACAAGTGGGTTCTAATATCTCAACAACCCACTACAACTATCATCTATGATATGTCTAGGATCAAATACCATCAATTGATTCTTAATAATAAAAACAATTCCTTCCAGTTTATCCTCTTTACTTTTCTTTGAAATTTAAAATAGAATCTTTTCAAACAACTGTTTCTCACTCCCAAAGAATGTGGATCTCCATTGAAAATATGTCCATAGCACTTCTTGTTCAGTAAATTTTCCTGAACATTGGGACACAATGATTCTTGACAGCTGCCTTCTGGTTGCATGTAATGGCTCTATTCTGCAGACTCCATTAGTTTCCTGAGATGGTCTGTTAACATCAAATTAATTTCCCAGTCCGTCCAATTGCCTGACTGATTTAATTATTGTTGCCTATATCTGGATGTCTTCTTGATGAATTCATCAAACACTTTATCTAATTTTTCATTTAAAACCATATGTCAGAAAACATTGTTTTTTCAAAAGTTTCCAAGAAGTCTTTAATGTATAAAACAGCTGAGTCCCATTTATCTTTTATATCTCTTTTTGGGAGCGTTATAGAGAATATGTAAAATATAATATTCAAAGACCTTCATTTATTATTGCTTTGATTTTAATATAGTCCAAGTCTCTCTTACAGCCAAGCTTTCTCAGCAGAGTGTTCAAAGACAGAGAGAATAGATATTCAGTCACAGAGTAATGAAGAAAGAGCTGAGAGAATAAGAGAACATTTCTGTCTTCTTTAATATAAAAACCAAGGATATATACAAAAATGAAATAAATGAGTTATTTTAGAAAGGCTAATAATATGAAAAATTCTTAGAGTAAAAATCCAGTATAAATCAGCTCAAGTCACTTTCACTGCAAAGAAAAAAAATCGTCATGCCACTGACTTTCTTGTGTCAAAGGAGAAAGTATTTTAAAACTCTGGATTAAAATGATGAAAATGTACATTTGCAATCAAGCATAGGAGTATATAAAAATTGGCATTTATCAAGGGTGTTAAACTCGATTTCATTGAGGGCCACATCAGGGTTTGACCTCAGAGGGTTGGGTGGGCATGCCAGCTCAATGTCACTTGTGTCAGGGGCACCTGTAGTGGCCCGAGCACTCTGCCAGTGAAAACAGAGCTTGGGAGGGCAGCACGTGGTCGTTCCAAGCTCCATTTTTGCAGGCAGAGGGTTTCAGGAGGCAATTGCAGCCAAAAATTGAGCTTGGATGGGCCATGCACGGCTGTCCCAAGCTCCGTTTTCACTGGCAGAGGCACCACAGGTCGGTTCTTCGCTGTTTCCAGGTAGGCCCTGTGGGCCAGATCTAAGCACCCTCCAGCTGTATCCAGCCCATGGGCCTTGAGTTTGACACCCCTGATCCTGGCTATTAACAGTTAAACTTCAAAAGGTGATGTTAAAAACAGCAGCAACTAGAAAAATAGAGACCAAACCTTCTTTTACTGAGAATTGCAACCCTCTAGATTTGCTTCTCAGGCAAGTATGTAGTCATCCAAGGGTAATCATGGGTAGTGCCTAGCTGCACCCATTCAAATCTGGGGAGTGCATTGCTAAATAATTAGCTTTGGCAGCAAAGTCAATGGTTTGTTGGCAGGGAGAAAAATAATGTCTCACTGCTCAGTGTGCTATTTTCTGGAGCTCTCCATCGACTTACAGTATTATAGGTCTGAGTACACAAGTGAAAGAGAAGTATAGGATACACTTTTTATGTTGTTTAATTACATTGATAGTTTTCATTGCAGTTATGTGCCAAATATGTATCAGCACATCCTTGCTTTGGTGTTTGCTGTCGAGGAGATCAATAGAAACCCTGAGCTCTTACCAAACATCACATTGGGTTTTCACATTGTGAACAATCACTTCCCTGCGAAGATAACTTATAAGGCAACCTTGAGCTTACTTTCTACACAGCAGACGTTTGTTCCCAACTTTACCTGTGATTTAAAGAAAACATTTATTGCTGCTATTGGAGGACATTTGACAGAGACCACATTCAACATGGCCACAGTTCTTGCCAACTACAAGATTCCACAGGTAGATCCTTGAGATGGCTCACTAGAAATGCCAAGTTTCTTTATTTCCTTCCAATCTTAAAGTTCATTTAGGCCCCCTTTCAGAATTGACATTCCCAGGGGAAAATCTAGGAGAATAGCAATAGCACTTAGATTTATATACCACTTCACATTGCTTTCCAGCCCTGTCTAAGCAGTTTACAGAGTCAGAATATTGCCCCCAACAATCTGAGTCCTCATTTTATTGACCTCGAAAGAATGGACGCTGAGTAAACTTTTTGTATTGTACATTCAATTAGTGTAAACCTGAATAAACTGTACAGATGATTAAATAGTTAGAAACCAATAATTCTTTGCAGTTTCCCCCAAATATGGAAGATTAGTAAATTCTTGTTGGCATTGAGTTTCAGATGGTTGGGTCACTACAGAAAACATGCTGTCTTTCCTACCTTTTGATCTTGTGCTATGTTTTAAGTGTTTCCATAATCCGTTAAAATGGGCTCAGAAACATATAGGAAACCCTTGTAACTGATACAATATTGCAAATATATGAACTAACTATATAATTTCCAGCAACACTTCAGTGCCGATTTTTTTTACCTTAGTTATGATAGCAATAGCTTTAGTACTTAGACTTATATACCACTTCATAGTGCTTTTACAGCCCTCTCTAAGCGGTTTACAGAGTCAGCATATTTCCCCCAACAATCTGGGTCTTCATTTTACCCACCTCGGAAGAATGGACATTGAGTAAACTTTTTGTATTGTACATTCAATTAGTGTAAAGATGAATAAACTGTACAGATGATTAAATAGTTGGATGGAAGGCTGAGTCAACCTTCAGCCGGTGAGATTTCAACTGCCGAACTTCAGCTAGCAGTCAGCTGAAGTAGCCTGCAGTTCTGCACTATAAACTCCTCGGCTCTTGATAAAGATGAATCCCATTTTTTAATCTTATATAATGGTTTTTTATATTTGCTATATAATGTCTTTCAGTTGACCTTTGGAACATTTTCTCCAGTACATGATGAGAAAAATGAATTTCCATTCTTGTACCAAATGGTCCCAAATGAAATGCATCAATATATTGGGGTTATTCGATTACTTCAGCATTTTGGGTGGATGTGGATTGGTGTGTTGGCTATGGATGATGATTATGGGGATATGTTTTTGCAGAAAATTGAACCGTTGCTTTTCCAAAACAGCATTTGTTATGCTTTCATACTTAGAACACCACCAAAGGCATATCTAGATGAATATATACACTTGATTTCAATGGAGTTAAGATATGATCAACTCTTTATGGATGATAAAGTCAAAGTGTGTTTAATCTATGCCCTATCTCCAGCCATACAAAATCTGCAAATTATCATCCTTGTAGCATCTTGGACTTCACTGCCACCTTTGGGTAAAGTGTGGATTGTTACATCCCATTGGAATTTTGAATCACTTTCCTTTCAAAGACTTTGGGATATACAGAGTTTGTATGGTGCTTTGTCATTTGCAGTTCGCTCAAAGGAGCCCCCTGGATTCCAAGAATTTCTTCACACTGTAAGGCCATCTTGGGCAAAAGAAGACAAATTCATTCAGAATTTTTGGGAGCAGGCATTTGACTGCCCATTACACATATCTGGTATAAATGAAGATAAGAAGGTATTATGCACTGGGGATGAGAAGTTAGAGAGTCTGCCGAGTATATTATTTGAAACGAGCATGAGGGGACACAGTTACAACATTTATAATGCTGTACATGTTATGGTGCATTCTTTGCATGTCTTACTCAAGTCCAGATCCAGACGTAGAAATGCAATAGGAACAGAACAAGTAATATTTCAGGATTTACAACCATGGAAGGTATTTTATTTTATTTCTAGTACATTGTTTGTTTAATTGCACCATCATGTAGTGGGAATAATGTTACATATAAAGCTATTTAGAATGATGTTATACAGCATTGTTTCATGAATCAATTTTGTTGGATAAAAGAGACTTCCTCTTGAAGAAAATAAAAGCTTTTACATTAGTAGTTATATAACAGGGATATTTCTTTCCTAATGAGGAAACATTATAACTACTAATTGAAAAGGTTATCTTTGGCTTAGAAGGAAGTGTTCTATTCTACAGAATTTACTGGGTCACAGCCTTTATCCAAAGATGGCCATTGTTGTTTTCCCTAAGACCTATAGTTTTACATGTTACTTTGTTTTGAATTCTAAGAGCCACAGAGAACATGGCAGACTATGAAGTGATGTTGTGAAAGTGGGAATGTTTTTGTGTTATTTTTTACACAAAAATTTGTGGTTTTTTGTGTTATTATAGTAAGAGCCGAGGTGGCGCAGCTGTTAGAGAGCAGTATTACAGGCTACTTTAGCTGACTGATCATTTGAGTTCAGCTGTTCAAATCTCACCAGCTCAGGGTTGACTCAGCCTTCCATCCTTCCAAGGTAGGTAAAATGAGGACCCAGATTGTTGGGGGCAATGTAAATATATACATTGCTTAATGGTGTAAACCGCTTAGAGAGTGCTTGCATTATGAGATGGTATATAAATATCACTAATAAATAAATACTTTGGAAGTTCAGAATGTATAAAAGGAAAAACCATGCCTTCTAAAGTTTGAGCTGGTTATGAATTGGAGATGATCCATGTGTGCAATGAGTAGAGGCCACTTTGTCATGGTATTTGAGAAGCACTATTTGATTATCCATTCTGATGTGCATTCAGAATCTGAATGTACATCAGAATGGATACCCAAATATATTCATATTATAAAATATGAAACATATATGAAGATAACTAGTTTGGTGTGATGGTTAAGGCACTGGGTTAGAAGAAGGAGTTTCTTCTACTCTTAATTAGGCACAAATCCAGTTGGTGACCTTAGGCCAGTTACTCTCAGACAACCTAGAAAGATTGTCATGGCAAACCAATTCTGGACATCTTGCCCAAAAAACCTGCAGACTCTGATCAAGATAGCAGTCAACACTGACTTGAAGTCACCCTCAATCTTCATTTGTGTTTTTTAAAACAGGATAGTTCAAGCTTGAAATAATTTTCTGTAGTTGTTTGATTTAAAGTTTTGCTGTTAATTTCTTCCATTTTTTTAAAAAAATAGTTTAATTCTTTCTTGAAAAGCATCGTATTCAACAACAGTATGGGAGACACTATTGCATTTGATGAAAACAGAGAACTGATTACGGGTTTTAATGTTGCAAACTGGATTACTTTCCACAATAATTCCTTCTCTCGAGTGAAGGTTGGAACATTAGAAACTCGGGCTCCACCAGGCAGAGAATTAACTCTTGATGACAATCAAATTATATGGCACAGAAGCTTTAACCAGGTGAGAAGAAGCTGCAGATTCTCAACTAATAACAAAACTAAGACACTCTTTGGAGCAATTGTCAAATACAATTGAAGTAATTGAAAAAAATGATGTTTTGGTGTTTGGGGGCTTTTCAAGCTGATGAGGTATAACATTTTCTATATACGCACTGATGTGTTGATGGCAGGTTTATGGCAAATATTTCCAATTATGCTTGGGATGCACAGATTACCAGTGTAACTACAGATATTCTAGACTTATGATTGGTCACTTACAGTAACAACCTTTCAAGTTTAAAATGGACAGAAAAATAGCTATTTACAAGCTCCTGCTGCCTCCCTTGGGCACATAGCAACTGACTCAGAACAGTTGTAGTTTCTCAAAGTCACGTGACCATGATTTGAAGAGTTTTTAGCTAGTTTCCAGCAAAACATTGCACTTTTGGTGGAATTAATTTCACAATGAACAGGCGATTGAATTAACAGCCGTGGATCATTTTACTGCCATCATAAAAATGGTTGCAAAATCAAATTTTTCACATAGCATGCTGACTTTCAAGAGCAACGTCTTATGACTGAAATTCTACACCGCATTGTGGATGTAAGTCAGGGACTAGCTGTAATGACATGTTCTGTTTTTAAACATTCTGGCTGCAAAAGAACCTGCATTATGTTTGATGTTGTTCAGAAAAAGTATTAACTAAAGTATTCATTAAGAATAATCCGAACAAGAGTAATCCTATGAAAAAGATAAATTTCTGCCCTTTCAGGTCCTCTGCTAGAACATCCAAAAAAGTCAATGCCAGTTCCTTCTCACATTAACTCAAGCTTCCTCATTTTTATTTTCTTCTGCTGCTTCATCCTGGTTTTGGTTCCTGCTTGGGAAAGCTCTATTAATGCAAATATTTTATCCTCTGATTCTCTCTCACATAATACTGTTCAGGTGCTTCCTCTTTCTGTGTGCAATGAGCACTGCTATCCAGGCTCCAGCAGAAAGAAGAAGGAAGGAGAGAAATTTTGTTGCTATGATTGTGTGCCCTGTTCAGAAGGACAGATCTCTGATGAAATAGGTAGGACAGAAAGATGTGAGGACTTTGGCTAACTAGCCAGCAATAATCCAGTCCAGTGTCCTGATTTATTTATTTTTGCAAAAGGAAAAAAAAAATATTTTCTCTTCTCTCACTCTGTCTCTCTTTACCTTGCTCTGTCATTTATCTCCTTCTATTCATGTTTAAAAGTAGTCCTCAACTTACAATAGTTCATTTATTGACTGCTTGAAATTACAATGGCACTGAAAACAGGGAGTTATGCCCAATTTTAATACTTACAACTGAGTCAAATTTATGATGGTTGGGATGTCTTGGCTGTATGTGATCAATTTTTGTATCGTTCTGACAAGCAAACTGCAGTGATTCACTTAACAACTGTGGCAAGAAAGGTTGTAAAATGGGGAAAAACTAACTTAACTGTCTCATTTAACAACAGAAATTTGGGGCTCTATTGTGATAATAAATTGAGGACTACCTGCATATGTAACTAACACGTTAAACAAAAGTTTTCTTTATAATATTGTAGGGTAATCATCATTGCCTAAATGAACTTTAAAGGAATTCATTCATAGGCCAAGGTATTAAATGAACTGAGTAATCTGGGCCACATATTTATCCATTCACTGCTGAACAATTAATCTTTGAGCAAAAAGAAAAGAATGTGGAACTGATTTGCATTGTTTTAACTATTACTTTCCGTTTAAGGGAGTTGTATTCAAAAATATACACAAGTGAAAATATTAAATTCTATCTCATGATCAAATTAATACAAATGATAAATCAATATGTAAGATGTAATAAAAATATAATTAAATGAACTATTATTCTCTTTACATACTGTATGCAATAACATGAGAATTTAGTCTTTTCTAGTAAAAATACACGTTTGTGTAATAAAAATAGTTTGATCCATTAAATTTTTTAAATTTGATTTTTCAGATTAATTTCCATAGTTTAGACAATATAGGGTCCTCCAATTTCTTGTTCCACCCATTCCTTAAAATACCTTATCAAATTGATCTATTAGTTACCGTATTTATAGTATTTATTTCTACAAACCTAGTTGTTTCTGAAACTGCAAATATTACTAATGCAAACTGGAATGGCACTTAAATATCTATTAGTAACCCCCTTATTTTACAAATGAACAGAAGAGAGATAACACTTTTATTTATTTTTGATTTTCAATCAACATCCAATGTGCATAATGAAGGACCTCAGGGTTAAATTTAGACTGATGTATGTTTTTGAATTTTAAAAAAAATGCTATTCTCTATTCAAAAAATAGGCAATTTCTGTCAACATTAATTGTACTCTATACATTCTAGACTGATAGAAACTTTTGTATATTGGAAAGATAACTTTTTTCCTTTTTGCAGATATGGATGTCTGCATGAAATGTCCAGACAATGAATATCCTAACAACATCAAAAATCAATGTATTCCCAAAGTGTTGACCTATCTCTCTTATGATGAACCTTTAGGAATCCTCTTTGTTACTTTGGCTATTGTTTTCTCTTTGATTACAATTCTTGTGGTTGGAATCTTTTGGAGGCATCAAGAGACTCCAATTGTCAGAGCCAATAACTGGAGCCTCACTTGTATCCTCCTCCTTTGCCTTCTTCTCTGCTTCCTCTGCTCCTTGCTCTTCATGGGAAGACCTGAAAAGATGACCTGCCTTCTCCAGCAAATTACTTTTGGCATTACCTTTGCAGTGGCCCTTTCGTCTGTATTGGCAAAAACCATGACTGTGATTCTGGCATTTATGGCAACCAAACCAGGCTCTGGAATGAGGAAATGGGTAGGGAAAGGACTGGCCAATTCTATTGTCCTTTTGGGTTCTTTCATCCAGGTGGGGATTTGTACTGTTTGGCTGAGTACCTTTCCCCCTTTCCCAGATACAGATCTGCACTCACTGAAGGGAGAAATCATAATGGAATGCAATGAAGGCTCAGTGATCATGTTTTACTGTGTCCTGGGTTACATGGGCTTCCTATCTATTGTCAGCTTTAACATTGCTTTCCAAGCCAGGAAGCTTCCCAGCAGTTTCAATGAGGCCAAGTTCATCACTTTCAGCATGTTGGTGTTTTGCAGCGTTTGGCTGACGTTTGTTCCAACCTACCTGAGCACCAAAGGGAAATACATGGTAGCTGTGGAGATCTTCTCTATCTTATCCTCCAGTGCTGGTTTACTGGCGTGTATATTTTTCCCCAAATGCTACATCATTTTACTGAGACCTGAGATGAACAAGAAGGAATATTTAATAAGGAAAGAAATGTAATGATTTTTTTTGTATGTGGGTTTAATGAAACATCTTTAGATTATTTGTAATTGTTTTTTGCTGGTTTTTTAATATATTAATTTACTTTGAAGGAATTTGGACAGATTCCTGACCTTGGTTAATTTCATTCATACACAAACTTGATTTGTAGGAAATAATTATATGAAAGGGGATCTATTTCAAGATCAAAGAATGGATGTGTCCTATCCAGTTTAATGTAAATGATGTAAATTTTGATTAACATAATCAGATGCGTCCATATGTTGCCCAAAATTGAAAGAGTTGCCATATACAAAGATGGAATTTTATTAGGTTTTGTATGGCTCCTTTGGATATTAAAGGAAAAGTTAATAATAATAATAATGTTTATTTTACAGTCACAGACCAAAATACAAGTGCATAGAATCACAAACAATTAACACCAGAAGTCTTGGCTAAAGGGAATTACAACATTCTCCTCTAATAGTTACAGCTCTTAAGAGAAATTTTGAAACTTGAGAAGTAATATAGGAGGAATCATCCCCTAGACAATATAAGGCTAAATTTCTAGCATTAGAACCAGAAGGATTATTTCCATGAAGAGACAATAATTTAATTCTGGCTGTTATACATAGGGCAGTATGATAAGACATGCTCCACAGTTTCAACCTCAGCCCTATCACAGGGGCATAGTTGCTCACTAATCAGGAGCCTCTTAAATCGCCCGTTGAGTAGTGCTGAGAGTAAAACATTAAAACGGGCTAGGGAAAAGACTCTTCTATACTTGGGGATGGTTAAAGTATAGAAATATAAAGCCATCCTCAATCCATAATTATTAGAATAGCTGAAAATCAACGGGGAGCAGGTTTTATTGGCTCTGGATCTTAAATATTGCAAATCTATATCCACAAGCCGTTGGACTACCCTAAACTGGGCGTCCTTGAGACCATAGTCTCCCAGAGCATCCCCCGTAAAACCTAGCAAGTGGAGTTTCTTCATCAGCTCCCTCTCCCAACGAGAAATATGAGAATCAGCAAACACCAAGAAAAGGTAGCTACCAGGGACTGTTGAAAATAGCACCCAAAACCACCATTTAAAGGTATTAATCCATGCCATTGCATTCGACTGAATGAATGTCCAGTTCCAGGTACATCGAAGCAAATCCAACACAAGGAGTTTCCTTAGAAAAGTAGCCTGGGTTCTTTCAATACAATCCTTGAAGCCTCGTATCCATATGGGAATTCCATAAAGAGTTTGGGCCAAGGTTTTGGCTATATATATATACGGAGAGCAGAAGGAATAAACTGGCCCCCTTGGATAAAAAAGAATCTTATAATCTGCTGGTGGCTACAGGAGGCCGAATTCAGCACCTGGGTTCGATGTTTAGTCCAAGCACCAGTATTCTGAAATTGAATACCTAGATACTTAAAATGGAAAACCTGCCTAACAACATTACCATTGATAGCCCAATTGTATAATTTCCAGGCACTAGAGAACACCAGTACCTTGGATTTATCATAATTAATAGACAAATGGTTCTCAGCACAGTAAGACCCAAATGCAGAAAGTAATCTTTTTAGACCAAGTGTTGATTGTGATAGAAGGACCGCATCATCCGCATAAAGGAAAAGTTTATTTTGGAGCATGTTCACATTTTATATATTTTTCATAATGGTTCATTAATGGGATAGTTTATAGCCAGATTCCTTCTTTGACTATATATTAATTGGAATGCCATTGCCCTGTTTGCCATGTAATATACAAGTTTTGAAATAAATTCCAGGCCAAGCAGATATATTATTTTTAAATAAATCATATATTCCTCCAAAGTAGTCTTAACTTCTTCTGCATATGGTAAGTGCAATGCTATATGCTTTTTACCGGAAATATTTTTTGATGGCTACCTGGGAATAACGAATAACCAATTTATGAGATTACGCTTCGAGGTTTAAAATTAACTATGTGTGTAAAAACTAACTTAACACCAACAACTTTGCTGTTCAAAATAAATAAGTATTAAATATCTATTTCAAATTTATTTCAGTTGGAATTAAATTAAATGAACAAGAGAGACATTCATTGGAATATGATTTGTTTACTTTCAAAGAGTGCAATATATAAAAATAAAGTTCCATTTTTAAATCTCTTTGATTTCAAAACTGAAAGGAAAAATTCTGTTTTCAGTTTTATATTTATTTTAAAAATCTTCTGAATTAGGATAAAAATTTCCAGGATATTTGAAACTCCTTTATAGGAGATTCATGTTATAATTCAACGTAAACTTCATACATCTACATATTTTCTTATTGGTCAATCATACTATAGCCAACATTTTTACCCATTTAATCAAGGACTCTTTAACATAGTTATTTTCCAAATTCAATTTCAATAACATTTTGTAAACCTGAACCCTGACATGTTCATCATTAGCACATAATGCAATTTCAAATTTATCTTTTCCAATTTGAAAACAACAGCTTTTCTTATCTAAGTTAAAGCTATCTCTTAATTGTAGATATGTGAACCATCACCAAAATGCCCTTCTGTCCCCGGTTCTTTCTTCTTGTTTAAACTAGGTTCACCTTGAATAAAGCATATTTTTTTCACTTATGGGTTTAATCCCCTAATTGATATTCTGTCAAAAATAGAAGAGGTTGTTTTATTCCACTGCCCACTGACCAAGTTTTAATAAGAGAAGAGGGATTACTGATCTATGAAATGTTTAAGGAATTTTACTTTTATCAGAGTTTGTTGCAGAAAAATCAATTTCCAGAAGCACACAAAGATGACTGATTCAGCTGGATTCATTAACTTCTTTATACATATATATGTATGTATGTATGTATGTATGTATGTATGTATGTATGTATGTATGTATGTATGTATAGTCTCCCTTTATTTTCATTTATCAGCAAAAAATCCTACATATATATTTACATATATATATGTGTGTGTGTGTGTGTGTGTGTGTGTGTGTGTGTGTGTGTGTGTGTGTGTGTTTTCTCAACAATATTATGCTATCCAGGTTTCTAATTTTTTACTACCACTCTGTGGGCATGGGTTATTTTGTGGGTGTGGCTTGCCAGCCATGTGACCAGGTGGGCGTGGGCCTCGGGAGCTTTGCAGAGGCTGGAGAAGTGGGGGGGCATTGCCCACCCGCAACGCAGCCCCCCGCAGTGGGAGCAGCAAGACCACGGCAGCGGTTCTTCTAGGAGGCTCCATCCGGCCTGAATGCTTCTCCCGATTCAATGATCCTAGGCTCCTGCCACCCGTTCCCCCTCCCCTCAAAAGCTCGAGAAGCCTCGAACGTGCAAAAATGCCTAGTATCATCACTGCGCGTTCGTGGCTTCTTGGACTGCTGAAGGGAGGGGAATGGAGATAGCTCCTGCCGCCCATTCTTTCAGCATCTCATGCACTCCCTCAGCCGTCCTCCCCTGCTTGGACTCACTGTGAGGTAGGAAGGCAGCGCATGTACAGTGCCTGAATCTCGGCTTCTGGGCAGGCGCAGAAGAAATGTTTTTAAAATTTAAAAAAATAATTTTTTAAAAAAATGGCGGTGCCCTGGCACTGGCAACTGACCACACCGGTACTGTGACATCACCAGTGGGTCGCTACCGGTGCTATAGAGTGGACCGCACTGGTAGGAACCCACCACTGATTATATATATTATATATATTATATATTAACAATCCATAGGGGAGAATGTTAGAACCCTGTTCAAACGATTGGGTGTGTTAATATATGATTAAACCACAAATCATTGTTATGTGTATATTGCTTTAAATGCATTGTGGATGATTACTATATAAGTAAGCAAGAGAGCAGAGTTGATGGTTGATGGTTGGTGGTTTAGTGTGGTTTAGTGTGGTGAGTGGTGTTTGACGGTGTGTTCCGGATTGAAGACTCTCTGCTGCTTTACTGATGAGTAGATTACTTTATGACTGTGTGGAATTGCTGTGAAGAGAAGAGTAACTATCTGTGATAGTATAGAATTAAGTGATATATGTAATCTTTGTTTGTGAGTTAAAACAAAGATAGGCAAAAAGAAGAAACATCGCATTGACTGAATAACTGTGTATGACTTGGAATTCCTATTTAACTTTGCTACTATTCAAGTAAAAACTATTTTGTACATACTAAAGATATTCTGTTTATTGACTGAATAGCATTCATATCAAACTGCAACACCATTACCACAACACATTTCGCTGTGTATGTGCTTAATAGCACAATAACTCCTTAACAGTTACATACATTCCGAGTGGCCACAATCAATGGGTGGACGCGCTCCGCAGAAAACCAAAATATGCCCACACCGAGGACCCACTTCCTCCTTGGACTATCCTGTCCGCTGAGTCCTTCGCGGCCATCTATGAACCCGTCGATCTACGGGCACAGATCTGGGAGGCACAGTGGCAGGATGACTATGTGGCAAAAGAGAAGCAAGAGCTTGGGCCCGAGTCTCTCTGGACATTTTTGGAAGAGCTTCTCAGATACAGGGAGAAGCTGTACATCCCGCCAGGCCCGCTACAGGGTCTTATATTATCCCAGTGCCACGATAACCCCGCGGCAAGACATTTCGGTCTGTTCAAGACACTCAATCTTGTCTTGTGGACCTTTTGGTGGCCTAGACTCTGTCAAAACGTACAATCCTACGTGACTTGTCCCCTGGGAGTTTTTGCGGCATATAAATCCACATAAATAAATAAATAAATAAATAAATAAATAAATAAATAAATAAATAAATAAATAAATAAATAAATAAATAAATAAAT
This sequence comes from Diadophis punctatus similis, assembly GCA_023053685.1. Taxonomy (NCBI): domain Eukaryota; kingdom Metazoa; phylum Chordata; class Lepidosauria; order Squamata; family Dipsadidae; genus Diadophis; species Diadophis punctatus. Next base: position 45,197 of record JALIGW010000123.1, read on the forward strand.
AAATAAATAAATAAATACTTCCTGTGTGCATTGCCGACAGGCCAAGTCAGCCACGGGAGCTCCCCCTGGACTGCTTCAGCCCTTGCCGACACCAGAAAGACCCTGGGGTGCCATCTCGATGGACTTCCTCATGGACTTGCCCCCGTCGAATGGCTTCACGACCATGTTCATTGTGGTGGACATGCTGATGAAGATGGCGCATTTCATCCCCTGTCAAGGATTGCCGACAGTATGCGCCACTGCCCACATGTTCATCCAGCATGTCTTCCGGCTACACAACAACCGGATAGGGTCGTGTCCTCTGAATCATACAATGTTTTACATTGTCATTTTCCAAATTGAGTTTCAATCATATTTTATAGAACTTAGCGATAATATGTTCATCATTTCCACATAGTAAAATTTCCAATTCATTTTTAACAAAGTCAAATCCATATCACTTTATATCCAATTTAAATCTTTCAGTTGTTGATAAGTAAACCAATGGCAAACATAACCTTCTGATTCAATTCCATCCCTCGGTTTTAATATTGGGTCACCAGAGTTGAAAGATAAAATTATGCTTTTAGGTTTAAAATAACAATAGTTTAAAAACAGACTTAAAGTATGCTTTGCTGTTGAAAATAAACATGTATTAAAAATCTATTTCAAATATATTTAAATTGGAATTAAATTGGAGAAACAATGAAACCACTTTGTCTTCATTTGTGTATAAAGTAACATACTTTATGTACAATAAGGGATAAAACACAGAAGACAATTAAAGAAGCCAGGATGGGTTAGTCAAAAACAGATAAGGACAATGAAAGTTTATTGTCTTTTTGACATAGTGACTTGAATAAATGCATTCCTATTGTGACCCTTCATATAGTCCACTTCAAGTTGTTTACATCACTTGTCCCAGTAAACTTCATTGTCCTTCCTTGCTGTTCTCTGGAAAGCTGCTTTCAACCTTTTTACTTCTTTCTTGCTACCTTGGCAGCTTTTCTTTTCTTAGCTATTTTGATGGTTTCCTCTGAGAGTCACTTGCACTTTTTCTCTGGCTTCATGTATGGTATGTGTTGAACTGCAGTTTCAAATAATTGTTGACTGAATTTCCTGCCATAGTTCATTAGCCGTCTTCTCAGCAGCGTCCAGTATTTCAAACCTGCCTCAACAACTGAGCTGTCTGTTGTCCTATTGTTGGGCACCCTATCTGACATGCTTGAGACCTTTTCCATAGAATTTTCTTGGTGAGTTTATTGCAGTCCCATTGTTGTCTCATCATGGTTTACAGGTTTGTGGATACTCTTAGTGTGATTCCTTAGATGAGATCTGTCTGGCTTGGGTGAGTCTTCATGGTATACTTTCTGGTGGTGTACCTCCAGCATAGCTCTCAAACTTAACAGAACACACAAGCCCCTTCCCCGTGACAAGGGAATATCCACATGGAAGTGATTGCCACATATGAATCAGAACTAGATCAGTTTCTGATAAAATTAAAACTAAATGAATATAAGTCTCAACAAGAATCTCATCATACTGGATTGGATCAGGCCATAGAGATGAGACCCACAACTAAAGAATCTCTTTGAATAAATCTGGATCACAAATATGTAAATTTGAATATCAATGTGGCTAATGCACCATTTAAACAAAAACAAAATTTTCATTATTTGTAAAATAAAATAAATAAAAACATACTTTCAACAAAGTTTGTTTTTGTCTGATGAGCAGGTCAATATGAGGCTGTGGAATTCTGACCAAAGTGGTTAAATCTAATATAGTTGGACTTTATGCGCCACATGATGAGAAGAATTTTTTCACCATTTAATGGACCAAATTTCTTTATGTTCATATCAAGATTAGTCTTTGTTGTGGGATAAGAATGATATAATAACCCCTCAACTAAATAGATCTTCAGAGAAAGAAATTAAACATAATCGGTGCTTATTTCCCCGATTCCAAAAATTTTTTATTAGATGGAGAATTTGGTAGATTTTGGGTCAAAAACAGCTGTGCAAGAGAATATATACTTTATGAGAAAGATAAAAGTTGTTTTCAAGATTTGATATGATATGGATTTCAAAAGACTTCTAGAGGTAAGCCATTGCACTGATTAATTGTTCTTGCAATCAGGAATTTTTTTCCTTCATTCTAGGTTGTTTCTCTCTTTAATGATCTTCTACCCATAACTTTTTTCCTACCCTGAGATACTTTGGAGAATAAGTTGACTCCCTCTTCTCTGTGACAAGTGGTAGTCATTCTCTTATTTAAACCAAATATAATTTTCATGATATGGTTTAGCCTCTAGACCCCTTATCATCTTTTTTACTCTTCACTACACTCTTTCTTAGTTCACAACATCTATTTTATACCATGGTATCTAGAACTGGAGGAATGTGGTGGCTCAGTGACTAAGACACTGAGCTTGTTAATCAGAAGGGTGGCAGTTCAGTGGTTCAAATCCCTAGCACCGAGTAACGGAGTGAGCTACCATTACTTGTCCAGCTTCTGCCAACATAGCAGTTCGAAAGCATGTAAAAATGCAAGTAGAAAAATAGGGATCACTTTGGTGGGAAGGTAACAGCGCTCCATGCACCTTTGGCGTTTAGTTATGCCAGCCACATGACCACAGAGATGTTTTTGGACAGCACTGGCTCCTCGGCTTAGAAACGGTGATGAGCACTGTCCCTAGAGCCGGAAATGACTAGCACGCACGTGCAGGAGAACTTTTACCTTTACCTATCCAGAACTGGACACAGTATTCCAAGTGTTGTTCTCATCAATCAATCAATCAATCAATCAATCAATCAATCAATCAATCAATCAATCAATCAATCAATCAATCAATCAATCAATCTCCCTCCCTCCCTACTTATCTACCACCCACCCACCTATCTATCTATCTATCTATCTATCTATCTATCTATCTATCTATCTATCTATCTATCTATCTATCTATCTATCTATCTATCTATCTATCTATCTATCTATCATCTATCTAAAAGGCTGTATGAATGTATGTTCCAGCATAACTCTGAAATGCCTTGAGCAATTTCAACCAAACTTGGTACACATATGACTTGCTATCTGGTGAAAAATACTGTGGTGGTAAGACACCCCTAGAACCCCTAATTGGCCTTTCAAAACAACAGTCATGTTCTGTACACTGAGCTTAGCTCAGTGTTTTTCTGAAGAGGCCTAGGTCTCCCTCACACAGTAGACCTATGAAGGAAGCCTGATTAGGCTAGTACAGAGCCCTTTGATTGAGCATGGCAAGGACTAAGTGGATTGCCCACCCCCACCTCACTGTGGTGGCCCGATCTTGCAGGGAACAGCTTTGGCCTGTGTTCCCAGGATCATCCTTCACCCCAACTCAGGCCTAGGCTTCCCTCCCATTGTAGGCCTATGACATGAAGGAAGCCTGATTAGGCCAGTACAGAGGGCTTTGATTGAGCATGCCATGGGCTCAGCAGATTGTCCACCCCTATCTCACAGCTTCGGCCCGTGTTCCCAGGATTGTCCTTTGCCCCAACTCATCGCGCAAAGGATGGGACCACCCCAACCGAGGCGATACAGGTATGGAGGCCAGAGAGGAGACCCAGCCTATTTCAGCAGGGGTGGAGGAGGTGCAGCATGGGCCAGCTTAGGCATTTATGTTCCAGTCCCAGGTCCAGTTTGAGGAAATGGTAAAACGGGTGGTGGCAGAGGCAGGCGGGTAGCACTTCTAAATCCCCCAGCTGTCCACAGGTTCTGTAGCTGGGATTTAAACAAGGTCCTTATACTTTTAAAACCCTGTAAATAAAATTGCTTTGATCCGACACTCTAGATATAATTCATTCTTTTTCCTGTCTAATACAAGATTGGGATAAATAAATATCCAGGTAATGCCAGGTAATCAGCTAGTGCAGTATAAAGCAGTACTATGAAGTATCCCTTTGTTGATGCAACTTAATACTGCATTAGCTTATTTGGCAGCTGCATCACACTGCTGGCTCACACTTAATTGGTGGTCTACTAAGACACCTACATCTCTCCCATAGTTGCTGCTGTCAAAGTCTGTAGTTGTCTGCTGCTACCTAGTCTGTATTTGTCCATTTGGTTTCCCTTGGAAAGTGTATGACCTTACCTTTGTCACTACTGTCTTGCATTTTGTTAAATAGGGTCCAGTGTTCAAATCTATCAATGTCTTTCTGAATCTTGAATCTATCATCTAAAATATTACTATTCCTCCCATCTTGATATTTTCTGTAGATTTGATAACTTTCTTTCTATCCCCTCATCTAGATCATTTATGAAGAAGTTGAAGTGTACTGAGCCTAAAACAGAACACTGAGGTATCTATGCTATGATGTTATGACAAATATGAATTGTATGTTATTTCAAAATAACAATATTAAAACATGGAATTAAATTACAGATATGTTAAGATAGAAGAATCTACAAGTGTCATTGCTGGGTAGATTTCTTTATTTTGATGGGCAACTTAGGGTAATTAATGTATGCATGAAAATGAATCCAGTGTACTAGATTTACCTAGTATACTTTTCAGTTTTAATCACTACTATGAATTTATTGAATATGAAGTTTGCCTTGTGTATCTGTCAGGAAATTTGATTTAAAAAAAGGCTCATTGCACTTTCATGGCTTAAAAAAAATCAAAGCAAATTACAGTAATTAAATATACACTTTGAGCCCTTTTCTCAGGAGAGATTACAAAATATTTAGAATTGGAGAGGACTTGATTATTTCGCCAATGGTCCAAATTATAGGTTCCTTATGAAACTGAATTTCAGAAAGTCAGCTTATTGCAAGTGCTTTTACCTATCTTCAAAATATATTTTGTTGAATATAGACAGCTATCATTTGAAGGATCTCTTCAAATCTTCATTTCATGTTTCAACCTGTTTTATCGCTATTTCATTCTTAATAGTTTCTGCAATTTTTTCTCTTCTTTTCCCTTCTCCCCTTCTATTTCTTTGTAGTTCTGTGGAAACTGTCTTAGAGACTATATATGTAAGGATAATAAAAAAAGCAATGCCATGTAGTTTCATAGGGTTGAGATAGGATATTTTTCTGTATAGGGACACCCATCTTTTTCAGGATGGAAATTATCAACATTGGGATGGAGTTGATAGCAATGATGCTTCTTGTGTCCCTGTTCTGTATTACATGCAAAACATATGCTATGAATTGTAGCATACCTGATGACCCTCTTCCTATAGCCCATCAATTTGCTCAGCCAGGAAATGTTATCTTTGGGGCAATTGTCCCTCAAGCCTTCTTCTTTCATAACAGCCCTTCCTTCACAGAAGATCCCTCTCGGACATTGTTCAATGAAGTGATGTAAGGAATTCTACTTTTTTCTTTCTTCAGACTAGTAAGGGCAAAATAATTGGGGGGGGGGAAGAGTTAAGCAGCAGGATTATAGTTATAAGTCTGAAAAATTTTCACACATATAACATCACTGGGAATTTTCTTTTAATTAGTTTTCTCTCTTTTTGAAGTGTAAGAATTAGCTGTTGAGTAGAAAACTCCATGTGCCTTCCCACAATGCACCAAATTTATATATGATTCTATTGATATTCAATTTATGATTAATAAACCATTTGTAATAGTACTGTGGTAACTGTCTTAGAATAGTCTGTGTAAGAATAGTAAGAAATGATAGCACGGAATTTAATGTATTAGAAATAGGAAAATTTTATGTGCAGGAAAATCTACATTTCCTTTGGTGTCAATTGTCAACAATTTTGATGATGATAATAACAGAATAATGGAGTTGAAAGGGACTTTGGAGGTCTCCAAATTTAACCCCCTACACCATTTCAGAGAAACGGTTTTCAAAATTCTTTTTAAAGAGATATAAGCACCACAACTTCTGGAAGCAAGTCGTTCTACTGATTAATTGTTTTAACTGTCAAGATATTTCCCGTTAGTTCTGGGTTGGTTCTCTCCTTGATTAGTTTCAATCCATTGTTTCTTGTCCTGCCTTCAGGTGCTTTGGAGAATAGGTTAACCTGCTTTTCTTTGTAGCAGCCCCTTGAATGGATAATATGATGGTGTTATCCATTCAATCATGTTCACACTTGGTGATTCTATGGGCCAGTTGCCTACAACTACGAATCTGAACTACTTCTTTGAGTTTTTCTATGCTTGTCTGATATTACCCAAAATAGGATGGGGATGGTATCAGTGATTCTCTAAGTCAGTGATGGCGAACCTTTTTTTCCTCGGGTGCCAAAATAGTGCGCGTGCACGCTATTGCACGCGTGTGCGTGCCCACACCCATAATTCAAAGCCCCTCACTTGCCCCACCCCCTGCACATGCATGTGTGACCCCCCCACTCCCCCGTTTCCTGACTGCCAGTGGGCACGGTGGGCCCATTTTTCACCCTCCCCAGGCTCCAGAGGCTTTCCTGGAGCTTGGGAAGGGCGAAAACACTCCTCCTGCCACCCTGGAGGCCCCCTGGAGGCCGAAATCGCCCTCCCAAAGCCTCCGCGTGAGCCAAAAATCAGCTGGCGAGCACGCACATGTGCACTGGAGCTGAGCTAGGGCAACGGCTCGCGTGCTGGCAGATATGGCTCCGCGTGCCACCTGTGGCACCCGTGCCATAGGTTCGCCATCACTGCTCTAAGTGTTCATGTACTGTATTATATACAAACCACATAATAGACAGAAGTGTAACAATTAGATATGTATTCAAAGCACATTTCCTGTCTATGAGCTGTAAACTGTTTCTTTCCAAAGACAAATTATGGCAGGAAATTAAATAAAAAACAACTTTCCTTTTCTTTGGAGAGGTACAAATTATTTTGTCACCTCATGGAGCTCCAAGAATTGCTTTCTCCTAGTCCATTCAGACACTGATCTGAAGTCACATTGAGTTTTTCCTTGAACACTTGCAGAGAGACAAGGCATAGCAGCTCTTTTGAGGAGTTCAGTTATTTAAGGGTTTCAGCATCTCTTCCACCTATTACTGCTGAGTTTCAGCAGCTGTAGCTTCAAGTGACTGCCTCTCAGTTAATTGTAGGGCTGGTTCTATGGATGACTCTTGAACTTCATGGCATTCAGTTTTATAGCTTTGAGTACAGAAGTACAAGAGAAGGACTGGAAACTATATAGATAGTTTTTTTTAATTATTTTTTTTATTTTTTATATTGATAGTTTATTTGTATATTCTCCATAGTGGGTGGAGCTAGCCGCCAAGATTGAGTATTGGCACAGCCTTCTAGCCAATTATGACTGAGTCTGGAAAAGTATAAAAGGTGGCTCTAGGCCTAGATTCCCCCTCTTTTGACTCAGTCACAGCCATTGACTAAGTGCCTTTTCATCATCTATCTTCCATTAATAATTGTAAGTTTTTGGTTCTATTCAGAATTATTATTATTATTATTTTTTTATCCTTTCCCTTTCGAGCTCCTCAGTATATGGCTATACCTGGGTGAAGCAGTTGGCCGCAAGTCTGACTGCTGCTCGCCCCTCCAGCCGAAGGCCCAGCAAGATTTTTGTTTTTTCTTTTTCTCCATACATTAATTTCCGGCTGTGGAGGGAGTGGGAAAGGGCCCCCTTATCACACAGGGGGCAGCGGTGAACTCACCGCGCACCTGGGCGTAGAGCGAGGCTTGTATTTTTCTTTTTTCTGTCTCCTTGCCAGACAACAAGGGCCAACCTGACAGGTGAAGGCCTCTAACATTGGTTTTCACAGCTGCTAGCCTGCCTGGGAGAGCCGAGGGGCCGAGGGGCAGAGCATGCTGCCAGATTAAATTTTTGGGTGCCTTGGCATCTGGCCGGTCCAGCGCAAGCGGTCCGAGCCACTAACGAGCCTTCCGATCCCCAGCTGACTCTCAAAGATAAAGGGATCGGAAGCGCCGAAGACCTCGCTCGCAGCCAGGCCGGATTCGCGCAAGCCATCCGGACCGTTTTTTATGCTGCCTATAAACAGCTGTTTCGGCCTTGGCTGGGTTCGCGCAAGCCGCCCACGCCACATTTAACTCGCTTGCAGATCGGCCGGATTCGCGCAAGCCATCCGGACCGTTTTTGATGCTGCCTATAAACAGCTGACCTTGGCCAGACTTGCGCAAGCGGTCAATGCCTCAAATAGCCTCTGAACACCAGCTGCTGTGCCCGAGAAGCTGACAGACAATTTGGCCAGACCTGCGCAAGCGGTCAGCGCCCAGCCAAGCCTCCAAACGTCAGCTGGAGACCTTCAAAGAGCTGAAAGCAATATTTTTGCTGGTTCCTTTTTTGCTCCCTGTCTTGTGCCTGCTTGCAGAGGAAGCTGGCAATCTGGGTGCTGCTTGCTGAGGGCTTGTTCCCTCTTTTTTTGCTTGAAACTTCAGAAATCAGTCAGTCTGCTCCAGGGGACTCAGAAACTGACAGTTAGTGGCTAGGCCTTAGCAGACTCCTTTCTCCTCGGCTGGAACTAATTGCCTCAGGAGATAGTCAGCCATTTTAGGAGTGCCTCGTGGGCGGCCGCCATTTTGAATTACACAGGACTGCCCACTTCAAAAAATTTTCTCTTTTCCTTTGAGGCCTCCTTTATTTAACTTGCCTTCTGTGCAATGGCTGACAAGAGCCAGCAATCTGGCAAGGCTCCTTTGATCCAAGGCCCTGTCAGTACCTGTCTCTAGTGCCTGGGCCGTCTGCTTCCATTTGAGCTTCTCTGCATTGCTCTGCTTGTCTTCAGCCTGGTAAGTGTGCAGGCAGTCTTTGAGAGTGCCAGTGGCCATCTTGAAGTCTCCCACAGGGTGGCAGCCATTTTGATTGCCCTCAGAATTGAAGGCACTAAGGGCGTGGCCTTTTTGTTTCAAATACTAAAAGTGGGCAGACACCATATTGAAGCCACATCAAGGGTGGTGGCCATTTTGGATGCCCTTTCTTGCCGGTGGCCATTTTTAAGGCCTAATATGGGCATTGGCCATTTTGAAAGACCAACTAAGGGCAACTGCCATCTTGTTGACCTCATTTAAGGGCGGTGGCCATTTTAAGTGACTGTTTGGACCTACTAATTTACCCAGGCCTTTCTGAGGCCTACCTTGTTGACAGAGGCCTTAGATAAATATGGATACTGTTATTCTAATTGAGCTGACAAAAATTCAGACTAGCTGCTTGTAGGTCTGCCTCAGGAGTACCTATTAAAGCATCAACTTAGAGTGAAGATTCTATCTATATTTTAAAAATGGCTTGAACAAGGGCTTTCAGCAGAATTTAGAAGTAGTAAGCTACAGATCTCACATAAAAGGAACTAATGAGCCTAGTGAGTAACTCCAGTAACAGTTTAAAACCAAGCTTTTTTTTCTTTCTGGAGTCTGTGAGCCCAGCATAACTGGAACTATATACAATGTATATAACTATATACAAACTATCAATTTTTTCCAGTATTTGAAAATATCAGTTTTTCATGAACTGAACTTTAAGACAAAGAGACCATGATTTGTAAATTGGAGTTGATTTTAAAATGATGCCTTTTACAAAGGATATTGCCCCATCCAGAGTACTCTGCCCTACTCATTCCTACCTAGCATCCCCCAGGAAGGATGCCAGGGAATTCTCATTAGCTCCCTCTGGCATTTGGAACCAGACAGCCCCACACTTCAGACAGCTCCACCCACAAGCCAAAATCAACCTACTGCTCAATCAGCAGCAGCTCAAGCGGATGTCCAAGCTAGGTCAATGGAGTCCACGGTGGTGACGCGCCGGATGGCCTGGCTTTGCAGCTGGCCAATTGACATGCGGTACAAGTGGAAATTAGCCTCTGCCCCGATCACCGGGCAGTCCTTGTTTGGTGAGGCCCTGAATCCCATCCTGCTTGAGACTAAGGACAAGTGCAAGGTCCTTCCCTCAGCCACCCAGAAAGCCCCTTTCTGTGCCACCCCCTTACCAAGGAGGGCTTCCAGGGGGGCCTTCCAGTCTTCCAATAGACATCAGGGTAACTACTAGGGACAGTATCAGGGGCATAGCCAAGGGCAATGCAGTTCCCATCAGAGATTCTCTTCGGGCCAACCCTTCAGGGGTAACCAATTCATACGGCCCTTTAGAGGGGCCGGCGGTTGCCCTTTCCACCAGAACAAGTAACCTCCGGCCGATCCTCCCACAGGGGGTCGCCTGGCTCCCTATGCCAGTGGATGGGAGGAAATCACCAATGATGCATGGGTTTGTGAGACCCTGGCTTCCGCGCTCTCACTTGAATTCATTTCCACCCCCACCCCCCGAGGTTCTTCTCCGCTGCCCCTTGTCATCAAATTCTGCAAAACGGGTCCTCATGAATCAGGCCATCCAGCACATCCTGGACATTCGAGTCATCCACCAGGTGCCTGAGGACCAACAGGGGCAGGGCTTCTACTCCATGTTGTTTGTAGTGCCCAAATCCTTGGGAGGATGGAGAGCCATTTTGGACCTCAAGTGTCTCAACAGGTATGTCATCCATTAAAAAAAAAATTCAAAATGCACACCCTGAAATCAACTCTGGCAAGTGCTCGGAAGGGAATCTACTCACATCCATAGATCTCTTGGAGGATTACCTCCACATCCCAATTCGGCCATCTCACCGCCAATACTTACGGTTTTGCTATGCAGGGGTGCATTATGAATATGGGGCGCTCCACTTTGGCCTGTCCTCAGCGCCAAGGGTCTTCACCAAGGTCCTGGCAGCCTTGACCGCTCACCTCAGATCCATTCCCATCAGGATCCAGTGCTATCTGGACGATATTCTCATCTCCTCAGCCTCCCCTTCTCAGGCTGAGAGAGATGTCCAGGTAGTGCTTAACACGCTGGAACTCCATGGCTTCTTGGTCAACCGATCCAAGAGTCAGCTTGTCCCCACCACCAGAATTGTCCATCTGGGTGCAATCATTGATTCCCTGGGGTGTAAGATGTACCTGTCCCAGGATCGGAGAGACAGTCTATTGGCTTTAACCCAGCAAGTTCTGAGGCAAAACTCAGCTCCACTGAATTTGCTGTCCTCCCTCCTGGGCAAGATGATTTCGGCCATTCACATTGTCCCATGGGCTCACTTACACTCCAGAGACCTCCAATGGCTCCTTCCCTATCAGCGTCAGGGAAGGGCCCATTCCCCAGTCAAAGTGAGACTCCAGCCCTCAGTCAGGAAGTCTCTGATTTGGTGGACCACCTCTGCTGTCCACAGGGGCACCTGCTTCCTTCCCCCAAGACAAATCTTAGTCACCACCGATGACAGCCTATCGGGTTGGGGGGTACACGCGGAAGCACAGGTGGCACAGGGCAGATGGTCGTTAACTGAGACAACTCTAAGCATAAACGTTTTGGAGCTACGGGCTGTGTTCCTTGCTCTGCAGCAGTTCAGACCTCTTGTGGAGAACTCTCATGTCATGATACTTACTGACAATGTGGCCACCAAAGTCCACATAAACAGAGAGGGTGGGACCATGTCAGGACAGCTCATGTCAGAGGCCATGTGGTTGGGGCTATGGGCAGAACAATACTTATTGTCTCTTTCTGCTGAACACATCTCTGGGGTAAGCAACGTCAGGGCAGACTGGCTCAGCCGGAACCAGATAGACCACTCAGAGTGGAGCTTACACCCAGACCTTTTCCACCAACTTGTGGGTCAATTTGGTCAACCTGTGATGGACCTTTTTGCCACCCCGGGGAATGCCCAGCTGCCCAGGTTTCTGTCCCAGTATCAAACTCAGGGTGCGGAAGGGGTGGACGCCCTCCGCTGCACCTGGCCTCAGGGGTTGCTTTACGCTTTCCCCCCCATCCCCATCATTCCGCAGGTCATCCGGAAACTCCTGGAAGAAAGACCGAGGTGGTATTTCTGGCACCCGACTGGCCAAGGAGAACCTGGTATGCCGACCTGGTCTCTTTGTCGGTCTCACCCCCTTGGAGGATCCCTCCGACAGAGTGGTCGCTGCTCCAGGGGTCAGTGCAGCATCCAGAGCCTCACTGGTTGCAACTGACCACCTGGCACTTGAGCGGCTCACTCTGAGGAGCCGCCAAATCCCTGAGGATGTTATGGAGGTCTTGCTTGACTCTCGCAGACCGTCCATGCATTGTATTTATGCAGCCTCTTGGAAGGCTTTCTGCTCATGGTGTGCTAGGGAGGGTTATTCCCCACTGGATCTTTCGGTCATAAATGTCCTTTAATTCCTACGCCAGGGGCTAGCTAAGGGTCTTTCCCCAAGTACCCTCAACCGCCAGATTGCTGCCCTGTCCACGGTGCTGTCTTGTCCCTCTCTGGGGAAACTCTCTGCTCACCCCTTAGTCTCCAGGTTCCTAAAGGGCGCAATGAATAGATGCCCTCCTGTAGTGCATAGGTATCCCACCTGGGACTTGTCCAAAGTGTTATTAGCACTCATGGGGGGCGCCTTTGAGCCTTTGCACTCCGTCTCTCTGGCCCACCTAACATACAAGGTGGTTTTCCTGGTGGCTGTCACCTCTGCCCATCGCATTTCTGAACTGGCAGCCCTTTCCATCAGGAGTGACCTCTGTGTGTTCCACCAGGACAGGGTGGTTTTGCGGTTGGATACCACCTTTCTGCCAAAGGTAAACTCTTACTTTCATTGGGCTCAGGAGGTGGTATTACCTTCCTTTTACCCTTCTCCATCCTCAGACATTGAAAGACAGTGGCACCTCCTGGACGTGAGGCGCACACTGGACACTTACATTCAAAGGACCTCTGCCTTTCGCAAGACTGAGGCCTTGTTTGTCTCTTTCCACCACACTTCCTTGGGGAGGAAAGCATCCTCTGTCATGGTGGGTCGGTGGATTCGTAATGTCATTAACACTGCATATGAACAAATGTCCTTGCCACGACCCACCAGGATTATGGCCCATTCCACATGCAGTGCAGCCACCACTGCGGCTTGGAACATGAGGGCTTCCATCGAGGAGATCTGCCGGACTGCCACTTGGGCATCTCCAACGCCATTTGTCCGGCACTACAGACTGGACACCTTCGCCTCTCAGGAGGCTGACCTTGGGCACAGAGTGCTGGAACAGGTAACATTGGAGGGCGGTGGTCCCAGCCAGAATCAGGAGGCCCTCCCTGGGGACTAAATTACTTTGGTATGTCCCAATCTTGGCGGCTAGCTCCACCCACTATGGAGAATGAGACGTTGTACTTACCTGAGACGTCCATTCTCGTAGGGTGGAGCTAGCCGCCAAGTCCCTCCCTTCTAACATGTTCTGGCTGGACGAGGAGCCTATTACTCGTATAGTCATTAAGTATCTAGGTGTATTAGTGTACATAGTTATCTTCTCTCTGTAGGTAGTTAGGTTAGGTAGTTAGGTCTCTCACATATCAACTTGTGTGTAATTTTCTGTGATTGGACAGTTAATAAACTTGTTAGATTGATGGCACTTGAGTCTGGCATTTATCCCTCGTCAAAAGAGGGGGAATCTAGGCCTAGAGCCACCTTTTATACTTTTCCAGACTCAGTCATAATTGGCTAGAAGGCTGTGCCAATACCCAATGTTGGCGGCTAGCTCCACCCTACGAGAATGGACATCTCAGGTAAGTACAACGTCTCATTTTCACATTACATACATAGGTGCTTAATGAACAGTGCATTGTCTGGGTCATTTTATTTATATATAATAATACTTTTCCTGTTCCTAATTTCTATCTCTACTATCCAACCATTTATAAAACTAGTCCCATGTTCAAAAATACTCTGTATCTTCCTTTTCTTTGCTTTTAGTGTCAATCTATCCATTTCTGCACAATTAATTTTTTAATTATATCTTCTTTTGTAGGTGTTTCCTCATTTTTCCAGTACTGTACAATCTTTGCTGTTGTTAAAACATGTAATATTAAGTATAGATTCCCTTTATCAAATTTTTCCGGTATTATGCCTATCAAAAATATTTCTGGCTTATAATCTATGTATTGTTTTAGCATTTTTTCTAACCATGCATGTATTTTTGTCCAATATTTCTTTGCTTTTCCAAAGAAAATGTCCACCACATGTGATAATACGTACCCGGTGTCTGGTTATATTTCCAAAATCTGGCAGACATGTTTTTAAACATCTTTACTAATCTGGCCGGGGTAGATGCCACCTATAAAATATTTTATATAGATTTTCCTTATACATTATCAACTTACAATTTCTTTCCCAAAGTTTTTGCTATAGTTATATATAGTTGTACAGATATATATAAGTAAAAAGATAATGTGAAGACGTTTACCATAGAGGTTTGCATGTATATATGTACACACATGTACATATAGTGTTTTGTTCAATGTTTGTTTGTCCTTTTTAATGTTTATATTTCAATAAAAATTATTTTTTTTAAAAAAAGAAACCACAGCTCTTAATATCTTTCTCATATTTTGAATGTATTTGCATATACGGCCACCATGATAAGTCCACACCTTGATTCTGTAACTCTTGTTTGGTTTTAAGTTCCCCTTCCACATTTAGGATATCTTTATATGTCAATTTTTTTCCCCAGATTTACTACGTTGGATGGATAAATGCTTCCATTGTTGAGAGCCAAACTGGAATTTTCATATATATGTTTGCTTTCACCTTTTCCCTTACTAAAAGTAGAGCATTTCTTATATAATGTCTTTGAAAATATCAATGAGTTTTACTTTTGTCATACCATAAAAAAGCATGCCATCCTAATTGGAGATTCTGATCTTCTAAAAATGGTAATCTTCTATGTCTAAGAGTAATCCATTCTATCACCCATGTTAATACAGCAGCTTGATAATAAAGCTCCCAATCAGGTAGCCCAAAGCCCCCATTATTTTTAGACTCTTGTAACATTTTCAATCTTCAGTAATATTGATAATTTTTGTTGTAGTTCTCTGCCAAAGATGTATCAGCACATCCTTGCTTTGGTGTTTGCTGTCAAGGAGATCAATAGGAACCCTGAGCTCTTACCGAACATCACATTGGGTTTCCACATTGTGAACAATCACTTCCCTGCAAAGGTAACTTATAAGGCAACCTTGAGCTTACTTTCTACACAGCAGAAGTTTGTTCCCAACTTTACCTGTGATTTAAAGAAAACATTTATTGCTGCTATTGGAGGACGTTTGACAGAGACTTCATTCAACATGGCCACAGTCCTTGCCAACTACAAGATTCCACAGGTAGATCCTTGAGATGGCTCACTAGAAATGCCAAGTCTTTTTAATTTCTTCCATTCTTAAAGCACCTTTAGGTCCCTTTCCAGAGTTGATTTTCAGAGTGGAAAATCTAGGAGAACATCATATTGTACATTCAATTAATATAAATACAAATATTGTATAGGGATGAGTAATTATTTAGAAATTAAGGACTCTGTGGATTCCCCCAAATAAAAAATATTAGCAAATGTCTGTTGGATTTGAAAGTTTGAATTTCAAAGTGGTTGACCCACTACAGAAAACACTCTGCCTCTCCTACATGATATTTGATTCCCTTCAGGTAGTCAAACAATAAGACTGTTGCAGATAATAAATGCCTTGCTTTCAATTTTGTGCTATGTTTTAAGCATTTTTATATTCAGTTAAAATGTACCCAGACAAAGATAGACAATACTTTTAATTGATATAATATTGCTGGCATATGAACTGACTGTATAATTTCAGTGCTGACTTTCTGCCTTACCTATGAATATGAATCCCATTTCATATTCTTATGCAATGGTTCTGATTATTTCCTTTATATTGACTTTCAGCTTGTCTATGGGACATTTTCTTCAGTACATGGTGAGAAAAATCTATTTCCATCCTTGTACCAAATGGTCCCAAATGAAATGCATCAATACACTGGGGTTATTCAATTACTTCAGCATTTTGGATGGATATGGATTGGCATCTTGGCTGTGGATGATGACTATGGGGACATGTTTTTGCAGAAAATTGAACCGTTGCTGTTCCAAAACAGCATTTGTTATGCTTTCATACTTAGAACACCACCGAAAGCATATCTAGATAAATATATACACCTGATTTCAATGGAGTTAAGATATGATCAACTCTTTATGGATGATAAAGTCAAAGTGTGTTTAATCTACGGCCTATCTCCAGCCATGCAAAATCTGAGAATGATCATCCTTGTAGCATCTCTAACTTCACTACCACCTTTGGGTAAAGTGTGGATTGTTACTTCCCATTGGAATTTTGAATCACTGTCCTTTCAGAGACTTTGGGACATACAGAGTTTCTATGGTGCTCTGTCATTTGCAGTTCGCTCAAAAGAACCCCCCAGATTCCAAGAATTTCTTCACACTGTAAGGCCATCTTGGGCAAAAGAAGACAAATTCATTCAGAATTTTTGGGAGCAGGCATTTGACTGCCCATTACAGATTTCTGGTATAAATGAAGATAACAAGGTATTGTGCACTGGGGATGAGAAGTTAGAGAGTCTGCCGAGTATATTATTTGAAATGAGCATGAGTGGACACAGCTACAATATTTATAATGCAATATATGTTATGGTACATTCTTTGGATGCCTTACTCAAATCCAGATCCAGATGTAGAAATGCTATAGGAACAGAACAAGTAATATTTCAGGATTTACAACCATGGAAGGTATTTTATTTTATTTTTAATACATAAAAATTGTTTGTTTTATTGCACCATCATATATTGGGAATGATGTTACACATGACTGTTATACCAATGAATTTTGTTGAATAAAAATACTAATTTTGAAAGTAAAAGCTTTTATATTAGTAGTTGTTTTGTAGGGATATTTCTTTCATAAATGGGAAAAATATAACTACTAATTTAAATTATCTCTCATTAGGAGGAAGTGTTTTTCTATTCTACAGAATTTACTAGACCCACAGCCTTTATACAGGGATGGCCATTGTTGTTTTCCCTAAGAGCCGTAGTTTTACATATTAATTTGCTTTGGAATCTAAGAGCCATAGAAAACATTCCAAACTATGAAGTGAGGCTGTTGAAGTGGGAAAGAACAATATGTTAAGATTAAATGTTTATTATGTTTAGAGATTCAGAATGCAGTAAAGATAAAACTGTGTCTTCTAAACTTCCAGTTGGATTATTAATTGCAGATCAGTTGTCTTCAACCTTTACGGCTTTGTGGACAGGCGGGGTGGGAGAAAAAATGTTCTGTGTGAGTGGCAGATGTGCAGCTCCACTTGTACAAGTGGCGGGATCTCTCATGTGTACACATGAAGGTCTATTTGTCTGAGCAATGGGCTTCACGGATGAGAGTGCATGTCCATTGATTCTGCAAATGGAGCTGCACCTGCGCTCACCATCCAGTAATGGGCCATGGCCCAGAGGTTTGAAACCACTGATGTAGGTAATCCATCTGTGACAATGAGGACTGGCCACTTTGTCATGGAATTTGAGAAACACTATTTGAGAATCCATTCTGGAATGTGTTCATATTGTATGCAGCCAAAACAATTGTGGGTTTTCTAATTAGGTGAATCATTGTTAGTTAATTGCCCTCATGTTCCTGGAAAATCTGTTTATCATAACACCCATTATAATTTATATACCATAAATCTTTGCTTTGAAGATAACAATTACATTTAGTATTTTTTAAAAATGGGGCTAACATAACACTGGTTAAAAGGGATTAACAGTCAACAATTAATGAGCTGAAAGACAGACACTGCTTGTCATCATACATGTTCGATATTGTTAAATATGGAAGATGTAGGATGACAACCATTTAGCATACCAGACTTGAAATTGGGAGATATGACTTCTACTCCTATTTAGGCACCAAGCCAACTGGTGAGCTTAAACCAGTCACTCTCTCTTAGTCCTAGAAATGATGCAATGACAAAGCAGTTGTGGACATCTTGCCAAAGGACTTGAAGGCACATTCAATCTTCATTTGCATTTTTCAAAGTAGGCTAGTTCAGCTTGAAATAACTTTATGCAGTTGTTACAATTACAAAGCCTTGCTGTTAATTTCTTTCTTTTTAAAAAAAATATAGTTCCATTCTTTCTTGCAAAGCATCGTATTCAACAACAGTATGGGAGACACTATTACATTTGATGAAAACAGACAACTGATTACAGGGTTTGATGTTGTAAACTGGATTACTTTCCCCAATAATTCCTTTTCTCGAGTGAAGGTTGGAACCTTGGAACCTTGGGCTCCACCAGGCAGAGAATTAACTCTTGATGACAATCAAATTATATGGCACAGAAGCTTTAACCAGGTGAGAAGTAGCTGCAGATTGTCAGCTAATAATAAAAGTAAAGAACTCTTTGGAGCAATTGTCACATGATCACATTTCTGGCACATGGCAACTGGCTCAGTGTGCCATAGTCACATAACAATGATCTGCAGAATTTTTAGTTAGTTACCAGCAAAAAAATGCCAATTTGGCAGATTTTCTTAATGAATATGCAAAAATGATTGCATATTGAATTGTTGTTGTAAAATTGTTGGAAAAATTGAATTTTTCACACAGTATCCTGACTTTGAACTGCAGCATCTTATGACTGAAATTCTGCATCCCATTGTGTTTGTACTTCTGGGAATATCTGTAGTGCCACATTCTGGTTTTAAACATTCTGGCTGCAAAAGGCCCTGGATTGCATTTGCTTATCTTCAGAAAAAAAGATTAATTAATCCAAATACCTGTCAGATCCTATGAAAACATAATTTTCTGCCATTCTAGGTCCTCTGCTAGAACATCCAAAGAAGTCAATGGTAATTCCCGCCCATTAACTCAAGTCTTCTCATTTTTATTTTCTTCTGCTTCTTCATCCTGGTTGTGGGTTCCTGTTTTGGAAAGCTTTACTAATGCAAGTACTTTATTCTCTGATTCTCTCATACCTATTATTGTTCAGGTGCTTCCTCTTTCTGTGTGCAATAAGCACTGCTATCCAGGCTCCGGCAGAAAGAAGAAGGAAGGAGAGAAATTCTGTTGCTATGATTGTGTGCCCTGTTCAGAAGGACAGATCTCTGTTGAAATAGGTAGGACAAAAAGAGGAGTTTGGTTTCCTGATTAGCAAAAATCCATGTGAGGGGTTTGTAGATATTTTCACAGCCCTCTTTCTGGCTCGTGCAATATATAGGTCATCAATGGAAGGCAGCTTGGTAGCAATTGTTTTATAATGACATATTGCAGTGTAATTAGCAGGGCATAAATGAATTTTAAAGGAATTCATTCATAGGCTAAGGCAACACCAGGTTATAAATGATCTGAGTAATCTGTGACATACCATATTTTTCGGACTATAAGACGCTCTGCACTATAAGACCCACCTAGCTTTTGGGGAGGAAAACAAGAAAAAAAATCTGCCTCTGCCTCCCAGCAATTTGCCTCCTTGCAGCAAACAGCAAACAGCCTGCTCAGCTTCAGCACAGCCTGATTTAGCACGAGCAGCTTATTGGCGGTTGGATCGGCCTCCCGGAATACCATCGATCAGCTGTTCCAGGCTGTGGGGATCGCTGTCGCCGATCGGTGGTGGCACCGCCCATCGCCGCTGCCACCTATCACTGCCTCTGCATGCCACATTTCTTGCCGCCTGGAACGGGCTGAAAATGGGGTGTGTGGAGGAAAAAATAGGACATGCAGAGGCTGAAAATGGAGCATGCAGAGGCAACGATAGGTGGCAGCAGCAATGGGCAGCAACAGCAGCGATGGGTGGCGGCGATCGCTGCAGCCTGGAATAGCTGATCAGTTCCATTTAATGGAGTTGTAGTTCAAAAATATGCTAACTATTAAATTTGTCAAATTAGTACAAAGGACAAATTAATGTATAATGTATAAGATGTGACAAAATATAATTCAGTGAAGTATTACTCTCTTTACATCTGCAATAACATGAGAATTTAGCGTTTCCTACTAAATATGAATTCTATCTAACAAAAGTAGTCTATGATCCATGAAAACTTTTAATTTGGCTGTCCAATTTCTTATTCCAACAATTTCTTTTTTTTTTGAATATATGTTTTATTGATACATTTTTTCTTTAAAAACATAAAAAGTTCCATGTCTATCTGAACAGCATTTTGTCTGGCCATAATTAATTTTGAGTAAATAACCATAATCATACTATAATCTTAATAAACATATCAATCAGCAGTGGGTTGCTCCCAGTTTGGACCGGTTCTTAAACCGGTAGCGCCGGCAGTGGGAGTCTCCACCCACCTGCCTGGGACGCTTCTGCGCATGTGCAGAAGCATCACGCACAAGCATTCACATGCACGTGTACTGTTAGCAAAATCATTTAGAACCCACCACTGATATCAATATTAATCATAAAATAATAATACATTTTGTCCATCTTACAATATTTTCAATACAATTTTTTGTTATTTCTTTGAATTTTTTTTAAATTCTAACCTCTGTTTTTGTTAGTTTACCATTGGCATGGTAAACTAACCATGTTAAAAAGTATTCTGTTTCTTCCTTTTCTTTTATCTTAAGTGTCAATCTATCCATCTCAGCACATTCTAATATTTTTTAATTACAATTTCATCTGTCAGGACCTCTGCATTTTTCTATTGTTGTACAAACACTATTCTTGCTAGTTTTACTACATGCAAAATTAAATATTTATTACCTTTATTATACTGTTCCCTATAGTATCCCTAGCAGAAATATTTCTGGTTTCAAATCTATCATTTTTTAACCAAGTATGTATTTTTGTCCAATTTTTTTTGCCTTTGGGCATGTCTACCACATATGATAATATGAACTTGATATCTGATTACACTTCCAACATTTAGTTGATAAGTTTTCAAACATCTTTGCTAGCCTTGCTGGTGATAAATCTATATATATAAAAGCCAAATACCACTCACTCATCATGAAATCTCCAGAATTGTAAAGCCTACAAACTTGAAACTTGGCACGTATGTTCCTCTTGGCTTCTAGGTGCTCGCTAAGAAAGGATTTTTCAAAATGACCATCAGATCATTCGTATTTCTTATACAGTATTATATTAACACGCTCTGATGCTAAGGAGTTAGACATTCTATTCCCACTCCCCATCTGAAAAGAACTCTGTTCCAACTGCCAGTGGCCTTATATTAACACGCTCTGATGCTACCTCTTCACTAAACTAGGTGTGGGTGTGGCCAGCGCATGACACATCCAGCCTGTGGCTTGGGAGTTTAGACATTCTACTCCCCCTCCCCACCTGAAAAGAGCTCTGTTCCAACTGCCAGTTGCCTTATATTAACACGCTCTGATGCTAAGGAGTTACACATTCTACATAAATTTTCAAGCTTTAAGTGTCAATATATCAAGCCCAATCATAATTACTCATTAATTTTCAAGCTTTAACTGTCAATTTATCAAGCCCGATCATATAGTTTTGTATGAAGCATGGGTATTCAATTACTAGTGCCTTCTATAAAACATTTTGTATAGATTTTCCTTATAGGCCATTGACATTGTTAATTGTTAATGAGTCTCCAGGGAGTAGGGCGGCATATAAGAACACTAAAATAAATAAATAAATAAATAAATAAATAAATAAATAAATAAATAAATAAATAAATAAATAAATACATACATACATACATACATACATACATACATACATACATACATACATACATACATACATACATAATTTACAGTTTCATCCCACAATTTCTTCCATTTGTCTAGTTCTATTGAATAATCAAAGTTTTTAGCCCATCTTATCATTGTTTCTTTCACTTGCTCTTCTTCCATTTTAATACTCAGTAAGTAACTATAATTTTTTAAAATTAATTTTTCATCTGTTTCTAGAAATATCTGATCTAGTTCTGTGAGTTGTTTATAGAAACTGTACATTCTTGCATCTTTCTCATATCTTGATTATATCTGCATATATGTCCCCCATGCTAGATTAATCCCTTGATTAATCAGTTCCTGTTTGGATTTAAGTTCCCCTTTATCATTCAAAATGTCCTTATACCTTACAATTTTTCCATATTAATTACATTCAGATGAATCAGTGCCTCTATCGTGGAGAGCCAGACTGGTATTTTTATATAGTGTCTTTCTTTAATTTTTTGCCATGCTAACAATAGTGCATTTCTAACAAGGTGCCTTTGAAAATATCCATGTATTTTATTTTTCCAATACCATAAAAAGGCATGCCACCCCAGTTGGAGATCATGTCCCTCCAAAGTTAATAGTCTTTTATGCCTCAAGTTTACCCATTCTTTTACCCAGACAAGTATGGAGGCTTGGTAATATAGCTCCCAGTCTGGCAAGCCAAGGCTCCCTTTCAGTATAGTATGTTGTAGCAGTTTCAGTCTTATTCTTGCTTTTTTCCTTTGACAAATATATATTTAGTATCATTTTGTTTAGTTGTTCAAATCCCCCCCCTCGGAATTGTTTGAAATAAGAATAATAATAGGGCGGCATATAAGAACACTAAAATAAATAAATAAATAAATAAATAAATAAATAAATAAATAAATAAATAAATAAATAAATAAATAAATAAATAAATAAATAAATAAATAAATAAATAAATAAATAAATAAATAAATAAATACATAATTTACAGTTTCTATCCCACAATTTCTTCCATTTGTCTAGTTCTATTGAGTAATCAAAGTTTTTAGCCCATCTTATCATTGTTTCTTTCACTTGCTCTTCTTCCATTTTAATACTCAGTAAGTAACTATAATTTTTTAAAATTAATTTTTCATCTGTTTCTAGAAATATCTGATCTAGTTCTGTGAGTTGTTTATAGAAACTGTACATTCTTGCATCTTTCTCATATCTTGATTATATCTGCATATATGTCCCCCATGCTAGATTAATCCCTTGATTAATCAGTTCCTGTTTGGATTTAAGTTCCCCTTTATCATTCAAAATGTCCTTATACCTTACAATTTTTCCATATTAATTACATTCAGATGAATCAGTGCCTCTATCGTGGAGAGCCAGACTGGTATTTTTATATAGTGTCTTTCTTTAATTTTTTGCCATGCTAACAATAGTGCATTTCTAACAAGGTGCCTTTGAAAATATCCATGTATTTTATTTTTCCAATACCATAAAAAGGCATGCCACCCCAGTTGGAGATCATGTCCCTCCAAAGTTAATAGTCTTTTATGCCTCAAGTTTACCCATTCTTTTACCCAGACAAGTATGGAGGCTTGGTAATATAGCTCCCAGTCTGGCAAGCCAAGGCTCCCTTTCAGTATAGTATGTTGTAGCAGTTTCAGTCTTATTCTTGCTTTTTTCCTTTGACAAATATATATTTAGTATCATTTTGTTTAGTTGTTCAAATCCCCCCCCTCGGAATTGTTTGAAATAAGAATAATAATAGGGCGGCATATAAGAACACTAAAATAAATAAATAAATAAATAAATAAATAAATAAATAAATAAATAAATAAATAAATAAATAAATAAATAAATAAATACATAATTTACAGTTTCTATCCCACAATTTCTTCCATTTGTCTAGTTCTATTGAGTAATCAAAGTTTTTAGCCCATCTTATCATTGTTTCTTTCACTTGCTCTTCTTCCATTTTAATACTCAGTAAGTAACTATAATTTTTTAAAATTAATTTTTCATCTGTTTCTAGAAATATCTGATCTAGTTCTGTGAGTTGTTTATAGAAACTGTACATTCTTGCATCTTTCTCATATCTTGATTATATCTGCATATATGTCCCCCATGCTAGATTAATCCCTTGATTAATCAGTTCCTGTTTGGATTTAAGTTCCCCTTTATCATTCAAAATGTCCTTATACCTTACAATTTTTCCATATTAATTACATTCAGATGAATCAGTGCCTCTATCGTGGAGAGCCAGACTGGTATTTTTATATAGTGTCTTTCTTTAATTTTTTGCCATGCTAACAATAGTGCATTTCTAACAAGGTGCCTTTGAAAATATCCATGTATTTTATTTTTCCAATACCATAAAAAGGCATGCCACCCCAGTTGGAGATAATGTCCCTCCAAAGTTAATAGTCTTTTATGCCTCAAGTTTACCCATTCTTTTACCCAGACAAGTATGGAGGCTTGGTAATATAGCTCCCAGTCTGGCAAGCCAAGGCTCCCTTTCAGTATAGTATGTTGTAGCAGTTTCAGTCTTATTCTTGCTTTTTTCCTTTGACAAATATATATTTAGTATCATTTTGTTTAGTTGTTCAAATCCCCCCCCTCGGAATTGTTTGAAATAAGAATAATAATAGGGCGGCATATAAGAACACTAAAATAAATAAATAAATAAATAAATAAATAAATAAATAAATAAATAAATAAATAAATAAATGAACGAACGAACGAACGAACGAACGAACGAACGAACGAACGAACGAACGAACGAACGAACGAACGAACGAACGAATGAATGAATGAATGAATGAATAAATAAATAAATAAATAAATAGTCTCTTGGCAAAATGTTCATTTTTATTATAGCTATTCTTCCTATCAACGATAGCTGCAGGTTTTTCCATTTCTCCAAATCTAATTTAATTTGTTGTAATAGTTTCATATAATTATCTTATTTTATAGTTGTGCATCTTGCTGTTAGCTAAACTCCTAAGTATTTAATTTTCTTAACTATTTGAATATATCACTTTTCACTAACTCTTTCTATTAAGAGTCTATTAATAACCTTATTTTACAAATGAAGAGAGTGGACAGAAAACACTTTTACTTGATTTTGATTTTCAATCTATACCCTGTGTGCATAATGAAGGAGGTTTAAATTTACATTATAAGACTGATGTTTGCTTTTTCATTGAAAAAATAATTGCTATCATCTCTTCACTAAATAGATCACTTGTATTAACATCAACTGTACTGTATACATTCTATACCGATAGAAAGTTTGGTATGTTGGAAATATATCTTCATTTTTCTTTTTTCCAGATATGGATGTCTGCATGAAATGTCCAGAAAATGAATATCCCAACAACATCCAAAATCAATGTATTCCCAAAGCATTGACCTATCTCTCTTATGATGAACCTTTAGGAATCCTCTTTGTTACTTTGGCTATTGTTTTCTCTTTGATTACAGTCCTTGTGCTTGGAATATTTTGGATGCATCAAGAGACTCCAATTGTCAAAGCCAACAACTGGAGCCTCACTTGTATCCTCCTCCTTTCCCTTCTACTCTGCTTTCTCTGCTCCGTACTCTTCATGGGAAGGCCTGAAAGGTTGACTTGTCTTCTCCGACAAACAACTTTTGGCATTATCTTCTCAGTGGCCCTTTCATCTGTATTGGCAAAAACCATGACCGTGATTCTGGCGTTTATGGCAACTAAACCAGGATCCAGATTGAGGAAATGGATAGGGAAAGGACTGGCCAATTCTATTGTCCTTTCAGGATCTTTCATCCAGGTGGGGATTTGCACTGTTTGGCTGAGTACCTTTCCCCGTTTCCCAGATACAGACCTGCATTCACTGAAGGGAGAAATCATAATGGAATGCAATGAAGGCTCTGTGATCATGTTTTATTGTGTTCTGAGTTACATGGGCTTCCTGTCTATTGTCAGCTTTAACATTGCTTTCCAAGCCAGGAAGCTTCCCAGCAGTTTCAATGAGGCCAAGTTCATCACTTTCAGCATGTTGGTGTTTTGCAGCGTTTGGCTGACGTTTGTTCCAACCTACCTGAGCACCAAAGGGAAATACATGGTAGCTGTGGAGATCTTCTCTATCTTATCCTCCAGTGCTGGTTTATTGGGGTGTATATTTTCCCCCAAATGCTACATCATTTTACTGAGACCTGAGATGAACAAAAAGGAAAATTTAGTAAGGATGGAACAGTAACTGTCCTTTTGTTTTAAAAAATAAATATTAAAAATATTTTTAGACTATTGTGAACTGTTTTTGTGGAATTATTTGTAAATTAATTTACCTTGATGGAATTTAGAAAAACCACCCTGATCTTGATTTATATTAATTTATACATAAAACTTGATATGGAGAAAAGAAGCCTTTAAAATAGATCTGTTTCAAGATTAAAGAATGGATGTGTTCTATTCAGTTTAATGCAAATGATGATTACCTGAATGTAAATTTTGATTAACATAAACATAATTGTCAGTAATACCTAATCTTATAGAAGTTTTCTTTCAGTTTATAATTCAATATAAAATTCAGTCCAAAATTCCACATATTATCCATTGAATCATGAAACCTTTATCATAGTTCTTTTCCAAATTCAGTTTCAATAACATTTTGTAAACCTTGTCCCTAACATGTTCATCATTAACACACCATGCAATTTCAAATTTACTTTTTCCAAATTTAAAGGACATCTTTTCTTATCTTAGTTAAAGCAATCTCTTAATTGTAGATATGGGAACCACTAACAAACATGTCTTTTGTTCCCAATTCTTCCTTCTTGTTTAAACTAGGTCACCATAAATAACAATTTTTTTTCACTTAAGAGTTTAATCCCCCTAGTTAATATTCTATAAAAATAGAAGAGGTCGTTGTTTTCCACTTGCCCAGTGACCGCGTTTTAATAAGAGAAGAGGGATTACTGATCTATGAAATGTTTAAAGAATTTTACTTTGTTTTCATTTGTGCATAAAGTAACATGCTTTATGTATGTTAAGGGATAAAACAAAACAATTAAAGGAAGCCAGGATGTCTTAGTCAAAAACAGATAAGGACAATCAAAGTTTATTGCCTTTTTTGGCATAGTGGCTAAATTAGTGGATAACACAGTTTACTTAGACTTCAATGGGACATCTGACAAAGTAGATCACAGCTTACATCTTGATAATATAGAACAATGTGTGATAGAAGATACCACTATCAAATGGATTTACAACTAGATGATGAACCACACTCAGTGGAGCTACACCTACATTGAGGGAAGTCAGATGTGGGTTCCAGAATCTTCTACTGCCGGTTCATTCAGGGATGTGCAACACGGGTGCGTGCATGCCGTGCACATGCTTTGTGTGCATGCATGCGCATGCACAGTACAAAAAAGTTTCTATGCATGCGCAGAAGCAAAAAACAAGATGGTGGCACCTATGGCGCCACTAAGAGAACCTGCTCTGGGGTGTGGCAGGCTTGGGTCACTGCTGGTTCCAGTGACGCAGGCCGCCAAGTTACTACCGGTTCTATAGAACTGGTCCGAACTGGTAGGAACCCACCTCTGAGGGAAGTATTCAGTGGGGAACCTCAAAGTTCTGTTTTAGGCCCAGTACTTTTGGGGAAGTGATTACCAGAGATGAATGAGAACTAGATCAATTTCTAATAAAATTAAAACAAAATGAATATAAGTCTCAACAAGAATGTCAACATACTGGATTGGATCAGGCTATTTATTTATTTATTTATTTATTTTGGTTTTCTTATATGCCGCCCTACTCCCGAGGGACTCAGGGTGGCTATGGAGATGGGAGCCACAATTAAAGAAACTCTTTGAATAAATCTGGATCACAAATATGTAAATTGGAATATCATTGTGGCTAATGCACCATTAAAACAAAAACAAAATAAAATAAACACTTGCAACAAATTTTTTTTTTGTCTGATGAGCAGATCGAATTGTGGCTGTGGAATTCTGACCAGAGTTCTTAAATCTAATATTATTGGACTTTGTGCTACATGATAAAAATGATTTTTTTCACCATTTAATGGACCAACTTTGTTCATTTTCATATCAAAATTAGTCTACATTGAGGGATTGGAATTGTGCTGTTAGCATAGAGATATAGTTAGCTTGGATTAAGAAATGTTTCTTTAAGAGATTGCATTGGGGGAATGTAGTCAGAGATGCACTCTGGGTAATGTAGTCCATGAAATGTGACCACATCTGTGTGCTCCTACTGGCCATCGAGCTTACCTCGGCTGCTGGTAACTGTGCCTTCTCTCCAGCGGGCATTTTTTAAGTAACAAAGGACATGTAAGCAACAATGGAGAAGATGGGGAGAATTCAATCTCTTTTTACCTTTGTGATGAGACAGATTATGAACATAAAGTCTGAGGGATTTCATCTCAACCGTAAGTTTTGATATGGAGATACCAGACAAATAAACATAATCTGTGTGATTTACTCAATGCGTGGAGTTTATGCTTACTGAGTAAAGCCTCCAGGCTTATTCAGCACAGTAAAAAGAGATGGATTCTTTCTCCCCTTGATGAAAATGCCTGGCAGTGAAAGACTCTTTGCATTTAAATAACAAAGGAGCTGGCTAGAGGAAAAAAGGGAGGGGGTTGAATTTGCATTTAAAAGCTGGTTTCCCTGCATGATTTCAGCTCTGTCGGAAAGGCTACACCACCTCCCCCCCCTTCCCTGCATGAAAGCCAAAGGACTTTGATTAAAGGGAGCCACCGGAAGATTTGTCTTCTGATCTTTGCAAAGTGAGAGAAGATCCACCGGAGTTAACTAATTTACAAGTCTCCTTGCTCCATGGAGAAAACATCTGCTTAACAAAGCCAATCGTCTCTTTAAAAGATTGCTCTGAATTCCAGTAAAGAAGGAAGTTATGCTTCAGAAAAAATAAAATGCATTACCTTTGGAAGAACCAAAATAATTTCTGCTGCCCTTTATAATTTTGCTAAAAGCCAAGATTGTGAAAATAGCTAGGAAAATCTCTGAGAAACCACATGGCAGAATTCTAGACAAAGGAATTAAGGACCAGCCTAGTCCAAGCATTAGTTAGCAAACAGCGCGATCTGGTGGCCCAAAGCTGAAGTTCACTAAAAATATGCCAAATCCAGAAGACACTCACGGCGCCATCTACTGGATAGCTGCTGAATTTCACTAAACACGCCAAACCCAAGGAAGGCAAACAGTGCACCCTAGTGTTCAACAAGTGAACAACAGCTATGCTCTCAAAGGCTTGCAGCACATCCTGGCAAAAAAGTAAATTGCATTGACATTAAAAAAAAATTTTCTTCAAAATTCTCACGAATCTTCCTAATTAGGGCAGAGGCTGCTGCAGCACCAGCAGAGCTGGTCCTCTCAACTAATCTCAACACAAATGAAGACACTGATGTCATTGTCACGATGTGAATTATTGTCAGTTTGTGCATCTCTGTGTTTTCTACTGTTTTCTTGTATCTATGGTCAAGCAGATGTATGATATATTCTTCTACGCATGTCTGCATTCCAGAGGTTTCCTCCTTCTCTTTCTCATCGCATTTCTACCGGAGGTAGAACTGATTTATTTCCTTAGCCGATACAATGTAGTCCTAATAAGAATTCTTTATTATTTTTCTACTGAAATAAACATTTTGTTAATTAGATTTGAATCTCGGGTTTTATTTTCTAAGTAATAATGTCTTCAAAGGGAAGCCCGATCCATCGACCTATGGAGAAGTGATTTCTCCGCTTAACAGTCATGGAGTCTTTCCCAATCAGGAAAGAAGCATCTGATTTGCCAGAAACACAGAGCTACCCACTTAACCATGCCACAACCTCAGAGTTCAATGCCCAAATTTCAAAAGCTGTGGCGACCCCTCAGAAAACCTATGATCTGAGGTCGAATAGGAAGCTTACCAAGCCCATGTGGAGGAACCTAAATGAGGAATGGGAAAAGTGCTACCAAAATAGTAAAACACTCTGGGAGAAATTGTTATATTTCTCCGACATCAAGAAAGATATGCTTTCCCCAGGTCGCATCCACTCGCTGGAGAAAGACTGCAAGAAGACGTACCTACATTAGAGAGATTGTGAACTTCATCTTATCAGCATCCAGTCAAAGTTACAAGACGAGGAGCTTCTAAAGGACATACAACTTCTCTAAGCAGCTAAACAAGGAGCGAGAGCAGCTCCTCCTAAGCAAACATGACTTTCTCAAAGCCGATCTTCAGCATCAAATCGAGCTTCAGGCAGAGATCACAACAAGCGACAAGAATGAACATGAGGTGTCCTGTCATCCGCGCATGTCATCACCACAATCACTTAGGCTTTCTTCATATGCTTCTGAGAAATCCTCATCCACACTTCTCAAGGACACAATGAATGAGAAGCGCAGTTCAGAGGTGTCTCATTGCTTGAAGAAAGCCTCCTCCTTTCACCTCAAGTCAACCTGGTCTCGCATGGGCAGAAGAGTCACACAGCAATCACCCTGCCATAGCAATATGTCCCATGCCTCAAGAGCAGAGAGTCTATCCAACAAACCCGCAGAGGCGCAAGTTGAAGCCGAAGTAGCCAAGGTAGCTCTAGAGCTGGCAAAAAAAGAGCAACTACAAAAGGAGGAAATGGCCAGACAAAGGGAAGAAATGGCCAGAGCTCAGGCCAGACAACAAGAAGAAATGGCTAGATCTCAAGCCAAACTTGACTATTTGCGGAGTGAACTGGATGCCAAACTAAAGATGGCAAGGGCCACAGCTTTACAGATGGAGGTTCAAGGCACTATCCCCAAATTCAACCCTATAGAGTTGGAAGAGGAGGACCTGAGCAATCGCATCAGGGCCTATGTAGATTAACAGAAGTCACTATCGCAGGGAGGAGGAGGAGAATCTCAACAACAAGAAATACTAAAAGGTCAGTCATGCAACATCGTACACTCCGGATCACAAGATTCCTCCCTCGGCATTACAAAACTTACCCTGATGGACCAAGACACAAAGGGTAACCAGGCTGACCCCTCAACTACAAAGGAGTCCCAGCTGGCACAAGTAGCCACAAAGTCTAATCTCAATGTCGAAGCCAAGACATTCCTGCCAAACCTTCCGGGCACCTTGAGTGCTGATACATGGCCCAATGGTCAGGAACAGCCCACCTGGCAGCAAACTGAACACCCCTTTTATGTAGCATGGAAAGAACACCACCACCCATATCTAGTGCATGCCGCTTACAATTCTGTGAAGTGCAACTTAACTTTACCTCCAGAATACCATTCTCCAGAAAGTCCATATAGACCCTGCATTCCCCTGGAAAGGATACATAGAATGGACACCCAGATGGACAAAGGTGGATCTGGCAGCCAGTGGGGTGGAGAACTTCTCGGACACACCGGGGAAAAGACACATGCTTTGGAAGCACGGTTTCATGAGTGCCATCCAGGAAGAAAGGCTGAGATCAGCCGAACAGCTTAGGCATATGATAGCATGGCTGGGATCTGAATCTGCTGAAATTGTGAGAGACATCTACTCTGCCCAATTAACTAAACCAGATGTCGCCCTTCAGGAAGTTTGTACTGCGCTTTATCAACATTTTGGGACATCTGTAGTAACAGAGTCTTCATTATTAGATTACATCAAGAACTTCCCAAACATCAGCATGAGGGATCCTAAAAGGCTATGGAAATTCACCCATGAACTAACACAGTTGCGGTCATCACAAGAAGATCCCAACTTGCTGGTACTTGTCTGCCTCGACCACTACGACATAAAGAATGGATCCAAGTAGCAACAGCTTACAAGGTGAATCACCAAGACAGAACCCCACTGCTGTCCTCACAGAATTCATCAACTACCAAGCAAAGCTATACAATGACCCTATAAACATCCGCATTATGGAAAACTGGCACACAGTTAACAAAAGGGCCAGCCAGACCTCTGATTCGACTAACAGTCCATCACTAACTGCGAGGGGCAAAACATTCGTGTCTGTGCATAAAACACAGATCTCTACCCAGTCCATGAGGAACCCTGTTGAGCAACCACCGAGAAGACCTCCACATAACCCTCTGACAACACATAGACATCTACCATGTCCATTCCACAATCTCCCACATCCTCTGAATGCTTGCAGAGATTTCTGGAGCAAGTCCTTAAATGAAAGAACGGATCTGATCAGAGTCTGCTTCAAGTGCTGTGATTCAAAGGAGCACATGACCAATGACTGCACAGCGCATATGCGATGCTTCATATGCAGGAGTAGTCAACACCCAGCCGCCTTGCATCCAGACTTTGAACCGACATGACGGTCAACTCATTATTCACGGTCGACTGCTTATCCATGGTCGACTGCTTATCCATGGTCACCTCCTGATCCACGGCCACCTCCTGCTCCACGGTCGACTCTGACTCCAAGGTCAACTCCTAATTCACGATCCACTCCTAGTTCTACTACATCTACAGAGAATCAGCCGCCAACAAACGTCAATGTCAACTGCATGTCATTATGTGGTGACTCACCATTCCCTCACTCATGTCACCAGATTTACTTAGCTAAAGTCTACCCAGCTGTATGCCCAGAAAAGGCCGTGAAGATGTATGTAATCATGGACTCGCAGAGCAACAGATCATTAGCCAAATCTGCATTCTTCAACCTCTTTCATGTCCAGACTGTGGAAGCGCATTACGCGACATCAACGTGCGCTGGATACCAGCGCACAGCAGGGAGGAAAGTAACTGGATTCTGCATAGAATCATTAGATGAGAGTGCAAAATTCACACTGCCACCATTGCTAGAATGCGACGCTTTACCAGATGATCGCAGTCAAATCGCAACACCAGAAGTAGCAAGCAGTATACCTCATTTGAGGCACATAGCTAACTTTTTTTTGCCTTGGACCCCAAAGCTGAAATCCTGCTCTTATTGGGAGCAGATGCCTCCAGAGTTTCCTCTCCCTGTGAAGTGGTCACAGGCCCAGAAGCCTAATAGATGCACCAATTGCCTTAAAAACTGAATTTGGATGGGCTATCTTCGGAACAGTCTGTATCGATCGCCGCAGGCCCCAAACCAGGTGAATGTCTCTGCGACCACCATTCTCAGGAATGGAATGACTCCCGGACTGGAAATTATACTACAGTGCAGCATCTTTAGTATGGATAAGAGACTGGATTAATCTAAATAACAACCGTATTCTAACTTTAGAGGGCCACAATTTACTTATGGGGTGGTATTCATGCCTATGGAATAAAGGGAATATATCAAAATTTTTCTGGAGAGATGCATTTAGAGACGCGCTCATTACAACCTGGCAAGAAATAAAAAGAAAACACTACATTAAAATTCCAAATTGACTTTCTATAACAGAAGCAATTATATACCCAAACACAACTGATAAGAGTAAAAAGGTAAAATATAAAGACATATTGGATGGAACCGGTAAATTAAAAGACAGAGATGAACTACAAAGACTAAATATAAACATAGGTTGGTGGCCTTACTCACAGATAAAATCTAGATATAAGACAGATATAGAAGAATACAGAATTGAATTGGAATCCAAACCATTAGATAAAATATTGATTGGCCCAGAAAACAAAATTATCTCAAAATTATATAACTATTTACTACAGCAGGAAAGATTTGAAGATATCGTAAAAGGTCCTATGATAGCATGGGCCCAGAACATAGGACACAACATCCACTTGGCAGATTGGGAACAGATATGGAACAGAAATCTTAAAATATCTAGGTCAGTAGCATACAAAGAAATTTTTTACAAAATGAGTTATAGATGGCATTTAGCCCCAATTAGACTTGCAAAAATTTATCCAAATTTGAATCCTATATGCTGGAAATGCAAAAAAACACAGGGTACCTTCTTTCACATGTGGTGGTTGTGCTCAGAAACAAAAAAAATTGGAACATAATTCATAAATGGTTATCAGAAATATTCAATGAGATATTAGAATTCACTCCAGAATTATTTCTTCTCGGCATATTTAAAAAAGGTTATCGCAAAGATATCAAGTACTTAGTCCTCCACATCACAACTGCAGCTAGGATAACCTTCGCACAATTTTGGAAGAATACAGAAATACCTCCGGAAAATGTAATAGTTAAAAAAAATCTATGAATGTGAAGAAATGGAAAGATTAACAATGTACTTAAGGGGCCAATGTGATTCGGATTACTACAATGGGAAACCCTCATAGTCACGCCACTTAAAAGTGATGGGTCTATTAGGATATGTGCAGACTACAAATGTACACTCAATAAGGCCCTCCAGCAAAGCGCATATCCTGTGCTCATGGTGCAGCACCTGCTATACATGCTTGGCCTGGGGAAGATATTTGCAAAATTGGATCAGCAATTGCCTGTAGACAGCGAGATGGCCAAAGATCAAACCATAGTAACTCACCGCAGGGCATTCAAGTGTAATAGGTTACAATTTGGAGTTAGTATTGCCCCCGGGATTTTCCAGGGAATCATGGAAAGGGTTCTTAACAAATTACCAGGAGTCATCCCGTATTTTGACGATGTGCTCATAACCGCCACTGACAAAGCACATCTACGAGAAAGGCTCAGAGAAGTCTTGACGAGGTTTAGAGCTGCTGGGCTTAAAGCCAAGGCAAGCAAGTGCCAGGTGGGGGTACCTGAAATAGAGTTTCTAGGGTACCGAATAACCAAGTCTGGTTTGCACCCCACCAAAGACAAAGTTAGGGCTATTAGAGAAGCCCCAGTGCCCACCAACAGGCATCCTGAGCAGGCTTGGTAGTTGATCGCGAATGACGGTCAGCGGCAGGCTTGCTTTGTGGTGGCCAAATCTCACATTGAACTCTTGGTAGCCGATTACAGGAATTCGATTACTCTGGTAATCGTTGATTTGCAGGGGTTGCACTCGCAGTTGTCTCCTAGAATCGTCTTCTTTACTGCAGACCATGACATGATAGAAATTGAAGACCCCAAGTCGATTTCCATCTGGCAGGGAGAGTCCTCTAAGAATATGGTGATGACTAGCTTATCTTTCTACTGCGTGCTCGCTTGGCCAACTCTGGTTTGGTTTGCTTCAGACTGCAAACGGTATTCAGGATGGCGAGTGGGGCTTCTTCTGTCATGCCTGTACTCTCTAGTCTGACCGTTTATTCCAGACTCTCTGGCGGGAAAACGGGGTGCTCTGCATGCTCGAGCAATATGGCCCTGTTTGTTACACCTATGGCAAATGGCTTCTCGGTATTGGCAGGAAACTCATGGGTGCCCCCCCACAACTGAAACATGGTTTGCATTTTTGCACTTTTATCTCTTGGCACCACTCTGTCTTGAAGATTTTCTCATCTTCACTCACATCAATATCATTGTGGAAATTACTTCATGCACTTCAGGAGTCACCTTTCTTGAATTTGGCAGGCTCTTCCAATGCAATGTCTCTGCAGCTAGAGTCAATGCCTCAGTGGCCCTGGCTTCATCTAACACATTTTGAAGATTCACGTTAGTCTTTGCCAGGAATCTGTGCTGCAATCGAATGTCCCGTACTCCACATATTAACTGATCCAGTAGCACATCATATAAATCGCGGAAGTCGCTGTGAATGACCGCTTTTCTCAAGGCTGCAATATATTCATTGATGGTTTCCCCCTCTTTCTGTAACCATTGGCGGAATTCGTGTCTTTTCACGACTTTTGATGGGGCTGGAGCATAGTGCGTTTGTAGAAGAGTCTGTAGCGACTGCCACGGTAACGTTTCTACCAGAGTCAGCTCTGCCAATGACACGGCCATATCGAAAACCTCATGTCCACAGTGGCTCAGGAACATGGCCCTCTTTCTGTTTTCCGAGAGGCCTTGCAGATCATTCTAGAAAACAGCAAAACCTTGTCATGTAGGACCCCCAGTTCTCCTTGGACGGGTCGAAGCGAGTCGGCGGGTGGAAGGATGACATGGCGGCCATTTGAATTTGGCAACTCTTCTGCCCGACGCTTCTGAACTCAACCGGGCTGGAGTGCTTCGAAGTTGCTCTTCAGTATCCCACCCACGTCGCCAATGTTAGGTTCTCGTACTGAAGAGTCAGGAGACGGACATAGTAACAACAGCTCTTTATTAAGTACAGTGAAACTCCAGCAAAAGCCCAGCCAGACGGCTCCTGTTAATATAGGGAGCCCTGGGTTGAAAGGACCAATCAGATTCAAATGTTCTCCCGCTCAGAAAAGCGGACATGGTTGGAAACATCCTGCTAATATTCAAATCCCAAGACATAACAGAAAGAAAGAAAGAAAGAAAGAAAGAAAGAAAGAAAGAAAGAAAGAAAGAAAGAAAGAAAGTTGTTTTGTGTATAAATTTCCACATTAACACAGGAATTGCAATGACTGATGAACATCAGAGATTGGCTGAGATGGAAGTTATTTTACATGGAACTAAGGTTTTGATACTGAGAATTAATGCCCCAACTAAGGACAAAGTAGTGTTTTATAAACAATCTACAAGAAATTAATAGGATTTTTTTAATGAAAGTTGGTGTTTGATGAGATATTGGAATTCAGTGATCACCCCACAACTGTGCAAAATTTCTCAGATAAATATTAAAATAACTCAGGGCAAATTATCAAAACAATTCTTTGATTTTGATGGACAAAATAGGGCTGACTGATGTATTTATGAAAACGAACCTTTTACCTATTATACTTTTCAGTTTTAATCACTTCCATCAATTTATTGTATATGAAGTTTAACTTGTTTATTTGTCAGAAAATTTTATTAAAAAAGGCTCATGGTACTTTCGTGGTGTAAAAAAAAACCTCAAAGCAAATTAGAGTAATTAAATACAGACTTGTAGCTCTTTTCTCAGTGGAGATGTGCAAAATATTACTTGATTATTTCCCAAATCGTCAAAATTATAGGTCCCTTCTTTAGCTTATTAAACTCAATTTTCAGAAAACCTAATAATAGGAGTGCGTTTTCCTATCTTCCAAATATAATTTGTTGAATAGTATAGAGATCTATCATTCGAAGCATTTCTATTCTATTGCTATTCTAATCTTCATTTCATGTTCCAAGCTATTTTATCTCTATTTAATTCTTAATAGTTTCTAGAATTTTTTCTCTTTTTTCCCCGTTCCCCTTTCCTATTTTTTATTCTAATGTTCATAAATGGGAGGATATACATTGAGAAATTTTCTCCCTATGTACTGACTGCACAGATCACTTTTAGCTAAAGGAATTTATCTTTACCGTGTGGAGAAATCATGGAAGAAAAATGAACAAACAGAATCTTTATTGCCTGTAAATATGATTATACATGCAGAATTTTTATTAATTTAAAAGCAATGAGGAAATCAAGCAAGCAAGAAATGAAGATTGCAAAGCAGCTTCTGAAATATTAAACATTTTTTTAAAAAGTGGCATCAGTTCAGAGTACATTAAAAAAACGGAAAGCAGCACAGACAATCCAAAATTGAAATCTGAAATTGAAGGAAATATTCCAGTAAGGTTGCAAATGTTTTAGAGGATAATGAAAAATGATGCCCTGCAGTTTATCCTAGAGATTGGATATTTTTCTGAATAGGAACAATTGTTAATAATAGGGTGGGGGTGACAAGAATGATGCTGTTTGTATTCCTGTTCTGTATTACATGCAAATCATATGCTATCAATTGTAGCATACTTGATGACCCACTTCCTATACCCCATCAATTTGCTCAGCCAGGAAATATTATTTTGGGGATGATTACCTCTCAAGCCTTTTTCTTTCATAACAGCCCCTCCTTCACAGAAGATCCCTCTCGGACATTGATTAATGAAGCGATGTAAGGAATACTATTTTTTTTTCTTCAGACCAGTAAGTGCAAAATAATTGGGTGAAAAAGAGTTAAGCAGCAGGATTATAAGTTTTTGAAAGCTTTCATACCCACAATGTCATTGGGAATTTGATGTTAATTAGTTTTCTGTTTTTCTGAAGTGTAAAAAATTGGCTACGGAGTAGAAAACTCAATGTGCCTTCACACAATGCACCAAATCCATATATGAATCTTCTGATGTTCACTTTGTGATTCATAAAACATTTGCAATTGTTTATGACAATGTGTCAGTAGATCAAGCTAATAATAGCAGTGTTTCTACCAAACTTCAAAATATATTCTGTTGAATAGTATATAGAGAAATGTCACTTGAAGTTTTTCTATTCTATTCATCACCAAATTTCTAGTATTATTCTGAAAGGAGTAACTTCATGACATTCATGTGTATGTCTGTGTGTGTCTGTGTTCTTTTTTTATTTGTTTCCCAAGTCAAAATCAAATTTTAAAAATTACAAAAAAAATACAAAACAAAGACAAAAACAAAGAAAAAAGTGTATAGGACAAAATATTAAACATACACACAAAATGTTCCCCAAATTGAATATTGATTGAGTGCTGATTTTTCAGCAATAATAATTGTTTCCACCTTGCAAAACTGATACACAATTATCAGTATTCTATATTGCAAATCTATATTTGCAAAGTTAATATATAACATTAAAATATTAAAAATATAGAAATCTATTATCAATCAACCAATTTGACCTACCATATATCTACTGTATATAAAAAAGTTAACAGGTAATCCCAACAACAAACCTAAATTTCAAAGCCCTCTGTTAACAATCTATTATTGTATTTTACTTGAAGAAAATTCACAAGTGGGTTCTAATGTCTCAGCAATCCACTACAACTATCATCTATGATATGTCTAGGATCAAATACCATCAATTGATTCTTAATAATAAAAACAATTCCTTCCAGTTTATCCTCTTTACTTTTCTTTAAAATTTTAAATAGAATCTTTTCAAATAACTGTTTCCCACTCCCAAAGAATGTGGATCTCCATTGAAAATATGTCCATAGCACTTGTTGTTCAGTAAATTTTCCTGAAAATTGGGACACAATGATTCTTGACAGCTGCCTCTGGTTGCATGTAATGGCTCTATTCTGCAGACTCCATTAGTTTCCTGAGATGGTCTGTTAACATCAAATTAATTTCCCAGTCCATCCAATTGCCTGACTGATTTAATTATTGTTGCCTATATCTGGATGTCTTCTTGATGAATTCATTAAACACTTTATCTAATTTTTCATTTAAAACCATATAAGTCAGAAAACATTGTTTTTTCAAAAGTTTCCAAGAAATCTTTAATGTTTAAAACAGCCGAGTCCCATTTATCTTTTATATCTCTTTTTGGGAGCGTTATAGAGAATATGTAAAATATAATATTCAAAGACCTTCATTTATTATTGCTTTGATTTTAATATAGTCCAAGTCTCTCTTACAGCCAAGCTTTCTCAGCAGAGTGTTCAAAGACAGAGAGAATAGATATTCAGTCACAGAGTAATGAAGAAAGAGCTGAGAGAATAAGAGAACATTTCTGTCTTCTTTAAAATAAAAACCAAGAATATATACAAAAATGAAATAAATGAGTTATTTTAGAAAGGCTAATAATATGGAAAATTCTTAGAGTAAAAATCCAGTATAAATCAGCTCAAGTCACTTTCACCGCAAAGAAAAAAAATCGTCATGCCACTGACTTTCTTGTATCAAAGGAGAAAGTATTTTAAAACTCTGGATTAAAATGATGAAAATGTACATTTGCAATCAAGCATAGGAGTATAGAGAAAATTGGCATTTATCAAGGGTGTTAAACTCGATTTCATTGAGGGCCGCATCAGGGTTGTGTTTGACCTCAGGGGGCTGGGTGGGCATGGCCAGCTCAATGTCACTTGTGTCAGGGGCACCTGTAGTGGCCTGAGCACTCTGCCAGTGAAAACAGAGCTTGGGAGGGCAGCAAGCGGTCGTTCCAAGCTCCATTTTTGCAGGCAGAGGGTTTCAGGAGGCCATTGCAGCCAAAAATCGAGCTTGGGTGGGCCATGCATGGCTGTCCCAAGCTCCGTTTTCACTGGCAGAAGCACCACAGGTCGGTTCTTCGCTGTTTCCAGGTAGGCCCTGTGGGCCAGATCTAAGCACCCTCCAGCTGTATCCAGCCTATGGGCCTTGAGTTTGACACCCTTGATCCAGGCTATTAACAGTTAAACTTCAAAAGGTGATGTTAAAAACAGCTGCAACTAGAAAAATAGAGACCAAACCTTCTTTTACTGAGAATTGCAACCCTCTAGATTTGCTTCTCAGGCAAGTTTGTAGTCATCCAAGGGTAATCATGGGTAGTTCCTAGCTGCATCTATTCAAATCTGGGGAGTGCATTGCTAAATAATTAGCTTTGGCAGCAAAGTCAATGGTTTGTTGGCAGGGAGAAAAATAATGTCTCACTGCTCAGTGTGCTATTTTCTGGAGCTCTCCATCGACTTACAGTATTATAGGTCTGAGTACACAAGTGCAAGAGACGTATAGGATACACTTTTTATGTTGTTTAATTACATTGATAGTTTTCATTGCAGTTATGTGCCGAATATGTATCAGCACATCCTTGCTTTGGTGTTTGCTGTCGAGGAGATCAATAGAAACCCCGAGCTCTTACCAAACATCACATTGGGTTTCCACATTGTGAACAA
The DNA here is from genome assembly GCA_023053685.1 of Diadophis punctatus similis. Lineage (NCBI taxonomy): Eukaryota > Metazoa > Chordata > Lepidosauria > Squamata > Dipsadidae > Diadophis > Diadophis punctatus. The sequence goes on from JALIGW010000123.1 coordinate 85,150, forward strand.
TCACTTCCCTGCAAAGATAACTTATAAGGCAACCTTGAGCTTACTTTCTACACAGCAGACGTTTGTTCCCAACTTTACCTGTGATTTAAAGAAAACATTTATTGCTGCTATTGGAGGACATTTGACAGAGACCACATTCAACATGGCCACAGATCTTGCCAACTACAAGATTCCACAGGTATATCCTTGAGATGGCTCACTAGAAATGCCAAGTTTCTTTATTTCCTTCCAATCTTAAAGTTCATTTAGGCCCCTTTTCAGAATTGACATTCCCAGGGGAAAATCTAGGAGAATAGCAATAGCACTTAGATTTATATACCACTTCACAGTGTTTTCCAGCCCTGTCTAAGCAGTTTACAGAGTCAGCATATTGCCCCCAACAATCTGGGTCTTCATTTTACCCACCTCGGAAGAATGGACACTGAGTAAACTTTTTGTATTGTACATTCAATTAGTGTAAAGATGAATAAACTGTACAGATGATTAAATAGTTGGATGGAAGGCTGAGTGAACCTTGAGTCGGTGAGATTTCAACTGCCGAACTTCAGCTAGCAGTCAGCTGAAGTAGCCTGCAGTACTGCACTATAAACTCCTCGGCTCTTGATAAAGATGAATCCCATTTTTTAATCTTAGATAATGGTTTGTATATTTCCTATATAATGTCTTTCAGCTGACCTATGGAACATTTTCTCCAGTACATGATGAGAAAAATGAATTTCCATTCTTGTACCAAATGGTCCCAAATGAAATGCATCAATATATTGGGGTTATTCGATTACTTCAGCATTTTGGGTGGATATGGATTGGTGTGTTGGCTATGGATGATGATCATGGGGACATGTTTTTGCAGAAAATTGAACCGTTGCTGTTCCAAAACAGCATTTGTTATGCTTTCATACTTAGAACACCACCAAAGGCATATCTAGATGAATATGTACACTTGATTTCAATGGAGTTAAGATATGATCAACTCTTTATGGATGATAAAGTCAAAGTGTGTTTAATCTACGCCCTATCTCCAGCCATACAAAATCTGAGAATTATCATCCTTGTAGCATCTTGGACTTCACTGCCACCTTTGGGTAAAGTGTGGATTGTTATATCCCATTGGAATTTTGAATCACTTTCCTTTCAAAGACTTTTGGATATACAGAGTTTATATGGTGCTTTGTCATTTGCAGTTCGCTCAAAGGAGCCCCCTGGATTCCAAGAATTTCTTCACACTGTAAGGCCATCTTGGGCAAAAGAAGACAATTTCATTCAGAATTTTTGGGAGCAGGCATTTGACTGCCCATTACAGATTTCTGGTATAAATGAAGATAAGAATGTATTATGCACTGGGGATGAGAAGTTAGAGAGTCTGCCGAGTATATTATTTGAAACGAGCATGAGTGGACACAGCTACAACATTTATAATGCAATATATGTTATGGTACATTCTTTGGATGCCTTACTCAAGTCCAGATCCAGACGTAGAAATGCAATAGGAACAGAACAAGTAATATTTCAGGATTTACAACCATGGAAGGTATTTTATTTTATTTCTAGTACATTGTTTGTTTAATTGCACCATCATGTAGTGGGAATAATGTTACATATAAAGCTATTTAGAATGATGTTATACAGCATTGTTTCACCAATCAATTTTGTTGGATAAAAGAGACTTCCTCTTGGAGAAAATAAAAGCTTTTACATTAGTAGTTATATAACAGGGATATTTCTTTTCTAATGAGGAAACATTATAACTACTAACTGAAAAGGTTATCTTTGGCTTAGGAGGAAGTGTTCTATTCTACATAATTTATTGGGTCACAGCCTTTATCCAAAGATGGCCATTGTTGTTTTCCCTAAGACCTATAGTTTTACATGTTACTTTGTTTTGAATTCTTAGAGCCACAGAGAACATGGCAGACTACGAAGTGATGTTGTGAAAGTGGGAATGAATAAGACATTAAGCTTTGTTTTTGTGTTATTTTTTACACAAAAATTTGTATTTTTTTGTGTTATTATAGTAAGAGTAGAGGTGGCGCAGCTGTTAGAGAGCAGTACTACAGTCTACTTTAGCTGACTGATCATTTGAGTTCAGCTGTTCAAATCTCACCGGCTCAGGGTTGACTCAGCCTTCCATCCTTCCGAGGGAGGTAAAATGAGGACCCAGATTGTTGGGGGCAATGTAAATATACGGTATATATTACTTAATGGTGTAAACCGCTTAGAGAGTGCTTGCACTATGAGGCGGTATATAAATATCACTAATAAATAAATATTTTGGAAGTTCAGAATGTATAAAAGGTAAAACCATGCCTTCTAAAGTTTGAGCTGGTTATGAATTGGAGGTGATCCATATGTGCAATGATTACAGGCCACTTTGTCATGGTATTTGAGAAGCACTATTTGATTATCCATTCTGATATGCATTCAGAATCTGAATGCACATCAGAATGGATACCCAAATATATTCATATTATAAAATATGAAACATATATGATGATAACTAGTTTGGTGTGATGGTTAAGGCACTGGGCTAGAAAAAAGGAGTTTCTTCTACTCCTAATTAGGGACAAATCCAGTTGGTGACCTTAGGCCAGTCAGTGTCTCTCAGTCCTAGAAAGAATGTAATGGCAAACCAATTCTGGACTTCTTGCCAAAAAAACCTGCAGACTCTGATCCAGATAGTAGTCAACACTGACTTGAAGTCACCCTCAATCTTCATTTGTGTTTTTTTAAAACAGGAGAGTTCAAGCTTGAAATAATTTTCTGTAGTTATTTGATTTCAAAGTTTTGCTGTTAATTGCTTCCATTTTTTTTAAAAAAAAGTTTAATTCTTTCTTGAAAAGCATCGTATTCAACAACAGTATGGGAGACACTATTGCATTTGATGAAAACAGAGAACTGATTACGGGTTTTAATGTTGCAAACTGGATTACTTTCCACAATAATTCCTTCTCTCGAGTGAAGGTTGGAACATTAGAAACTCGGGCTCCACCAGGCAGAGAATTAACTCTTAATGACAATCAAATTGTATGGCACAGAAGCTTTAACCAGGTGAGAAGAAGCTGCAGATTCTCAACTAATAACAAAAGTAAGACACTCTTAGGAGCAATTGTCAAATACCATTGAAGTAATTGAAGAAAATAATGTTTTGGTGTTTTGGGGCTTTTCAAGCTGATGAGGTATAACATTTTCTATATATGCAATTGAGAACTGATGTGTCGATGGCAGGTTTATGGCAAATATTTCCAATTATGCTTGGGATGCACAGATTACCAGTGTAACTACAGATATTCTAGACTTATGATTGGTCACTTACAGTAACAACCTTTCAAGTTTAAAATGGACAGAAAAATAGCTATTTACGACCTCCTGCTGCCTCCCTTGGGCACATAGCAACTGACTCAGATTAATGAACAGTTGTAGTTTCTCAAAGTCACATGACCATGATTTGAAGAGTTTTTAGCTAGTTTCCAGCAAAAAAAAAAAGCACTTTTGGTGGAATTGATTTCACAATGAACAGGCAATTGAATTACTGTATTTTTTGGAGTATAAGACGCACCTTTTTACCCCCCAAAAGAGGGTAAAAACTTGGGTGCGTCTTATACACCAAATGTAGCCCCACCCAGCCACCCCCACTCTTTGATCTTTGCTTGCCAGCAATTTACCTTTTTGCAGCAAACAGCAGCAGAGCCTCATTAGCCACTGATTATCTGCCTCCCGACACTCAGCTGTTGCCGGCAAGCCCACGTGCTAAAATGAAAGTGAAACTAAAACTGCACGGAGTCAAATTGCTGGAGGGAGTCAAATTTTTGTGCTAACCAGACTGTGCTGAAACTGGCTGTTTTTTGCTGCAAGAAGGTAAGTCAATAACTATAAATGCCTATAGAATGTTCAAATTATTAAACTTATTTTTAAAGATTGTTTTATTATTGTTCTAGACCAGGGGTCTCCAACCTTGGCAACTTTAAGACTTATGGACTTCAACTCCCAGAGTTCCTCAGCCAGCTTTTCTGGCTGAGGAATTCTGGGAGTTGAAGTTCACAAGTCTTAAAGTTGCCAAGGTTGGAGACCCCTGTAAATCTAGACAACTTAACAAAATGAAGAAGCTTTTTAAAATAAATGCTTGATCTGAAGAGACCCAGTGCTATTCTATCTTCTTTTAAATAGAAGATAATGCTTCCAGAAATCCATATCAATTTTAAAGATCTGTAAAAGTATAATCTGAAATGTCCTGTTTTAGTATTAAGTATTAGTATTGTATTAATATTAAAATAAGGCAGCTGAATTAAACCCTGACTTAGTCATGTTTGGAGTAGATCTATTTAAATAATTGGGAGGAGTTAGTGTGATTACATTTAAGAAAACTTTCTGGGATTAATATACTGCCATAATGTACATTTCTCCAATTCTTTGCTATTTCTATAGGTCAGACACACATGCACAGAAATATACAGCAAACAGTGTATATCATCTGTGCTGTTTGGTGTTTGGCAAATTGCTGGGAGGCAGAGGCCTTTTTTCCTTATTTTCCTCCCCCAAAACTAAGGTGCGTCTTATACTTCGGTGCGTCTTATACTCCGAAAAATACGGTAACAGCTATGGATCACTTTACTGCCATTGTAAAAATGGTTGCAAAATCAAAATTTTCACATAGCATTATGACTTTCAAGAGCAACATCTTATGACTGAAATTTTGCACCCCATTGTGGATGTAAGTGAGGGACTAGCTATAATGACATGTTCTGTTTTTAAACATTCTGGCTGCAAAAGAACCTGGATTACATTTGATGTTGTTCAGAAAAAGTATTAACTAAAGTATTCATTAAGAATAATCCAAACAGGAGTAATCCTATGAAAAAGATAAATTTCTGCCCTTTCAGGTCCTCTGCTAGAACATCCAAAAAAGTCAATGCCAGTTCCTTCCCACATTAACTCAAGCTTCTTCATTTTTATTTTCTTCTGCTGCTTCATCCTGGTTTTGGTTCCTACTTGGGAAAGCTCTATTAATGCAAATATTTTATCCTCTGATTCTCTCTTACATATTACTGTTCAGGTGCTTCCTCTTTCTGTGTGCAATGAGCACTGCTATCCAGGCTCCAGCAGAAAGAAGAAGGAAGGAGAGAAATTTTGTTGCTATGATTGTGTGCCCTGTTCAGAAGGACAGATCTCTGATGAAATAGGTAGGACAGAAAGATGTGAGGACTTTGGCTAACTAGCCAGCAATAATCCAGTCCTGATTTATTTAAGGAGAATCATATGAACAACAGCAAAGGCAAAAAAAAATATTCTCTCTTCTCTCACTCTGTCTCACTTTACCTTGCTCTGTCATTTATCTCATTCTATGCATGTTTAAAAGTAGTCCTCAAGTTTCAATAGTTCATTTATTGACTGTTTGAAATTACAATGGCTGAAAACAGGGAGTTATGCCCGATTTTAATACTTACAACTGAGTCAAATTTATGATGGTTGGAATGTCTTGGGTGTATGTGATCAATTTTTGTATCGTTCTGACAAGCAAAGTCAACAGAGAAGCCAGATTTACTTAATAACCATGTTACTAACTTAACAATTGCAGTGATTCACTTAACAACTGTGGCAAGAAAGGTTTAAAATGAGGCAAAACTAACTTAACAACTGTCTCATTTAACAACAGAAATTTGGGGCTCTATTGTGATCATAAATTGAGGGCTACCTGCATATGTAACTAAAATGTTAAAGAAAAGTTTTTTTTAATAATATTGTAGGGTAATCATCAGTGCCTAAATGAACTTTAAAGGAATTCATTCATAGGCCAAAGTATTAAATGAACTGAGTAATCTGGGCCATATATTTATCCATTCACGGCTGAAGAATTAATCTTTGAGCAAAAAGAAAAGGATGTGGAACTGATTTGCATTGTTTAGCTTTCACTTTCCATTTAATGGAGTTGTATTCAAAAATATACACAAGTGAAAATATTAAATTCTATCTCATGATCAAATTAATACAAAGGACAAATCAATATGTAAGATGTGATAAAAATATAATTAAGTGTATTATTCTCTTTACATACTGTATGCAATAACTTGAGAATTTAGTCTTTTGTAGTAAAAATAAGGGGATGCAGTGGCTCAGTGGCTAAGACACTGAGCTTGTCAATCAGAAAGGTCGGCAGTTTGGCGATTCGAATCCCTTGCACTGCATAATGGAGTAAGCTCCCGTTACTTGCCCCAGCTTCTGCCATCCTAGCAGTTTGAAATCATGTAAAAATGCAAGTAGAAAAATAGGGACCACCTTGGTGGGAAGGTAACAGTGTTCCATGCACCTTTGGCATTTAGTCATGCCAGTCACATGACCATGGAATCATCAGCAGACAGCACTGGCTCTTCGGCTTAGAAACGGAGATGAGCACTGCCCCCTAGAGTCGGGAACAACTAGCATGTATGTGCAAGGGGAACCTTTACCTTTACTTTAGTAAAAATACACTTTTGTTTCACAAAAATAGTTTGATCCATTAATTTTTTTTAAATTTGGTTGTTCAGATTAATTTCCATAGTTTAGACAATATAGGGTTTTCCAATTTCTTGTTCCACTCATTCCTTAAAATACCTTATCAAATTGATCTATTAGTATCAAGTATTTATAGTATTTATTTCTACAAATAGAAATAATTCTAAAATTATTTCAGTTGTCTCTGAAACTACAAATATTACTAGCCCAAACTGGAATGGCACTTAAAGATTTATTAGTAATCCCCTTATTTTACAAATGAACAGAAGAGAGATAAACTTTTATTTATTTTTGATTTTCAATCAATATCCAATGTGCATAATGAAGGATCTCAGGGTTAAATTTAGACTGATGTATGTTTTTGAATTTTAAAAAAATAATTGCTATTGGCTCTTCAAAAAATAGGCAACTTGTGACAACATTAACTGTATTCTATACATTCTAGACTGATATAAACTTTCATATATTGGAAAGATAACCTTTTTCCTTTTTGCAGATATGGATGTCTGCATGAAATGTCCAGAGAATGAATATTCCAACAACATCCAAAATCAATGTTTTCCCAAAGTGTTGACCTATCTCTCATATAACGAAACTTTAGGAATCCTCTTTGTTACATTGGCTTTTGTTTTCTCTTTGATTACAGTCCTCGTGCTTGGAATATTTTGGATGCATCGAGAGACTCCAATTGTCAGAGCCAATAACTGGAGCCTCACTTGTATCCTCCTCCTTTCCCTTCTTCTCTGCTTCCTCTGCTCCTTGCTCTTCATGGGAAGACCTGAAAAGATGACCTGCCTTCTCCGGCAAATGACTTTTGGCATTACATTTGCAGTGGCCCTTTCGTCTGTATTGGCAAAAACCATGACCGTGATTCTGGCATTTATGGCCACTAAACCAGGATCCAGACTGAGGAAATGGGTAGGGAAAGGACTGGCCAATTCTATTGTCCTTTCAGGATCTTTCATCCAGGTGGGGATTTGTACTGTTTGGCTGAATACCTTTCCCCCTTTCCCAGATACAGACCTGCACTCAATGAAGCGAGAAATCATAATGGAATGCAATGAAGGCTTGGTGATCATGTTTTACTGTGTCCTGGGTTACATGGGCTTCCTGGCTATTGTCAGCTTTAACATTGCTTTCCAAGCCAGGAAGCTTCCCAGCAGTTTCAATGAGGCCAAGTTCATCACTTTCAGCATGTTGGTCTTTTGCAGTGTTTGGCTGTCGTTTGTTCCAACCTACATGAGCACCAAAGGGAAATACATGGTAGCTGTGGAGATCTTCTCTATCTTATCCTCCAGTGCTGGTTTACTGGAGTGTATATTTTCCCCCAAATGCTACATCATTTTACTGAGACCTGAGATGAACAAGAAGGAACATTTAATAAGGAAAGAAATGTAACTGCCTTTTTGTGTTCATGTTTAATGAAATCTATTTAGAGTATCGATGAAGTGTTTTTTGCATATTAATTTACTTTGAATGAATTTAGAAAGATCTCCCTGACCTTGATTTAACTTCCTTCATACATAAAATGTGATATGGAGAAAAGAAGTCTTTAAAAAGTTATCTGTTTGAAGATCAAAGAATGGATATGACCTATCTACCTATCTAATTTAACATGATTGATGATTACATGAATTAAATTTTGACATATGTCCATATATTGCCTAAATGTGAAAGATTTGCCATATACAAATAAGGAATTTTACTAGATTGTGTATGGCCCCTTTGGATATTAAAGGATAATGGGATAGTGAATGTTCCTTCTTTGGCTTTATATTGATTGCAATATCTATGCCCTGTTTGCTGTGTAATCTGCAAATTTTGAAACAAATTCTCAGCCAATCACAAATATTAATTTTAACTAAATCATATACTCCTTCGAAGTAGTCTTGATTACTTCGTATATGGTAAGTGCTGTGTTATATACTTACCAGAAAAGATGTCTACCTGGGAAGAATGAATTACCAAGTTGTGGGATTATGCTTTGAGTTTTAAAGTAACTATGCGTTTAAAAACCTATTTAAAATCAAAGTATGCTTTGCTGTTCAAAATAAACATGCATTAAAATATATATTTCAATTATATTTCAGTTAGAATTAAATTAGAGAAATAAGACAGACCTTCATTGGAATCTGCTTTATTTTCAAAGAATGCAATATATAATAACAAAGTTCCATTTTTAAGCTGTTTGCCACCAAAGCTAAAAGAAAAAAAGTTTGTTTTCATTTTTATATTTATTTTTTAAAGATTCTTTATTAAGATAAAAATATGATCCAAATATTTCTTAGCTTTGTCATAGATCCTCCAGAGATATTAAAAATACCTTCTTTATAATTACATTTCTAGCATATATTTGAAATGTCTTTATAGTTCTGTAACAATTTTTCAGTCCAATGATACATCATCTTATAGAAATTTTCTTTCAGATTATAATTGAATATAAACCTCAGTCCAAACATCCATATATTTTCCCATTGGTCAATCATTATATTATAGCCACAATTTTTTTACCTATTGAATCATGCAGGTGGGATAGATAGTACCACCACCAGATGGATTTGCAACTAGATGACCAATCACATTCAATGTTTGGAACTACACCTACATGGAGGGAAGCATTCAGTGGGGTATCTCGAGACTCTCTCTTAGGCCCAGTGCTCTTCAACATCTTCATCAATCATTCAAATGAAAAGATAGAAGGGGAACTCATCAACTTTGCAATGAGGGGGAATGGGGGATAGCTAACAATTTACAGTATATGATAGACTCACGATTCAGAAGGACCTTAACAGACTTGAACACTGGACTCTATCCAACAAATACAATTTAGTGGTGAGAAACTGTACTGTACCACAATCTCTTTTTGTGTGTATTTGTTTGTTATATAAGAGATAGTATTTTCTGATGACACATATTTTCACTGTCTTAGTGATTTCCTTTCCAGACTTCTTATTTTTATTAGAATTGCTTTGGAAAAAGGATTGGACTTTTAAAGCAAAGAAAACAAAAGTGGACTTTTAATGACTTTTTTGGTGTGGGAGATAAACTATATGAATTTTGTATACATATTTGTCTACATATCTACATTTTTACAGTATTTGTTTTTATGGGTCTTGGCATTTTTTTTCTTTTTGCCTGCTTTCCCATGAGAATATTTTTTCTGCTTATCTATCTCTTTATGGATTTGATTGGAGCTATGGAAATTTGTGATTCAATACCTTTGGTTTTAATTTATTTACTTTCTCTAACAATTAGCATAAATTACTTTTTGGTCAATAGAGGGAGCTACAGCCATTGCTATTGAATTATGGCTCAAAAACCAGAGGGGAAATTGAACCAAAAGTTTTTGTTTTGAAAACTTTTTTGGAACATTTTGCAGCAAAAATGATGGGTTTACCATTGGAAGCTTGGGAGAAAATTATAGATTTAAAAATGGATAGGTTGATTGTCAAGCAAGTCAATAGTTGGATAGACCTTGAGTAAAATAAAATGAATAATTGTTGGAATACAGTATTCTGTACAACAACTACAGAAGTATTCTCCAACCAGTAGATGGCAGTGTTTATAAGTTTGTAGTTGTAGCTATGGTATACTCCAGGGGTCGGGAACCTTTTTGACTAAGAGAGCCATGAAAGCAAAAAATTTGGAAATTTATTTCAGTGAGAGCCATATAATATATTTTAAAAGTGAATTCAACTAAATGTCAATAGGGACAATGGGATATTGAGAGAATCCCTGTCTTTGTGCTGTTTAAATTGTTGCTGCTGTAGCAGCTTCCTTGCTCCAAAGTGATATTTGTCTTTGAGTTGGTGATTTCCATCATAGCATTGGTAATGATTCTTTCTTTCTTTCTTTCTTTCTTTCTTTCTTTCTTTCTTTCTTTCTTTCTTTCTTTCTTTCTTTCTTTCTTTCTTTCTTTCTTTCTTTCTTTCTTTCTTTCTCTTCTTCTTCTTCTTCTTCTTCTTCTTCTTCTTCTTCTTCTTCTTCTTCTTCTTCTTCTTCTTTCTTTCTTTCTTTCTTTCTTTCTTTCTTTCTTTCTTTCTTTCTTTCTCTCTGCAAACCAATCCCCACCGTGGCTCCTTTCTCCCTCGCCCAGCCCTCTTCCAAGACGTCAAGTGCGGGGAACCGCACCAAGCGAGGTAGGTGGGTGGGTTGCTGAAGAAGCCCCGGAGCCCCGCCGCCAACCTGCGTCTCCTGCTGGGAAGGAGCCTCTGTCGCTGTCTCTCGCGGGGTTCCAGCCACCCGACTGAGTCCCTGACCGTGGCACCGGCAGGGTTAATGCATATGGGAGAGGAGAGAGAGCGCTACCGCCGCCGCTGCTACTTTCACCGCTCCGATATTTCTTTGGTGGGCGCGCGCGGGAGGGACCATGGAGCAGAGGCGCCCGGCAGCTTAAGGCAAGAGGCGGGTGGGAGACGCGGGCAGGAGCCTGTCGCCGCCGCCGCCACTTCTGGCATCCCCACGCCTCTCACCCCGCTCGCCGGGTGCCTCTGCTCAGCGGTCCCTCCTGTGGAGGCCCACCAAAGAAATATTGGAGCAGCAAAAGGAGCAGCGGTGGCAGTAGCGCGCTCTCTCCTTCCCTCCCATGCAGGGAGGGAAGGAGAGAGCGCGCTACCGCCGCCGCTGCTACTTTCACCGCTCCGATATTTCTTTGGTGGGCCTCCGCAGGAGGGACCGCTGAGCAGAGGCACCCGGCGAGCGGGGTGAGAGGCGTGGGGATGCCAGAAGTGGCGGCGGCGGCGACAGGCTCCTGCCCGCGTCTCCCACCCGCCTCTTGCCTTAAGCTGCCGGGCGCCTCTGCTCCATGGTCCCTCCCGCGCGCGCCCACCAAAGAAATATCGGAGCGGTGAAAGTAGTAGCGGCGGCGGTAGCGCTCTCTCTCCTCTCCCATACGCATTAACCCTGCCGGTGCCACGGTCAGGGACTCAGTCGGGTGGCTGGAACCCCGCGAGAGACAGCGACAGAGGCTCCTTCCCAGCAGGAGACGCAGGTTGGCGGCGGGGCTCTGGGGCTTCTTCAGCCGCTTGGCTGGAGAACGGCGGGGATGTGGCCATGGCCGTTTTTTAGCTCCCCCCGTCCCGGCTGAACGCCGCCATTTGGGTTATTTTTCCCTCTTTGCATGCGCGCACATGCACAGAGGGAAAAATAACCCAAATGATTGTGGTCAGCCGGGACGGGAAAGCGGTGATTGTGTTCAGCCGGGACGGGAAAGCGGGCAGGAGAAGCTCCGCGCCGCAACCGCCGCCAGTTCCATCGGCTATACGCCGAAGGACTGGCCCGGGCGAACCGGGAGGATTTCACCCCTGCTGCGAGCCATATGCAGTCATCAAAAGAGCCACATCTGGCTCGCGAGCCATAGGTTACCGACCCCTGGTATACTCTATGCCTTTTCTCTGTATAAGTTTAGTGTTCCTTGTTACAATTAAACAGAAAGGCCCATGTGGACCATGTGCACTGTTTGTTCCGTAGGGCTATATACAGAATTTCTAACAATAATAAAAAGAATAGTAGCAATTTGGAACTTCAAAGAGGATTGGGAAATATGGTATTATTGGAGCTCAGATAAAAAGAGTTATGTGAGATTTCAAGGCATCCCAGAACATCTTGTACAAGAGCTTAAAAAATTATAGTACAACCATTATCTCAAGTACTGAACTGGAAATAATGAAAAATGGAAGGGGAAATAATTAAAGTGTTTCAGATCAACTCCTTATAAGTGGCCAGAAGAAAAACTCTCCACATCTTCCAATCTTGCATTACTTCTTTGAGTTGTTTTGTGCTCTGACTGGAGGCTGAGCAATAGCTCAATGGTTAAAGATGGTGAACTTGTGAGCTGTAAAGCTGACAACCCAGGTTTGAGAACTGAGCGCTGCCCAATGGTGTGAGTTCCCATTACTTTTCCAAGCTCCTGCCCAACTAGCAGTTCGAAAGCATGCAAATGCCACCAGATAAATAAGTACTGTGTTGGTGGGAAGGTAACAGTATTACATGCACTGTCTGCTAGCCACATGACCACAGAAATATCCCAAGGCAACAATGGCTCCCTCAGATAAGAAATTGAGATGAGCACTGCCTCCCACAGTCAGACATGACTGGACATGTGAAACCTTTGCCTTTTACTTTATGCTGTGGTTGATGTCAGCATTGATGGTATCCAGCCACTGTGTTCTTTGGCAGCCTGATTTCCTTTTACCAGTAACTCTTCCAAACATAATTGCATGACATGGCCAAAACAGGTGAGATGTAGTTTTGTGATTTTGTCTTCCAGTGACATGACAGGTATTATGTGCTCCAGTATTTGCTTGTTAGTCACCTTTGCTGTCCAATGAATATGCAGGAGCATTTTCAAGAACCACAGCTCAAACAAGTTGATTTTCTTTGTGTCTTGCTTTTCTGAGGTCCAGCTTTCACAACCATAGGTAGCTAGGGAGAAAACCAGAGGTGGTATTCAGCCGGTTCGGTCTGGTTTGGGCGAATCGGTAGTGGAAATTTTGAGTAGTTTGGAGAACTGGCAAACACCACCTCTGGTTGGCCCTGCCCCAGCCTGCCCACCCACTGCTCACTGCTCACCCTGCTCACCTGCTCACCCCACCCTGCCCAGTCACTCCTCATCTCGCCTCCCCGGCATAGCACACTGCGTGGCTCCTCACTTGTGTTGACCACACAGTCTCTGCAGCTTGCCTGCCTTCCCATGCGGTGCCCGTGGCCAACTGAGTGGCCCTGATCTACCTGCCTGGGTAAGTAAGCCTGTGAATCATGGCCTAGTTAGCTGCCCCCTGTCTCTGCCTGACTTCCCTACTCCCTTCCATGCAGCCCGCAGCCCCACCATGTTTCCCTGCAGTCTTCCTGGCAGTCCCCATGGCCAGGCCCACTTGCCTGCCTTCCCTACTCCCTTCCACATGGCCTGTGGCCATGCTATGCTTCCCTGCCTTCCCCGCAGCCTTCACGGCAGTCCCTTTGGCCAGGCCTGCTTGCCTGCCTTCTCTACTCCCTTCCATGTGGCCTGCAGCCTGCCATGCTTCCCTGCCTTCCCTGCAGCCTTCCTGACGCTCCCCGTGGCCAGGCCCACTTGCCTGCCTTCCCTACTCCCTCCCATGTGGCCCATGGCCCCGTCATGCTTGCCGGCCTTCTTTGCAGGAAAGGGAAGCGGCTGGGCTTCCACTGCCTTTCATTGGGGTGCATGGAGTGAGACAGAGCTCCTCCTGCCATCTCTTCTCTTCCCCCTTCTCTTCTTCTCTTTGTGGGCAGAAGAGTTTTCCCTACCACCACCACCCAGATGCCCTCACCTTCCCCAAATTCCCCAAGCATTTCTTTGCCTATCTGATTTCCAACTCATCGTGTTTCTCACTATCATGTGCAGGGAAATGAAAGTTTGTATGGAGCTAAAAAAAAGTTCAATCAATCAATTTCAACTTCTCGCAAAAGAAAAAGATCTTGCGAAGTTGGAATTGATTGAGTGGATTTTTTAGGTCCACACAAACTTTCGTTTCCCTGCACATGATGGTGAGAAACATGATGATCTGGACATCAGGTAGGCAAAGAAATTTTGGGAGAAGCGAGGGCATCTGGGCAGTGGTGGGTGGGTAAAGCTCTGTGGTGTGGCACGGAGCTGCAATGGCAAAACAGGCAACGGAGCAGCCGGCGCAAGGTATGGAGGAACAAAACAGCTCCATCACACCATGCCCCCTCCTGCCGCCAAGCACGCCAAGCACACCAAGCCGTGCATGGACTTTCCTTCATCCGCTCCATTTCCTGCCATTCCTGCACTGTCCGGAAGGCAGGCCGCTCATCCATGCCGCTTCCCAGAGGTTCCCGCACTTCCTGCTGCTTCCCATGCTGTCTGGGAGGCAGGCCACTATCTGCACCGCTTCCCACACTTACCAGAGCTTCCCGCTTGCCTCTGAATGCCAGATGAATGCTTTCCGTCTTGCTGATGGCTTCCTGGCACTTCTTCTCCTTGTAGCACTGAGCTGCTTGGTTTTTGAAATCCAGTGCTGCTTCTCCGGCTGCCGAGCTGGAGCACTCTTGAAATCCAAGAGTGCTGGATTTCAAAATCCAAGGAGCACAGTGCTACAAGGAGAAGAAGCACCAGGAAGCCATTGGCAAGTATCACAGGGCATTGCTGGAGCTGAAGGGGCTGGCCTTCCCCTCTGCCACCAGCCACGGGAGGAAGGTAAGGGCAAAGTACAGCCAAACTGCTGGGAGGGGGAGGGCCGAAGAGAGGCCAGGTGAGGCTCCCCTCGATGTGAGTGACATCAAGTTAGCCACACCCACCCAGTCACATAATCACCCAGCCATGCCCACCAAGCCACGCCACAGAACCTGTAGTAAAAATTTTTGAATCCCACCACTGGCTTAGAAAACAATAGATAGGACTAACCTATTTTGGCAGTTGTTTGCTCTCCAAGCTTGTTTCAATTTAGTTTCTGAAAGTTTCATCACCAGAATAGGTATCATCATCAGGATTGTCTTGTCTAGTGTAGTCAGATGATCTTTTGGTTGGTTGTTCGTTTGGAACTATATTTAAATTCTGAGCAGCTGATTGGTTCTTTTGTTGATTGGTTGTTTGAATGATTTTGTTTCTTATATATCAGATATGCTGGATCAATATATTTGTTAATTACTCCTTTGGCAATTATCAGGCCTCAACAAATTCACATGCATGGTGGGTGCTAGCATGGCCAATGATTTTTATTCTTTCCCAGTTGAACTGGTGTTGTTCATTATCAATGTGGTTTGAGATCACAGATTTTTGGTTGTGCCATTTTACTGCTAGTTGATGTTTGCTCGCCAAACAAGCTTGGAGAGCAAACCACTGCCAAAATATAAAACCCGAGCTACAAATATTTTCTATTATTTCAAAGGACTGACCCAGTGATGGCGACCCTTTTTGGGACCGAGTGTCCAAACCGGAACACGTGTGCATGTGCATGCATGTGCGTGCGCCAGAGCACTGGAAACCTGAAGACTAGCTGGCTGGTGTGCGCATGCCTATTTTTGGGGTGGTTTTAGCCATTTTCCAGGCCATTTTCAGGCAGTTTTTCAGGCAGTTTTCAGGCCATTTGTTGGGCCAAAAACAGCCTGAAAATGGCCCAAAAATGGCCTGAAAGCAGCCCGAAAAAGGCCCGAAAAATGGCCTGGTTTTTTGCCTTTTCCAGGCCATTTTCTGGTGCTCAGCACCTGCAAAGACCAGCTGGGGACCAGAAGAGCAGCTGGCAATGGCGCATGTGCCCACAGAGAGGGCTCTGCATGCCACACCTGGCACACATGCCATAGGATCGCCAAAACAGGACTAACCTATATTTGGTGGCCTGGATGATGTCCTTACTTTTCCATATTTGGCTCATGGTCATCATTACTGTATGAGACAGTGCAATTTGACTGTTTATTTTTTGGCCACTTCATTCACCACTTTGAGCAGTCTGCAATCCTAGGAGGATGAATTTTTCCACTGAGTGTTTCCAATTCTGTGGCCATGTACTGATTTCCCAAATATTCTGGCATAGGTCTGTAATGACTTCGTCGATATATGTCTCAGTAATTTTTCAGGGATGATGTCAACATTTGAGCCTTATTGTTTGGCTGTTGGCTCATCACACTTATACACCCTTCCTGTAAGATGTCCTGTTCTATTTCTACTTATCTTTCCTTTTAATCCTAAGGCTTTCTTATCTGCATACAACTCTTCTGTATATTCTTGCCATCTGTTCTTGATACCATGTTGGTCAGACAGTTCTTTCTCTTTCTTGTTTTTAACGATCCCTTTACAAGCAATAAATGCTGTTCAAATCTTCTTGACTTGCATAAATGCGTTCCTGATGTGACCCTTCATGCAGTTCACTTCAAGCTATTTATATCATTCATCCCAGTAAAATTCATTGTCCTTCCTTGCTACTCCCTGGAAAGCTGCATTCAGACTTCTTACTACTTCCTTGTTACCTTGGCAGCTTTTCTTTGCTTAGCTATTTTGATGGTTTCCTCTGAGAATCACCTTTGCTTTTTCTCTGGCTTCTTGTATAATATGTGTTCAAGTGCAGTTCCAACAATGATTGATTGATTTTTCTGCCATAGTTCATTAGGCATCTTCTCAGCAATGTCCAAAAGCTCAAAACTACTTTTCACCTCAATGGTATATGTCAGTGATGGCGAACCTATGGCATGCATGCCACAGGTGGCACGTGGAGCCATATCTGACGGCATGCGAGGCATTGCCCTATATCAGCTCCAGCGTGCACATGCTGATTTTTGAGCTTCTTTTCAGCCTTTTCAGGAAAGCCTCCTGAAACCTGGGGACAGTGAAAAATGACCCAACAGGCCTATCGGAAGCTTCAGTGAGGCCTGTGCGCATGCCCAGGTGAGTGGCAGCGCAGGGGGATTGTGCACATGCATGGGGGGTAGCGCAGGGGTTGTGCGCATATCCGGGGGAGGGCATTAAATTATTGTGTGCACGCGCGCACCCTTTTGGCACCCGAGCAAAAAAAGGTTGGCCATCACTGGTATATGTGGTAGGAATTTTGGTGACATCAAACTTCTTTCGAGGCACTGCCTTTTTAATGGTGCATAATTTGACTTTAATCTTTGCCAGTAACAATTCTTGATCTGAACCACAATTAGCACTTGGATATGTTTTAAAAGCAAATAGTAAACTGATCCATCAATTACTGCATAGGACATAGTCATTCTCCATCGTGGGTGGAGCTAGCCACCAAGATTGGGTATTGGCACAGCCTTCTAGCCAATGGTGACTGAGTCTGGAAAAGTATAAAAGGAGGCTCTAGGCCTAGTTCCCCCTCTTTTGACTCAGTCACAGCCATTGACTAAGTGCCTTTTCATCATCCATCTTCAATTCATAATTGTAAGTTTTTGGTTCTAATCAGAATTATTTTTATCCTTTCCCTTTCGAGCTCCCCAGGTCCCTTTCTATATCGCTATACTTGGGTGAAGGCAGTTGGCCGCAAGTCTGACTGCTGCTCGCCCCTCCAGCCGAAGGCCCAGCAAACTTTTTTTTTGAATTTTCCTTTTGCCTTTTTTCCATTCTTTTAATACTTGATTGATCTTCTAATCAATTCCAGCTGTAAAGGGAGTGGGAAAGGGCCCCCATATCATCAAGGGGGCCAGCAGTGCACTCACCGCCCCTCTGGGCATTGGGCGAGGCCTTATAATAAGTTTGTCTGACACCAGGCCCGGCCACCCAAGGGTTAACATCCCCCCTTGGCCTGTCGAATTGCCATTGAGAGAACTGAGAGCCCGATTTTTACCTCCGTGGGCAAGCCAGGCAATTACGGTGGTGTCTTATTTTCTTGCTTAATTGACCAGCCGGACCAGCGCAAGTGGTCCATGTCCGTTACGAGCCTTCCGATCCCCAGCTGACTGATAACCAAAGGATCGGAAGAGTGCAAGGGCCTCGCCAGCAGTTCCAACAGACTCACGCAAGCTGTCCGTTCCCCCAAACTGCCGACCATTCTTTGCCGGGCTCGCGCAAGCTGCCCGAACAAGGAAATAGAATCCGACAAACAGCTGAGAGCTTCGGGCCAGACCTGCGCAAGCGGTCGGAGCCCCTATGGCCCCAGGGAGCGAGCCCTACCTGCCCAGAAGGCTCCAAAGCCGCGGAGACGCGCCGAGAAGCCGGACGACCTATTTCGATCACTGCAGGACGTCGGAAGGGCATTCCAGGCAATTTGACAGCAGTGAGCTCCACATGGGGGCTGCAATTGCTCTGGAAGACTATTTTCCCTGTCAGGCCTCTACATCTAACGTCTGAGCTGTGAGTGTGCCTAGACTTATAACTAGTCTGTCTGCAGACTGCTCCTCCATTTGCCTAGCATTGACAGTTAACTTTCAGTCTGCCCAGCAACAGGCGGCCATCTTGACTGAGCAAGTCCATCAGACACTCCCTCAGTCAGCCTTATCAGCCATTTTGAGGCCACCTTGTGATCGGTGGCCATTTTGACTGTATAATTAATCGTAAGCAGTCCTCTTCCCCAGCATGGCTGATAAAGTGCAAAAATCAGGAAAGTCTAAAGCAAAGACTCCAAGGCCAAACGCTGACCAGCTTGAGCACACCAGGGTGGCATCTCCCTCACCCACCAGGGATCGATCCCCCATCAGGCCTCACTCCCCAGCGCAGCCCGGCAAGGACAGGGCCCCAAAAGCCAAACAGATCCCTCAGTCTGGGGACAAGGGCCTCTCCAGACATGATAAGGCGGCCACTCCTAGGCACCAAAGAACCCCCCAGTCCCACTCTCCTGACAATTTATCAATTGATGGTGCAAATCTGCGCAGGGCGGAGGGAGACGTCTGGGGACCCAGAACCTCCTCCAGGGGTGACACCTCCAATACAAACCCCAGCAGGGATCCTTTCCAATCAAAGGAGATCCAAGATAGGATCAATAAGGCTATCAGGAAAGGGGTGGAGGCAGGCATTAGGGCATGGCAGGCTCATCCAACCCTCAGATAGCCAGTCCCACCCCTCCAAGGGAACACCAGTCGGGGGATAGTTTCAATTATCCTGATCCAGATGGTGATGAGGACGATGAAGACGAGTTCTCCGATCCCCTAGGTGACCTCCAGGATGATCAAGCCCACGGGGTTGATCTGGGGTCCGCACTACCTGAGCTGGCCATGTCTGATGATGAGGACTTGGCACCTCAGCCAGTTGTTTCCTCTGCACTGTTTCAGCCCGCTTTGTTCAGATCCCTCTTACACAAAGCAAAGACCACGGCCAATCTATTGCCCCCCCCCCCCACTGGGACAACCACACAAACATCTGAGCCGGACCCTATGTTCGAGCCTACTGCGTCCCAGGCTGACGTTGTGCCTGCCCCAAAACTATTTGTTGAGACTGTGCTCAAGCAGTGGCAGAATCCCACATCAGGGTCATTGTCCAACGCCCTTGAAAAGAGGTATTTTAATGTTGACTCTGCTTTGGCCCAGCATCTTGCAGTGCCTCCTGTAGACAGCCCGGTCCTGGCTCTGTTTTCCAATGCCCAGATGCCCGGGGAGCCAGAGGAACTTCTTTGACCAGAGGACCGGAGGACGGAGGCGACGCTCCAGAGGGGTCATCTGGTGGCCGCATGGGCCTTGAAGTCGGCTTCCACCGCCTCCTTCTTTTGCAGGACATCGGTCAAGTGGCTTCACGCCCTTCAGGACCACCTCCCTCCCTCCGATGTCCGTGCACACCAGGACCCCAATAAGCTACTGGCTGCTGCACAATTTACTTCAGATGCCACGCTTCAGTTGGCCAGATTTGCGGCAAGGGCCATGGCATCCGCAGCAGTAGCGCGCCGCATGACCTGGCTGCGCAACTGGTCTGCAGATGCCAAGTATAAGTGGAAGCTGGCCTCCAGCCCTGTAGCGGGTCAGAGCCTATTTGGTGAGGCTCTCAATCGAATCCTCATAGAGACAAAGGACAAAAAGAAAGTCCTTCCCTCAGGTGGCCGCAAGACCTTCCGATCACCCTCCTTCCCCAGGAGGAGTTATAGAGGGGCCTATCAACCCCAGAACAGGTTCCGGGGCCAATCTCAGGGCAATTTCCAAGGGCAGACTCAGGGGCAATACAGACCACAGCAGAGGTTCTCCTCTGACCGTCCATTCTGGGGAAACCAATACAAACGGCCCTTTAGAGGGGCCGGTGGTCGCCCCTTCCGCTGGAACAAATAATTATCTGGCCATTCCTCCCATATTATTTATTTATTTATTTTGGTATTCTTATATGCCGCCCAACTCCCGGAGCACTCAGGGCGGCGTACAACAGAGAAAAAATACAAGAATAACCAATTAAATATTAATTAAAAACAAATACAAAATTTAAAAGCACAGTATAAAAACAACAACATCCATTCAGCAACCATACATACTTGGGGGGTGAGCTTGAGTGGATTAAGCTCTACCCCCCGCCTGCAGGAAAAGCCATGTCTTAACAGCTTTTCAGAAGGCCAGCAGAGTGGGGATGGTTCGGGTCTCTGGGGGAAGTTGGTTCCAGAGCGTGGGGCCGGCCACAGAGAAGGCTCTCCCCCTAGGGCCCGCCAGCCGGCATTGCTTGGCCGATGGGACCTGGAGGAGGCCAACTCTGTGGGCCCTAACCGGTTGGAGGGAAGTATGAGGCAGAATGCGGTCCCGAAGACATCCTGGTCCCAAGCCATGAAGGGCTTTAAAGATGGTGATCAACACCTTGAATTGGACCCGGAGACCGATGGGCAACCAATGCAGCTGGCGGAGTATCGGTGTCACGTGGGTGTACCTTGGCACACCCACCACAGCATGCGCAGCCGCATTTTGCACCAACTGAAGTCTCCGGATACTCTTCAAGGGTAGCCCCATGTAGAGCGCATTGCAGTAGTCCAAACGCGAGGTGACAAGGGCATGAGTGACCGTGAGTAGAGCCTCCTTCTCCAAGTATGGCCACAGCTGGTGCACCAGGCGAACCTGTGCAAAGGCCCCCCTAGCCACAGCAGAAAGATGATGGTCCAATTTTAGCTGTGGATCTAGGAAGACCCCCAAGTTGTGGGCCTGGTCTGAGGGAGTCAGTTTCGCTCCCTCAAAGACCAAGGAGGGACAGTTGTCATGGTCCTTAGGAGGCAATATCCACAACCACTCAGTCTTGTCGGGATTAAGTCTGAGTCTGTTCCTCCCCATCCAGATCTTAACGTCGTCCAGGCACCGGCACATTACATCAACTGCCTCCCTGAAGTCAGACGGGGTGGTGATGTACAACTGGGTGTCATCAGCGTACTGATGGAAACACACCCCATGTCTGCGAAGGGACGTTGTTTACTTACCTGATACGTCCTTTCTCATAGGGTGGAGCCATCCTCCAAGAATGGGTTAAACCTGCCCTCCAGCCAATCAGGACCGAGTTTCTTCAAAAGTATAAATAGGACCCTCTTGCCTTGGCACCCCCTCTTTTTACGAGGGAAGAAGGTCAAACTCAAACGTGCTTACCCATTAGACCAACTCACTATATTTAATTTATTATTATTATTATTATTATTATTATTATTATTATTATTATTATTATTATTATTATTATTGTTGTTGTTGTTGTTGTTGTTGTTGTTGTTGTTGTTGTTGTTATTATTATTATTATTCTCAGAGAAAGGCAAACCAACAACAGTGACACAGACCTCATGAACATATGTACAGGATGATAGATTAATGAGAACAGACAGTCCAGCCAGTACCCTAAAAAAGGGGAGGGACTTGGAGGATGGCTCCACCCTATGAGAAAGGACGTATCAGGTAAGTAAACAACGTCCCTTCTCCATAGTGGGTGGAGCCATCCTCCAAGAATGGGACATACCAAAGTACCTTGTCCCTAGGGCGGGCCACCTGTATCTGGCTGAGACTGACTCAGTCCCCCCACACCTTGATGCAACACCCTCTGGCCAAAGTCTGCCTCCTCTGAGGCATAGGCATCCAGTTTCATAGTGCCGGATGAAGGGTGTAGGGGAGGCCCACGTGGCCGCACGGCAAACCTCCACATTGGAGGCCCGGGCGTTCCAGGCCGCCGTGGTGGCCGCACTGTGCATTGAGTGCGCTGTAAGTCCAGGGGGCCGGGGCAGAGACATTTGGTCATAGGCCAAGGAAATGGCCACGCGAAGCCCACGGCCCACCGTGGAGGATGACACTTTGGAGCCCATGGAAGAAGGGCGAAAGGACACAAAGAGCACCTCAGTTCGTCGAAAGCTAGGGGTGCGTTGCAAATAGATGTCCAGGTCACGCCTGACGTCCAGCAGGTGCCACACACGCTCAGTGTTATTGAGTGGAGTTTGGTAGAAACTGGGGAGAATGATCTCCTGCGCCTTGTGAAAGTACGTGTTTACCTTCGGGACGAAGGTGGGGTCAGGCCCAGGACCACCCTGTCGGAGTGAAAGACGCACAGGTCCCCCCTCACAGACAGAGCGGCCAGTTCTGAGATCCTGCGTGCAGAAGTCACTGCCACAAGAAAGACTACTGTGTATGTTAAGTGGGCCAGAGAGGCCGTAGAGAGAGGCTCAAATGGGCCCTCAGTGAGAGTAGTTAATACCTTAGATAGGTCCCAGGTTGGGAACCTATGGACTACAGGAGGGCACAGCTTGGTAGCCCGTTTCAGGAACTGTCTCAGGAGCGGGTGACCGGATAGGGAGTCCAAGTTGTGGCAGGAGAGTACAGTGGATAGCGCCGCCACTTGGCAGCGGAGCGTATTAGGGGAAAGACCCTTGGCAAGTCCTTGGCGCAGGAATTGAATGACATAGATTATTGACAGTTCTATAGGGGAATATCCCACCTGCGCGCACCAGCATCAGAAGGCCTTCCTCGTGGCCGAATAAGTACGTAGAGGCCAACATGATTTGAGCAATATTGTCCGGAACCAGGTGGTGCTTCAGAGTGAGCTGCTCAAGTGCCAGGCGGTCAGTTGTAGCCAATACAGCTCTGGACTGACCCCTGGGCAAGCGACCACTCTGTCGGCGGGATCCGCCAAGGAGGTGACATGGACAAGAACATAAGGTCCGCGAACCAGGCCCATCTGGGCCAGTGGGGAGCTAGAGGGAACACCTCCGCTCTCAGTTGCAGGACCCTCTGGATGACCCTGGGGATCAAGGGGAGGGGAGGGAATGTGTATAGTAGCCCTTGCGGCCAGTCGCATCAAAGAGCATCTGTGTCCGCTGCCCCCTGTGTCTGGAACCTGGTGACGAACCTGGGCAACCTGGCATTCTCCAGGGTGGCGAAGAGGTCCATGACTGGCAGACCGAACCGACCGACCAGCTGCTGGAAAATGTCCGGATGAAGAGATCACTCCGCCGGGTCAGATTAACAGAGTTGGAAGGGACCTTACAGGTCATCTAGTCCAACCCCCTGCCCAAGCAGGAGACCCTACATCTGCCTCTACCTAGAACTAAACTCACAACCTCCTGATTGTGAGGCAAGAGCTCTACCTCTAGGCCGATGGAGTTCCGGCTGAGCCAGTCTGCGGTTGTGTTGCTCACCCCGGAGATGTGTTCTGCTGCGATGGACTGCAGATGCCGCTCTGTCCAGAGCCCCAGTGTCATTGCCTCAGCCATGGGGACCTTGGACATGGTCCCGCCCTGGCAATTGATATGGGCCTTCGTTGTTACATTGTCTGTCAAGACAAGCATGTGACTGCCCGACAGACGGCCCTGGAAGTGAGCTAGGGCCAACCTGACTGCCCTCAGTTCTAACAGGTTGATGGGGAGGTTCTGCTCGGCACTGGACCAAGTGCCCTGGGCAACCTGGGACTCGATGTGGGCCCCTCAACCTGTGGTGCTGGCATCCATGGTCAGAGTCAGCCTCCGTGGTTCCAGGAAGCCGGTGCCTTTGGTGAGAGTGGCTGAAGACCACCATCTGAGGGATTTCTGGACCCCTGTCGGGAGGTGGACCCTGGCTGGGGAATCGCTGCGACCGGATCTCTGGAAAGGGAGAACAAACCATTGGTGGTCTCTGGAATGCAGGTGAGCCCATGGAGTGATGTGAATGGCTGATATCACCTTCCCCAGGAGGGAGGACAGCTGGTTCAGGGGAACCCTTGTTTGGGCCAGAACATGCTGGACTAAATCCGATAGGCTGTCTCTCCGCTCCTGAGATAGGTACACCCTGCACTCCAGAGAGTCAATGATGGCCCCCAAGTGAGTCATCCTGGTAGAAGGTGACAATTGGCTTTTTCCCATGTTGACTAGGAACCCGTGGTGCCCAAGGGAGTTAAGGACTACCTGGGTGTCCTGCTCTGCCTGGGACAGAGAGGAAGACTGGATGAGAATGTCATCCAGGTAGCACTGGACACGCACGGGTATAGCCCGCAGATGGGCAGTCAAGGCGGCCAATACCTTGGTAAACACCCTAGGTGCTGAAGACAGGCCGAAGGGCAACGCCAGATATTCGTAATGCACCCCTGCATGGCAAAACCGGAGGTATTGGCGGTGAGATGAATTGATTGGAATGTGGAGGTAAGCCTCCGAAAGGTCAATTGAGGCGAGAAGTCGCCTTGCCTAATGACCGCCAGAATTGATTGCAGGGTATGCATCTTGAATTTCTTGTAGATGACATATTTATTGAGGCGTTTTAAATCAAGAATGGCTCTCCACCCGCCCGAAGGTAGATCGGGAAAGGGTAAGGCAAAATCACATAAGCCACGTCCCACAGAAGACCCTAATGGGGAGTCAGCCCCTGGCACACTGACTGAGGCAAGGGACAGGTCACCACTGACCAGAAACTCTCCTCCACCCCCCAAGACTGCTAGGGTCTCAGAGGGGCACAAGGCTGCTGAGGGACACAAGTCCTTCTTCAGGGCAAAAACCTTAGGCAGCTCCAAGGCAGCTCCACCTAGCAAGCGTCCATCTGGAGGTGGACCCCATTGACCTGGCTTAGACAGCCGCTTGAGCTGATGATGATTGAGCAGCAGGTTGATTTTGGCTTGTGAATGGAGCTGTCTGGTTCCAAATGCCAGAGTGAGCTAATGAGAATTCCCTGGCATCCAGGGAACTCCCGTCCACTAGGTCCCCCTCCCTGGGGGATGCTAGGTAGGAATGAGTAGGGTAGAGTACTCTGGATAGGGTAATTTCCTTTGTAAAAGGCAACATTTTAAAAATTAACTCCAATTTACAAATCCTGTTGTCTTTGTCTTAAAGTTCAGTTCATAAGAGACTGATATTTTCAAATACAGAAAAAAAATTGATAGTTTGTATATAGAAAAATTGATAGTTTGTATATAGTTCTAGTTATGCTGGGCTCATAGACTCCAGAAAAAGGCTTGGTTTTAAACTGTTACTGGAATGAGTGCTCACTAGGCTCATTTGTTCCTTTTATGTGAGATCTGTAACTTACTACTTCTAAATTCTGTTGAAAGCCCTTGTTCAAGCCATTTTTAAAATATAGATAGAATCTTCATTCTAAGTTGATACGTTTAGCTTATTATTGTCATATATGAATACCTGAACATGCTTTAACAGGTACTCCTGAGGCAGACCTACAGACAGCTAGTCTGAATTTTTGTCAGCTCAATTCAAATAACAGTATCCATATTTATTTAAGGCCTCTTCCAACAAGGCAGGCCTCAGAAAGGCCTGGGTAAATTAGTAGGTCCAAACAGTCACTAAAAATGGCCAACGCCCTTAAATGAGGCCAACAAGATGGCAGTTGCCCTTAGTTGGTCTTTCAAAATGGCCACTGCCCATATTAGGCCTTAAAAATGGCCACCGGCAAGAAAGGGCATCCAAAATGGCCACCGTCCTTGATGTGGCTTCAAAATGGTCTCTGCCCACTTTTGGTATTTGAAACAAAATGGCCACGCCCTTAGTGCCTTCAATTCTGAGGGCAATCAAAATGGCTGCCACCCTGTGGGAGGCTTCAAGATGGCCACTGGCACTCTCAAAGGTTGCCTACACACTTACCTGGCTGAAGACAATCAGATCAATGCAGAGCAACTCAAATGGAAGCATACGGCCCAGGCACTAGAGACAGGTACAGACAGGGCCTTGGATCAAAGGAGCCTTGCCAGATTGCTGGCTCTTGTCACCCATTGCACAGAAGGCAAGTTAAATAAAGGATGCCTCAAAAGAAAAAAGAATTTTTTTTGAAGTGGGCGGTCCTGTGTAATTCAAAATGGTGGCCACCCATGAGGCACTCCTAAACTTGCTGTCTTCTGAGGAGAAAGGAGTCTGCTAAGGCCTAGCCACTAACTGTCAGTTTTCTGGGTTTCCTGGAGCAGACTGACTGATTTCTGAAGTTCCAAACAAAAAGAGGAAACAAGCCCTCAGGAAGCAGCACCCAGATTGCCAGCTTCTCAGGCACAAGACAGAGCAAAAAAACAGCTGTGCTGGATGACTTGGAGCGTTCAGAAGGGGAGGATGGGCGTAGAAGTGACCTGTCCCTGGCAGGGCTCATAGTTTCTAATCCCCCCCCCCTGGCAAATGTCCTCAGCAGGAGTGACCCTGGGGGTCTTCTGCTTTGCCTTCCCCTGCTTATGGCCTTTGTCAGCCATTCTGGCTGAACTATGGAGCAGCAGGGGTCAAAGGCAGGCTCTGAGGCAAGTAAGCAGCCGATCTGAGCGAAGATGATTTGAAGTCTGGCTGTCAGTTTGCCTTGCCGAGGCCTTCTCTCCCGATGCAAGGCAAGGTGTGAAATTTCTAGCGCCCTTTTCCGACGCTGCTCGATCGATTGCGGCCAATGTCGGCTCCAAAAGTCAATTAAGGACGCTAGTTTGGCTTATAGGAGACAAACTCAAGCCGATTGGAGGGGAACGCTAGTATGGCTTATAGGAGACAAACTCAAGCCGATTGCAGGCCACCCAAGCTCAGGGCTTCTGTGGCTGAAGATCACGATCTGGAGTACCTCCCTCCCTGACAGGCAAGACAAGGCTGCAATTATTTGACTGGTTGATTAAGGTGAGAAAACCCCAGTACACAACAGATGTGCAACTGTTAAGGGTAATCTCCTCCCTGGGGAGTCCTAACCCCCAGCTAGGGACAAGGCCCAATGGGGCAATGCCCAGTAAGCTGACACGATTGAAGAGTCTCTGAGTGACAGCTGTCAAGTAAGAATCAATGAAGCAATAACTCACAGGAAGTAGTAGAAATTCAGTAGTTGGTGGAGAAATCGAAGAATGGGTTTAAGCACTGTCCTTTTTGGCTAAGGACCGAGAAAAAAGAGGGGGTGCCAAGGCAAGAGGGTCCTATTTATACTATTGAAGAAACTCGGTCCTGATTGGCTGGAGGGCAGGTTTAACCCATTCTTGGAGGATGGCTCCACCCACTATGGAGAATGATCTCACCCAACGGTTTCATGTAGATGTTAAACAGGATGGGCGAGAGAACCGACCCCTGAGGCACCCCACATGATAGGGGCCTAGGGGACTATCTCTGCCCTCCTGCCAGCACCGACTGCATCCTATCGGCGAGATAAGAGGAGAACCACCGCAAAACGGTGCCTCCCACTCCCAACTCGCCGAGACGATGCAGAAGGATACCATGGTCGATGGTATCGAAAGCCGCTGAGAGGTCAAGTAGCACCAGGATGGAGGAGTTCCCCCCCATCCCGGGCCCACCAGAGATCATCCATCAGAGCGACCAATGCAGTTTCTGTACTGTAGCCACGCCTGAAACCCGACTGATAAGGATCTAGATGATCTGTTTCATCCAGGAGCTGCAGAAGCTAAGTCACCACCACCTTCTCCACAACTTTCCCTAAAAAAGGTAAGTTGGAGACCGGACGATAGTTCTTCAAGTCAGCTGGATCCAGGGAAGGCTTCTTCAGGAGGGGTCGCACCACCGCAGCTTTTAACGACTGCGGTACGGATCCCTCCCTCAAAGAAGCAGTGATCACTGCCTGGATCCAGCCGTGTGCCACCTCCCTGTTGGCCGAGACCAGCCAGGAGGGGCACGGGTCCAATAAACAGGTGGAGGTACCCATCGCTCCCACAGCCCTGTCCACATCCTTGGGAGAAACAGGCCCAAACTCTTCCCATAATGGTGGATTAAGACTTGCCCCTGTCAACTCTATGGACTCTGCCCAGCCAGAGTCCAGGTTCGACCGAATCTGAGTGACTTTATCCGACAGAAACTCAGCAAATTTCTCAGCTCTGCCTTGTAAGTGTTCCTCGCTCCCCCCTTTTGCAAGGAGGGAGCGAGTCACCCTAAACAAGGTGGCTGGACGAGAATCTGCGGACGCAATAAGAGCGGAAATATACGATCGTTTTGCCGCCCTTATCGCCACTAAATAAGATCTGATGTAAATTCTTAATAGTGTTCGGTCAGACTCGGTTTTTCTGGCCCTCCAGCGGCGCTCCAGACGTCTCTTCTGGTGTTTCATCTCCCGGAGCTCCTCGGTAAACCAGGGAGCTTTCTGGGATCCACTGCCATGGAGAGGTCGCTTAGGCGCAATTCGGTCTAAGGCCCCTGATGCTGCGGTGTTCCAAGCAGCCACCAGGAAGTCAGCCGAATTGTGTACCAGGGTTTCAGGTATTTCCCCAAGTTCCCTCTGGAATCCTTCCGGCTCCATTAGGCGTCTGGGGCGGAACCACCTAGTCGGTCCCGCCTCCCTGCGGGGGAGGAATGGGGCTGCAAAATCCAACCTCAGTAGGAAATGATCTGACCATGACAGTGGGGTGATGACTATGTCCCTTATCTTCAGATCATCTCTCCACTGCCCCGAGAGAAACACTAGGTCGAGCGTGTGACCACCCTCATGAGTCGGACCCTGGATTACTTGGGTCAGGTCCATGGTTGTCATGGAATCCATGAACTCCTGAGCTACCCCAGAGGTTTCGCCAGCAGATGGCAAGTTGAAGTCCCCCAGGACCATAAGCCTAGGGAACTCAACCGCCAAGCCGGCTACTGCCTCAAGCAGCTCAGGCAGGGCCTTACTTACGCAGCTGGGAGGCAGGTATGTTAAGAAAAGGCCCACCTGAACCCCTAAGTCCAACTTCAGAAGGAGCGTCTCACACCCAACAATCTCCGGGGCAGGGATCCTACGAGGATGCAGATTTCCACGCGTTATAATTGCCACTCCTCCCCCCCTTCCCTGGGGTCGAGAATGATGCTGCACCGAGAAACCAGCTGGGCATATCTCGGAGAGGGCTACTCCCCCCTCCTGCCCTAGCCAGGTCTCGGTAACACACACCAGGTCTGCCCCCTCCTCTGTGATTAAATCACGTATCAGGGGGGCTTTGTTGATAATTGACCTGGCATTAAGCAGCAGCATCCTGAGCCCAGGGCCCTGAGAACCCTGGTTGCCAGGTATCCGGGTTGAGCAAGATGGAACCGGATCAGAGGGGCCAGAACAAGGGATCGCTTGTAAACAGCGAGGTCTTATTCCCCGAGAGTGGCCCTCCCCTCTGGTCCCGCTATATCTGCCTCTTCCCATTATGACCGAGATGTTCCGGCTCTTGCCCTCACCAGGGACCCCCTCCCCCCCGCTGGTCCCCCTCCCTTCCTGCAGGTCATCCATACCATTCTCACTGGTCACTGGACACATATACATCCCTATCACTCATCCACTTATATAATCACACAATCATACTCATTCATTACCCACCCGTTAATAACATTCACAGTACTTCCGGGGTAAGAATTGCAAAGTTAGTTAATTGTTGATATTAAAATCGACAATTCTATAGGGGGTTGCCTGGCACTCTATGCCAGTCGATGGGAGGAAATCACCAACGACGCATGGGTTTGTGAAACCCTGAAGTCAGGACTCGCTCTCGAGTTTCTTTCCACCCCCCCCGAGGTTCTTTCTTCGATGCCCCATCTCATCAAATTCAGAAAAAAGGGTCCTCATGAATCAGGCCATCCAGCACCTGTTGGACATTCGAGCCATCCAACAGGTGCCTGAGGACCAACAGGGGCAGGGCTTCTACTCCATTTTGTTTGTAGTGCCCAAATCCTTGGGAGGGTGGAGAGCAATATTGGACCTTAAGCGCCTCAATAGGTACATAGTCCACAAGAAATTCAAAATGCACACCCTGCATTCCATCCTCTCAAATATTACTGTCATCCATAGATCTCTCGGAGGCTTATCTCCACATTCCAATTTGGCCATCTCACCGCCAATATTTGCAGTTTTGCTATGCAGGGGTGCATTATGAATATGGGGTGCTCCCCTTTGGCCTGTCCTCAGCGCCAAGAGTCTTCACCAAGGTCCTAGCGGCCTTGACCGTTCACCTCAGGTCCATTCCCATCAGGATCCAGTGCTACCTGGACGATATTCTCATCTGATATTCTCAGCCTCTCCTTCTCAGGCTGAGAGAGATGTTCAGGTAGTGCTTAACACCCTGGAACACCATGGCTTCTTGGTCAACCGATCCAAGAGTCAGCTTGTCCCCGCCATCAGAATTGTCCACCTGGGGGCGATCATTGATTCCCTGGAGTGTAAGGTGTACCTGTCCCAGGACCGGAGAGACAGCCTATTGGCATTAACCCAGCAAGTTCTGAGGCACAACTCAGCTCCACTGAATTTGCTGTCCTCCCTCCTGGGCAAGATGATTTCGGCCATTCATATTGTCCCATGGGCGCACTTACACTCCAGGGACCTCCAATGGCTCCTTCTCCCCTACCAGTGTCAGGGAAGAGCCCATTCCCCAGTTAAAGTGAGACTCCAGCCCTCAGTCCAGAAGTCACTGATTTGGTGGACCACCTCTGCAGTCCACAGGGGCACCTGCTTCCTTCCCCCAAGACAAATCCTAGTCACCACCGATGCCAGTCTATCGGGTTGGGGGGGCACATGCGGAGGCGCAGGTGGCGCAGGGCACATGGTCGTTAACTGAGACAACTCTAAGCATAAACGTTTTGGAGCTACGGGCTGTGTTCCTTGCCCTGCAGCAGTTCAGGCCTCTTCTGGAGAACTCCCATGTAATGGTCCTTACTGACAATGTGGCCACCAAGGCCCACATAAAAGGACAGGGTGGGACCATGTCCGGACAGCTGATGTCAGAGGCCATGCAATTGGGGCTATGGGCAGAGCAACACCTACTGTCTCTCTCTGCTGAACATATTTCTGGGGTAGACAACATCAGGGCGGATTGGCTTAGCCGGAACCAGATAGACCACTCAGAGTGGAGTTTACATCCAGATCTTTTCCACCAACTTGTGTGTCAATTTGGTCGGCCAGTAATGGACTTTTTTGCCACCCCGGGAAATGCCCAGCT
Organism: Diadophis punctatus similis; assembly: GCA_023053685.1. Taxonomy (NCBI): domain Eukaryota; kingdom Metazoa; phylum Chordata; class Lepidosauria; order Squamata; family Dipsadidae; genus Diadophis; species Diadophis punctatus. The sequence continues at coordinate 116,267 of JALIGW010000123.1, forward strand.
CCCCAGGTTTTTGTCCCGGTATCAAACTCAGGGGGCGGAAGGGGTGGATGCCCTCTGCTGCACCTGGCCTCAGGGGTTGCTTTACGCCCCCCCCCCCCATCCCCATCATTCCACAGGTCATCCGGAAACTTCTGGAAGAAAGAGCCGAGGTGGTACTTCTGGCACCCGACTGGCCAAGGAGAGCCTGGTATGCCGACCTGGTCTCCCTGTCGGTCTCACCCCCATGGAGGATCCCTCCGACAGAGTGGTCGCTGGTCCAGGGGTCAGTGCAGCATCCAGAGCCTCACTGGTTGCAACTGACCGCCTGGCGTTTGAGCGGCTCACTCTAAGGAGCCGCCAAATACCTGAGGACATTATGGAGGTCTTGCTTGACTCTCGAAGACCGTCCATGCAACGTATTTATGCAGCCTCTTGGAAGGCTTTCTGCTCATGATGTGCTAGGGAGGGTTATTCCCCACTGGATCTTTCAGTCATAAATGTCCTTCAATTCCTACGCCAGGGGCTAGCTAAGGGTCTCTCCCCAAGCACCCTCAAATGCCAGATAGCTGCCCTGTCCACGTGCTTTTTTGTCCTTCCCTGGGAAAACTCTCTGCTCACCCCTTGGTCTCCAGGTTCCTTAAGGGTGCAGTGAATAGATGCCCCCCTGTGGTGCACAGGTACCCCACCTGGGACTTGTCCAAAGTGTTACTAGCACTCACGGGGGGTGCCTTTGAGCCCTTGCAATCCATCCCCCTAGCCCACCTGACGTACAAGGTGGTCTTCCTGGTGGCGGTCAAATCTACCCGTTGTATCTCCGAACTGGCGGCCCTTTCAATCAGGAGTGACCTCTGTGTGTTCCACCAGGACAGGGTGGTCTTGCGATTGGATCCCACCTTTCTACCAAAGGTAAACTCTTATTTTCACCGGGCTCAGGAGGTGCTGCTACCTTCCTTTTACCCTTCTCCGTCCACAGACATTGAAAGACAGTGGCACCTCCTGGATGTGAGGCGCGCACTGGACACTTACATACAAAGGACCTCTGCCCTTCGCAAAACCGAGGCCTTGTTTGTATCTTTCCATCAATCTTCCTTGGGGCGGAAAGCATCCTCAGTCATGGTGGGTCGGTGGATTCGTACTGTCATTAACATTGCATATGAACAGATGTCATTACCACGACCCACCAGGCTTACTGCCCATTCCACACGTAGTGCAGCCACCACTGCAGCGTGGAACACCAGGGCTTCCATCGAGGAGATCTGCAGAGCGGCCACATGGTCCTCTCCAACGCCGTTTGTCCGGCACTACAGACTGGACGCTTTCGCCTCTCAGGAGGCTGACTTTGGGCGCAGGGTGCTGGAACAGGTAATATTGGAGGGCGGCGGCCCCAGCCAGAACGAGGAGGCCCACCCCAGGAGACAAATTCATTGTGTGTCTAATCACACTTGGTCAATAAAGAATTCTAATTCTAAAAATGAATGTTTTGCCTAGTACACTCTTCATGCTTACTCATTACTACCTATTTATTCTTGTATATAAAGCAGACATATATTTCTCAAGCAATTTGATGAAAAAAAGTGTCACGGCACTTTCATGGCATCAAAAGTCAAAGCAAATTATGGTATTTAAAAACACACTTCTAGGCCCATTTCTCAGGAGAGAAGTGGAAAATATTAAAAGTTGGAGAGCACTTGATTATTTACCTGTTTTCAAAATTACAGGTTCCTCCCTTAGCATTGCTGATGATATTAAAGTACTTCAATTTTTCAGAAAGTCAGACTTATAATAGGAATGCTACTTGCTGTCTTCAGCATAAGATTTTGGAATAGTATGTAGAAAACTGTCTTTTCAAATCTTTCTATTTTAATCCTCATATGATCTTGTCACAGGTGTGATCTTGTTACAGGCTTAAACTACAATAGTTTATATAATTATTTTCTTTGCCCCCCCCATGTTTTTAATCTAACCCTCATAAATGGGGGAATGTAAATTCTCACTCCTTATACTGATTGCTTAGAAAACGTTTAGATAAAAGAATTTATCTTTACATGTAGAGATATCATGGAAAAGAAATTCACAAATGGAAGCTTTATTGAGTGTAAGACATGGTGTCGATACAGAATTTTATTAATTTAATTTAAAGACAATCGGGAAAATCATTCCAATTTTTTTTGTTCCAAAAAAGAAATGAAAATCACAAATAGTAGTTTCTCAAATATAAAGGCTTTTTTTTCCAAATAACATTCATTAAAGCATTAAAACATTTAAAGAAGCTGGAAGCAAATGGAAACCACAGACCAAAAATTTACGTTAAAACAATAAAATAGAATCTGTTTGGCAAAAATATTCCATTAATCTTGTAAATGCTTTAGTAATACAAATAATAATAAACTGATGCCATGGAGTTTAATGGTGTAGCGATAATATATTTTTCTGCATAGGAACAGCTCTCTTTTGCAATAGGATGGGGGTGATAGCAATGATGCTCCTTGTATTCCTGTTCTGCATTACATGCAAATCATATGCTATCGATTGTAGCATACCTGATGACCCACTTCCTATACCCCATCACTTTGGTCAGCCAGGAAATGTTATTATTGGGGCAATAATCTCTCAAGCCTTTGTCTTTCACAATAGTCCTTCCTTCACAGAAGAGCCCTCTCGGATGGTGATCAATGAAGTGATGTAAGGAATTCTACTTTTTTTTCCTCTGCATTCTAGTAAATGCAAAATAATTGAGGGAAAAAGAGTTGACCAACAGTATTATAAAGTGAAAAATATTTTAAAAATTTCATACCTGTAATGTCATTGAGAATTCTCTCTCTTTAAAGTATAAGAAGTTGGTTACTGAATAGAAAACTCCATGTGGCTCCACACACTGTATCAAATCCATATAAATTCTTATGATTTTCACTTAGATGTTTTCTGACTGCAGCCTTTGTGATCCATAAACCATTTGTAAGAGTTTAGGATAATTTGTCAACCTGCCAATTATGACATGACATGAGTCTTTATTGATTAGCCCTTGGACCATATCAAAGTGCAAAGTTCCAGAAACAAATTATTACTAAAATTTGATAAAAGCAATTTAAAATGGAATTTGATAAAATACAATTTAAAATGAAATTGGAATAAAATACAGTCTAAAATGAAATTGGAATAAAATACAGTCTAAAATGAAATTGGAATAAAATACAATAATTTAAGATATAGATAAAATATGATAAAATTATATTTTGGTGTCACCCCTGCAATCTACCCCAATCAGTCCCACGTATGCAGATCTCAACCGAACCATTTTGTTTAAGTATTTAAACACAAGTTTAATTTTGTGTTAATTTTGTACCATTTTGTGTTAAATGTTATTTTCAGGTTCTGGCTGCACATAAGGTAAGTTGTTTTGATATGGGGATCCCAATGAGTCATTCGTTTGGTATATAGACCAAGGTACCTGTCTCTCACCCCTTTATACAAGCAACAATCAAATAGGATGTGAGCCAGTCTTCTACCTCTGCTGCTCCGCAAATGCAGAGACACTCATTGTAGGGTATAGAATGGAATCTCCCATATCTGACCATTGTGTCAAGCTGTTCAAATCTCGCTTGCGTAAATATCTCCCTAAGATGTTTTGGCAGTTGTAACTTCAAATAGCTGTCTACTTGAAAAGTATGTTTGTATTTACTCAGCCATTTCAAGTCACCTTACTGAGGATAGCTATATCATTTTGTGCTTCTATATCCTTAATTCTTTGGGCAGTTCTTTTTTTGAGTTGTTCTCCTGTTACGCAAGAGACAGGAAGGCCACAGCTTCTTACAAAATTTGTTAGTTTGGTGATCCAGGAGATTTGTGACTGTAATTTTATTTGCTCCAGTAGACATAACTTGGGGAGTCTATCAGTCTCCATTTCATTGACTTTGCACCAGTAGTTATATGCTCTAATTTTGGATAGTGCTTGAATTGTATGAATTCCCAATTCAGTTCTAACTGCTGCAGCAGATGTTCTTGGATCTACACCTAAAATACATCTCAAATGCTGGGACTGTGTTTGTTCTGGGACTGTGGTTGAGTATAGACCCCAAACTTCTGCTCCATACAAGAGCATGGGGTAACATTAGCTTTATAAACTTTAATTGATGGGGCTAGGGACCTGCCAATTATAGGTGACTGAGCAAATCATAACTATGACTTCTATTCCAACAATGTATTCACAATAATGAGTGAAATAAGTTATTGTAAAATACTTAACATTCTCTGAGCCAGGGAAAGGAGGTTTGATAATAAGGCCACATATTACATAAAATAATAACTTTTGGAAGTAGATTCAAAACACTCTTCTGTCAATGAGCCATGACTTATTTGTTTTCAAAGAAAAAATGTTTCAGGTGATTAAAAAAACAACAACCAAATTTCCCCATCTCTGGATTGGTCCAAATTAGTTTATCATCTCAAGGCAAAAATAAGCATTCCAGTCCCTTTAGACACACATCTGAACTCTCATAGAGCTTTTTCTTGCAAACAAGACACGGAACAAGACATCACAACCCTTTTGAAGATGTTGGGCTGTTTAAGGGTAAAGGACATTATATGTTTCAGGGTTCCCTTCACCTGTTCCTCCTGGCTTTCATCATCTGCAACCTGAGGTACTGGCCTCCTACTGAATAATAAAGCCTGTTCTATGGTATTCTTTTAGCTTCATGGCCTACTACATTATAGCTTTAAGTACAAGAGAACTAAAAAAGGCTGATAGATACCTGACATGTTATTTACTTAAGCTGATATGTTTTTTTTTTTGCAGTTTTGATCCTAAGTCATATCAGTACATCCTTGCTTTGGTGTTTGCAGTCAAGGAGATCAATAGGGATCCTGAGCTCTTACTGAATATCACATTGGGTTTCCATATTCTGAACAACTACATTATTGCAAGGATAAACTATAAGGCAACGTTAAGCTTACTTTCTACACAGCAGACATTTGTTCCCAACTTTACCTGTGATTTAAAAAAAATCTTTATTGCTGCCATTGGAGGACGCTTAACCGAGACCTCATCCATCATGGCCAATGTTCTCGCCAATTACAAGATTCCACAGGTAGTGCTTGAGATGGCTTTTTAGAAATTCCACATTTCTTAAAGTCTTTGGACATCCAGTCTGAGGTCGTCCCAAACATGTTTTTCAGGAGGCAACTGTTTTTACTTTGAAGACATTTTGCTTTTCATCCAAGAAGCTTCTTCAGCTCTGACTGGATGATAGGGAATGGAAGGATTTATATTCCTTAAATACAGCTGGTCATTTGCATTCTTTTAGAGAGTTGTTGAATCCACTTGGAGGTTTATCTGTGTCCTCAGGATCACCTGAGTAGTGCAAATGCATTTGGAGCCTTCTTGGCTGCAGGTTGTTTTCTGTCCTGTGTCACTTCACTGTTCCAGACAGGCACAGGCTGTTGGGGATGAGTCTGTGTTGTCTGCATCTCAAACTGAAGTGCAAATGGTTGCTGTAGTCTGCAATTTTTCTGGAAATCCATTCATACTCCCACACCATTCAAAGAATGTTCATTCCAAAGTGAATAGCTAAAATCTATGGAGATTCTCAGTCATCCAGGTCATGGTTGTCCCAAAGCACCATTCAGTCAGAGCTGAAGAAGCTTTTTGGATGAGAAGTGAAACATCTTCAAAGAAAAACACAAGAAAATCCAGTTGCCTCCTGAAAAAGCATCTTTGGGAATCCCACATTTCTTTAAACCGTTCAATTCTTAAAGTGCCTGTAGGCTATTTTTCAGAGTTGATGTTGCAGAGAATTCAGATGAACTCTGTATTAAATTATTATAAATATGAATAAATTAGAGGGATGATTAAAAAATTATAAACCAAGGATTTTTTGTAAATATTGGAGATTGGTAAACATTTGTTGGCATTGAGTTTCAGCTGGTGGTGCCACTACAGAAAGTAGTCTATTCTACCTGCTGCTTGATGGGCATTTAGTTTCAAAGTGGATGGGCTTGAGTGCTGACTTCTACCTTAGCTATGATGAAGATGAATCACATACTCACATAATCTGATTAGTTGCTATCTATTACCTTTCAGCTTGCCTATGGAACATTTTCTCCAGTACATGGTGATAAAACTATATTTCCATTCTTGTACCAAATGGTTCCAGATGAAATCCATCAGTACACTGGCATTATTCAATTACTTCAGCATTTTGGGTGGAATTGGATTGGGGTCTTAGCTGCAGATGATGACTATGGAGACAGGTTTTTGCAGAAAATTGGACCGTTGCTTTCCCAAAACAACATTTGTTATGCTTTCATACTTAAAACACCACAGAAGGCTTATGTGGATGAGTATATAAACTTGATTTCAATGGAGTTAAGATATGATCAACTCTTTATGAACAATAAAGTCAAAGTGTGTTTAATCTATGGAGCACCTCCATCCATGCACAATCTGAGAATGATCATCCTTATAGCATCTTTTACTTCATTGCCACCTTTGGGTAAAGTGTGGATTATTACATCCCATTGGCATTTTGGATCACTGTCAATTCAGAGGCTTTGGGATATGCAGAGTTTCCATGGTTCTCTATCATTCATAGTTCGCTCAAAAGAGCCTCCTGGATTCCAAGAATTTCTTCACACTGTAAGGCCATCCTGGGCAAAAGAAGACAATTTCATTCAGAATTTTTGGGAGCAAGTATTTGACTGCCCATTAATGATTTCCAGTGTAAATCAGGAAAGCAAAGTATTTTGCACTGGAGATGAAAAGTTGGAGAGCTTGCCAACTACATTATTTGAAATGAATATGAGTGGTCAAAGTTACAACATTTACAATGCTGTCTATATTGTGGCTCATTCCTTGCATGTTCTACTCAAGTTCAGATCCAGATGTAGATGTTTAATGGGAAGGGAACAATTAATATTGCATAATTTAAAAGCATGGCAGGTACTTTATTGTATTTCAAATATACAAATGTTGTGTTTTCAGTTGGACCATCATGTTTCCACGATCCTTTATAATGCTACTGGGAATGTTATATAGCATTATTGTCCAAATGAATTTGTAGAATAGAATATCACTTTTTCCTACTTTTAAATTAATAGTTGTATTGCAGGGATATTGCTTTCCTTAGTAGGGAAAAATGCAAGCACTGATGTAAAAGCTTTTCTTTGTGGTAAGAGTAAGTGGTCTTCTATTCTATTAATCTATTGGGTACACAGTGTTTATCTAAGTAGGGCCATTGGTGGTTTCCCAAAGCTCTGTAGTTATTTTAAAATGGCATTTCTTAAGAGTGTGTATTAATTTGCAGCTTCAGAATGCAGAGAAAATAAAACCTTGTCTTCTAAACCAATGGTTTAGTTAGTAATAACTAAACTCTTATAAGAACTCGTATAAATAATAGTACATCATACTTGTGTTCATGAGTATTAGTCACTTTGACATGGAATTTGAGCATCAGTGTGTGGCTGTCCATTGTATGGTGCATTCAGATTCTACAGAACAAACAAACAAAATTAGACCAACATTGTGAGTTATTTCATGATGCACCTGAAATTTTTTACAAGAAATATTTATTAGAACACTTACTATATAATAGTTTCTCTAGGACATGGGTGTCAAACTGGATTTCTTCGAGGGGCAGATCAGCATTGTAGTTCTAATCTGCATGCTGGTGGGGGGATGGGGGGATGAGGGGGGAGACAGGATGGATGCTTTCTGCAGCACCCTGCCAGCCAAAACGGGACACAGAGGGGCCGTGCATGGCACCCAGTGCCCCGTTTTTGGCCTCCATGGATTCCTGCAGCACTCTGCTGGCTAAAAAGTGGCCATACAGAGGCCCCGGAGGCCCCCATGTGGCTCATTTTTGTCTGGCAGAGTGCTGCTGGAGGTCGGGGAGACAAAAAATGAGCCACACAGAGGCCTCATGGGGCTTCTGCACAGCCCGTTTTTGGCCAGCAGAGGCACCGCGGGCCAGTCCTTTGATATTTCCAGGCTGGCCCCCCAGGCCAGATTTAAGCACCCCGCAGGCCAGATCCAGCCTGTGGGCCTTGAGTTTGACAGCCCTGCTCTAGGATAGCTCTCCTACTTGAAGATAATAATTACGGTGTACTCAATATTTTCAAAAAAGGTCTTAACACTTATACTCTAAATTTCTAAGAATAGTGCTTGTTTGTGAATGCAATGTATGTGGATTGAAAGAGAGGGGCTGTGATTGTAAAATATGGATGGTGTATGATGAGTGCCAGTTTCAGGTAGTAGTTAAGGTACAAAGCCAGCTAGTGATCTTGGGCAATTATTCTCTCTCAATGCTAAAAAGAAGGCAATTGCAAACCACTTCTGAAATTATGGCAAGAAAACTGCCAGGGACCTATCCAGGCAATCACCAAGAGTCAACACTGACTTGAAGGTGTACATGTGCACGTGCAACATACAAACACAAACTCATAAGTCATCTATGACACTCTATCCACATTTGCAGGACAGTCCAGTTTGAAATAATTATATGCAATTGTTTGGATTTCAAAGTCTAGTTGTTACTTTCTTTTTCATAAAATATAGTTTCACTCTTTCTTGAAAAACATCATATTCAACAACAACATGGAAGACATTATTAGTTTTAATGAAAACGGAGAATTGATTACAGGCTTTGATGTTGCAAATTTGATTATTTACCGCAATAATTCTTTTTCTCGAGTCAAAGTTGGAACAATGGAACCACAGGCTCCACAGGGCAGAGAATTAACTCTTAATGATGATAAAATTGTATGGCACAGAAGCTTTAATCAGGTGAGAAGAAGCTGCAGATTCTCAGCTAAATAGGAAAGTAATAGATTCTTTGGAGAAACAGTCCAATGCATGGCAGTAATAAAAGAAAATGATGTTTTGATTTTTTGGGACTTTTCAAGATGATGAAGTACGAGGGTGAGTCAAAATGTAATGCCATTTTCTTTAGGATAGGTATAATTACCAACACAGGAACATGTAGCATACATCAAAATGAAGCTGGTCCTCTGTGGATCACATCCCTACTTCTCAACATAGTCACTGTTTCTCTCAATAGCAATGTTCCACCTTCAAATGAGAGCATGTAATCCCTGTCTCGTAACATTTCGTTGACTGTTCTTTGAGTCACTTCTTCACTGCAATTTTCACTTCCTCGTCACTGGAATAATGTTTGCCTCTCAAACACTCTTTCATGGGGCCATATTGTCCTCAAATTGTCCTCAAATAATCTAAAGTATTGTCCTGAAACACATTTTGTACTTGTCTGTGAATGTCACAGGGATTTCCCCCTCAGCAACAAGGAATTCAATCACTGCTCTTTGTTTTTGACACAACTCTAAGGGGGCAGCCATTTTGAATGTTCCTTGTGAGTCTAAAAACCTGAAAAGTAAGAAACAAAATATTTCAGAATATAAATGATATAATCATTTATAATTGGGAAAAATTCAGGTATTTTTATCAAAAACCTCACCTGAAATAAAGAAAATGGCATTACTTTTTGACTCACCCTCGGTATAATGTTTTCTATATAAGCAGCTGAGCTTTTATATGTCCATGGCAGGCTTTAAGACAATTATTTCCAATTTTGCCTAGAAAATAAATATTATCCTTGATACAGGATGTCATTGACTTATGATAGGTCATTGGATGGTTATAATGTGAATCACAAACTACAATATGCAGAAAAAGGTTACATGATCTATCCTCAAAAGTATGACTGCTGGCTCTTCTGTAGTCATGTGATAGTAATTCAGCTGCATGGCATACTGATTGACATTTGCAATCAGTTGTAGTGTCCAACAGTCATATGACCACAGTTTGCAGTTTTGGTTTTTAGCCAACTGCATATTTGGCAGAACTGATTCACTTATTGATCACATGATTCAATTGTCAACCATATGATTTGCTTTATGCTCAGTGATTCACATTACAACCATTGTAAAACCAGTTGTATAATGAAATTTAGACACATGATGCCTAGACTACGACAAAGAGAACCTTGACATTCATGTCTGCATTTTCTAATTTTCAGAAACAACAGTAAGAGTAATAAAAAACACCTTTCAGATCCTGTGAAAGCATGACTTTTGCTAATTCCCTCCAATTAAAATAAGTTTTCTATTTTTTTTTCTTCATCACAGTTGTGGGTTCCTTGTTTGGAAAAGTTCTATTAATACAGGCATATTATTTCTTGATTCTCTCATATATATTTTTGTTAAGGTACTGCCACTCTCTTTGTGCAATGACCACTGTTATGGAGGCTCAAGTAAAAAGAAGAAGGAAGGAGAGAAATTTTGCTGCTATGATTGTGCACCATGTCCAGAAGGGGAGATTTCTGACAAAATTGGTATGACAAAAAGTGGTTAGGACATTGGCTGATGGTATATTCAGCAAAAATCCAGTCAAATGCTCTTACAATATGGTATATTTAAAGATAATTTCCTATTTTTTTTACAGACATGGATGCATGCATTAAATGTCTAGGAAATCAGTATCCCAACAATATCCAAAATCAATGTATTACCAAATGTTGCTAGTCTATTTGGGATAGTAGTAATTTACATAGAGTCTATTAATAACCATATCATTAAAAAAAAGAAAGAATACATTTTCCTTTACTTCATCATTTTAATCAACTCCTCCCCTTCCCTGAATATAATAAAGGTGTCAAGGTTCTGACTTATGAACCCAACCGAGCAAGCACAGTTGAGACGATCTAATCTCTTTATGCAAAACTTTATTGGGTACATCATTTCAGCTCACATTAAGGCAAAACTAGCTCTAACTAATTCCCATGCAATCCCGTATAATTAAAGTATAGAATTCTCCCTCCCCCTATTAGTGTAGGTCACATTGTCCAATTGAATGTCATTGAATTGTTATGAGAAAATGTTTCTGAGGATCTTAGCCACCTGCTGAAGTGTCCTTGGCTCCCACGGTTTGCTTTCTTGATGTCTGGAGCCTACATTCCATTTCCCCATTCCCTCCCCCGTAGTTTGTTGGCAAGCTGAGAAGTGATAATAGCTGCAACAAGCATAAGCACACTTTGAAACTTGACCAAAGGATCTCAGCTTTAAGTCATAAGACTCCTGTATATTTTTGTGTTAACAAATGAGAATTCCTATCCTATCTTCACAAAATGAGTAACAACTATCAACATCAATTGTGCTCTATATATTTTGTATTGATAAATGATTGATACTTTATATATGAAAGACATCTTCTTTTGTCTTTCTTTTTCTAGATATGGATGCCTGCATAAAATGTCCAGAAAATCAGTATCCCAACAATATCCAAAATCAATGTATTCACAAAGTGTTCACCTATCTTTCTTATAATGAACTTTTGGGAATATTCTTTGTTACATTGGCTATTGTTTTATCTTTTATTACAATCCTTGTGGTTGGAATATTTTGGAGGCATCAAAAAACTCCAATTGTCAGAGCCAATAACTGGAGCCTCACTTGTATCATCCTCCTTTCCCTTCTACTCTGCTTCCTCTGCTCCTTCCTGTTCATGGGAAGACCTGAAAGGATGACCTGCCTTCTTCGACAAACAACCTTTGGCATTATCTTCTCAGTGGCCCTTTCGTCTGTATTTGCAAAAACCATGACTGTGATTATGGCATTTATGGCAACCAAACCAGGCTCTGGAATGAGGAAATGGGTAGGGAAAGGACTGGCCAATTCTATTGTCCTTTTGGGTTCTCTCATCCAAGTGGGAATTTGCACCATTTGGCTGAGTACCTCTCCCCCTTTCCCAGATACAGACCTGCACTCACTGAAGGGAGAAATCATAATAGAATGCAATGAAGGCTCGGTGATCATGTTTTACTATGTCCTGGGTTACATGGGCTTCCTGTCTATTGTCAGCTTTAACATTGCTTTCCAAACCAGGAAGCTTCCCAGCAGTTTCAATGAGGCCAAGTTCATCACTTTCAGCATGTTGGTATTTTGCAGCGTTTGGCTGACATTTGTTCCAACCTACCTGAGCACCAAAGGGAAATACATGGTAGCTGTGGAGATCTTCTCTATCTTATCCTCTAGTGCTGGTTTACTGGGGTGTATATTTTTCCCCAAATGCTACATCATTTTAGTGAGACCTGAGATGAACAAGAAGGAACATTTAATAAGGAAAGAAAAGTAACTGTCTTTTTGAATTATTATTTAATGAAATTGTTATATCATATCTGAAGTTTATTTATTTATTTTTCATTTCATTTCATTTATTTATTTAATTATTAATTCAATAAATTATTATTTATTTATTTTATTTATTTATTTTGTAAATTAATTTATCTTGATGGAATTTGGAAAATCTCTTTGAGCTTAATTTAACTTTATTCATACTCAACTCAACATGGAGAAAAGAAGTTCTTAAAAGGAGATAATTTTCAAAATTTATTTATTTATTTATTTATTTATAAGTAAATTTATATACCGTCCTTCTCCAGGGGACTCAGGGCGGTGAACAGCCAAGTAAAAACACAATATAAACATTAAAATATGTATACATTTAAAAGAAAATATTGGATGTGGCCCTGATTTAAGACAATACAATTAAAATTTGGTAAAATCTTAAAAACCCCAAAAACTTTTTCACGCCAGCCCGGCTTGATAAAATAGTACGTCTTGAGGACACGGCGGAAGGTGGCCAGGTGTTGAATAGTTCTTAAATCTAGAGGGAGCTGGTTCCAGAGGGTGGGTGCTCCCACAGAGAAGGCTCTCCCCCTGGGTGTCACCAGCCTACACTGCTTGGCTGATGGCACCCCGAGGAGGCCCTCTCTGTGGGAGCGCACTGATCGATGGGAGGCAGTTTGTGGCAGCAGGCAGTCTCGGAGATACCTAAGTCCAATGCCATGGAGCGCTTTAAAGGTAGTAACTAACACCTTGAAACGCACCCGGTAGACCACCGGAAGCCAGTGCAGCTTGCGCAGGAGGGGTGTCATATGGGAGCACCAATTAGCCCCCGAAACCACCCGCGCGGCTGCATTCTGGACCAACTGGAGCTTCCGGGTGCTCTTCATGGGGAACCCCATGTAGAGAGCATTACAGTAATCCAGATGCGACATGATGAGGGCATGAGTGACTGTGCACAGGGAATCCCGATCCAGAAAGGGCCGCAACTGGCATATCAGGTGGACCTGATAAAAGGCCGCCCTGGTCACAGCTGTCAGATGGTCCTCTAAGGACAGCTGCGAATCCAGGAGAACACCCAGATTGCGAGCCCTTTCGGCAGGGGCTAGAGACTCACCCCCGATAGTCAGAGATGGAATCATCTGACAATATCGAAATGCTGGGAACCACAGCCACTCCGTCTTGGAAGGGTTGAGCCTGAGTCAGTTTCTCCCCATCCAGATCCGCACAGCTTCCAGGCACCAGGACATCACTTTAAGGGCATCATTGGGGTGGCCTGGGGTGGAAATGTACAGCTGTGTATCATCAGCGTACTGATGGTACTTCACCCCAAAGCCATGGATGATCTCACCCAGCAGCTTCACATAGATGTTGAACAGAAGGGGCAAGAGAATCAACCCCTGAGGCACTCCATATGTGAGAGGCCTCGAGGACGACCTCTGCCCCCTACCAACACAAACTGCGACCGGTTGGAGAGAAAGGAGGAGAACCAACGAAAAACGGTGCCCCCTATCCCTAACTCTTCCAACCGGTGCAGCATGATACCATGGTCGATGGTATCAAAAGCTGCTGAGAGGTCTAATAGGACCAGGACAGAGGAACAACCCCTGTCCTGAGCCCTCCAGAGATCATCAACCAATGCGACCAATGCCGTTTCCGTGCTGTACCCGGCCCTGAAACCCGACTGGAATGGATCTAGATATGATGATTCCTCCAAGTACTGGGGAAACTGTCATGCGACCACACTCTCAACAACCTTCGCCACAAAGCGAAGGTTGGAGACGGGGCGATAATTAGCTAAAATTGCTGGGTCCAGGGAGGGCTTTTTGAGGAGAGGCCTCACCACCGCTTCTTTCAAAGCTGTGGGGAAGTAACCCTCCCCCAAAGAAGCATTAATAATTCCCTGGAGCCAGCCTCGTGTAACCTCCCGGGAAGCCAGCGCTAACCAGGAGGGACATGGGTCCAATAAACATGTGGCCGCACTGAGCCTCCCCAGAATCTTGTCCACATCCTCAGGGGTCACCGAGTCAAACTCTTCCCAGATAACATTCTCAAGACTATTCCCTGTGACCGCGTCCGTATACACCCAGTTGGAGTCCAGTTCCCCCTGAATCTGAGCGATTTTGTCATGCAGATATCATCCAAAATCCTCAGCCCTGCCTTCCAGAGGATCCTCCTGCGCTTCTTGATGGAGTAAGGAACGGGTCACCCTGAACAGGGCCGCTGGACGATTCTCTGATGATGCGATTAGAGTGGAAAAATAATTAGATTTTTCTGCTTTTATCGCCACTAGGTAGGTCTTAATAGGTAGATCAAAAGATGCATATGTCCCATCCAATTTAATATGAATGATGATTATATGAATGTGAATTTTGATGAACATTATCAAATGTGTCCATATATTTGAATCTGAAACAGTTACAATGTATAAATATGGAATTCTACTAGGTTGTATATGGTCCCATTCAATATTAAAGAAAAGTTTTGGGATATTTTGAAGTTTTATATGTTTTTCATTATGGTTCAGTAATGGGATGGTTTATGTGACCAGGTGCCTAATTTGGCTTTGGATTAATGGCAATATCCATGTTCTTTTTGCCTCATAATATTCAAATATTGAAATATAGTCTTTTTTAGAAAATATAAAAATGAATAAGAGAGAATGAATTTGATCTTTAGAGCACATTGATTCTAAATTTCAATAATAGATACTAGAAATTTTGTTCTGAGTTAAATATTACCATATTGATAATACGGAAAACTATGTCAGTTCTGCTGTGAACACTCTGAGACAGAAACAAATTGAAATTACCACATCTTCTGACTGAAATTCTGTTATTTTTAATATAGTACCCATGTTAAAGAAAAATCTGGAATTTAAGTATTGTAATCGAGAACCAACAATTGGAATCTGAGTAGGGGAAGATTATTTTACTCCAACTATTAGACTCAGAAAAAAATCATAAGATGTGTAATTTGTGTATTATTGCAGTTTTTATTGCTGAAATTATAACTCATTTTCTCAAAAACAATGAAGGTGTAATGAATAGAGAAGACTTTTTCATATTTAAATGTCAATAGTTTTGGAAAATGCTGTCTTACATGTTTGTTATTGGAAAAGATGAGACACAGTGGCTCAGTGGCTTAATGATGCTGGAGATGGTCTCAGCTCCAGCGATTCGAGCCCTAACGCTACATAGCAGGATGAGTTCCTATTACTCACTTCCGCTTCTATCCATCTAACAGTTCAAAAGTAGTGGTGGGTTGCTACTGGTTCTCACACTGGTTCTGCGAACCGGTAGCGGCAGTGGCGGGAAGCTCCGCCCACCCACCCAGACATAATAAAAAACGCTCTGTGCATGTGCAGAAGTGTTGCGTGCGTGCGAAGCATTCCCGTGTGCCCGCATGCTCCCGTTCCCAAACCGATAGCAAAGGTAAGCGGAACCCACTACAGTTCAAAAGCATGTTTTATGCAAGTAGATAGATAGCTACCACTTTGTTGGGAAGAAGAACTGGCACTCTTTTCAGGCAGTCAAATTCCTGACAGCTCTGAACCTTCCTGTTTGCACTGCCCATTTGCGGCACAGCTCCAGGAAGGGAGGGCATCTTGGGTAATGCTGCAGAAAGAGCTGCTTATCTTTCTCTCTGTGTGAAGCCAGCTCGCCCTCCTGAGATGCACCTTGGGAAGTATGCAAGCATGTCCTATAACAGGGTTGGTTACTTTGGCAAGCCCAACCAGTATTCTGCACTTGCATTGTGATTTCCTGGCTACTGTAACAATACTGTACGCAAACAACAACAACAACAACAACAATAATGTTGCCTAGATATATGGAAATTTTGAACTTATCAGACCTCAATATCCTGACTTTGCAAAAAACCACCTGACTCGGAATTTCCTATATACTCAGATGTTACCTTAACAGCTCTTAGTCCTTGGTTAGGACTTGAACTATTAAGTATTTATCAGTCCAAGACTGTGAATCAAATTGAAGATTAAATCTTAGATAATAATGATAATTTGAAAAGTTACCTTCCTGGGAAGGAACTAACTAACCAAGTTGTGGGACTAGGATTGATGGACAAAAATACCTATGAATTTAAAACTCTATTTACAATCAAAGTATGCTTTGATTTTTTTTTAAAAAAAATATTAAAAATATCTATTTGAAATATAGTTAAATTTGAATTCAGTTAGAGAAACAAGTCATAGCTTAATTGGAATATATTTTGTATACTTCCAAAGAGTTCAATATACAGTATAATAACACAAGTTCAGGTTTTTTTGGGGTGTGTGTGTGTGTGTCATCAAATCTAAAAAGATATGTCTTGGTTTCAGTTTTATGTTTAATTTTAGAAGCTTTTAAATTAGATTAAAAATCTATTCCCAATATTTCTTTGCTTTTTCTTAGGTCCACCAGAGATGATACTAAGTATCTTCTTTACAATTACATTTCCACATACAGTTATAACTCCTTTACACATCTTTGACAAATTTTTATATGTTAAGTACCAACAATAGATCATCTTATTGAAATTTGACTATTTTATTAGACATATCACATTGATTCTTGAAACTGAAGTTGCGACTTTAGACCTGTACATAGCCAAGATTTTAAACTTTGTGAAAAGGCAAAAGAGTTGGGGCCATTTTAATCTCTGAGGGGAGACTATTCCATAAGGTGGGGGCTGCAGCAGGAAAAAGCCCTTCTTCTACTTCCCTCCAGTCATTGACTTCCCTCCAGTCATTGATCAAAGCACCAGGACCTAATGGATTACACCCCAGAGTCCTAAAAGAACTAGCAGAAGTCATTTCAGAACCACTGCACCACATCTTCCACAAATCCTGGAACGCAGGGGAACTCCCCGAGGACTGGAAAAGAGCTGATGTGGTCCCCATCTACAAAAAAGGTAAAAAAACAGACCCAGGAAACTACAGACCAATCAGCCTAACATCAATACCTGGGAAAATACTGGAAAAAATAATTAAAAACCAGATCTCACATCATCTAGAAACAAACCAAGTAATAGCCAACAGCCAACATGGATTTGTTAAGAACAAGTTATGCCAAACCAACCTCATTTCATTTTTCAACACTGTGACCAAACTAGTAGACCAGCGAAATGCAGTAGACATAATATACCTGGACTTCAGCAAAGCATTTGACAAAGTAGACCACAACCTACTTCTTCATAAACTAGAAAAAAGCGGGATAGACAGCTACACAACCAGATGGATTAACAACTGGCTGACCAACCGTACCCAACGAGTAGTCCTCAATGGCTCTAAGTCCACATGGAGAGAAGTAAGCAGTGGCGTACCACAAGGTTCCGTCCTAGGCCCAGTACTCTTTAATATCTTCATAAATGACCTAGATGAGGGAATAGCAGGAGAACTAACCAAATTTGCAGATGATACCAAGCTGGCAGGAGTAGCAAACACCCCAGAGGACAGACTCAAAATCCAGAGGGACCTTGACAGACTCGAACACTGGACCCAAACCAATAAAATGAAATTTAACACGGAGAAAAGTAAAATTCTACACCTAGGTAAGAAGAATCAAAAATACACATACAAACTGGGTGAAACCACAATCAATAGCAGTGATTGCGAGAGGGATCTTGGAGTCTTGGTAGACAGCCAACTAAATATGAGCCAGCAGTGTGCAGCAGCAGCCAAAAAGGCCAACGCAATCCTGAGCTGCATAAATAGAGGGATACAATCAAGGACCAGAGAGGTACTAGTACCACTCTATAAAGCCTTAGTCAGACCACACCTAGAGTACTGCATCCAGTTTTGGTCACCACACTACAAAAAAGACATTGAAACCCTAGAGAAAGTGCAGAAGAGAGCAACCAGGATGATAAAGGGTCTGGAAAATAAAACATACAAAGAGCGGTTGCAGGAACTGAGCTTGGCCAGTCTGGCGAAAAGAAGGACCAGGGGTGACATGATAGCAGTGTTCCAATACTTGAGGGGATGCCACAGAGAGGAGGGGGGCAGGCTGTTCTCTATGGCACCAGAAAGCCAAACAAGGAATAATGGATGGAAGCTGACCAAGGAGAGATTCAACCTGGAAGTGAGGAGAAACTTTCTGACGGTGAGAGCGATTAACCAGTGGAACAGCTTGCCAGCGGAAGTTGTGAGAGCCCCAACACTTGCGACCTTCAAGGGGAGACTGGACTGCCATCTGTCTCAAATGGTGTAGGAACTCCTGCTTGAGCAGGGGGTTGGACTAGATGACCTACAAGGTCCCTTCCAACTCTAATAATAAATCTAAATCTAAATCTTTGGCTGATGGGATCTCCAGCATGCCAAATCTATGGAGCACCTCCATCCATTCAAAATCTGATAATGATCATCCTTACAGCATCATTTATTTCATTGCCACCTCTGGGTAAAGTGTGGATTGTTACATCCCATTGGAATTTTGGATTACTTCCCATTCAGAGACTTTGGGATATGCAAATTTTCCATAGTGCCCTATCATTCACAGTTCGATCAAAATAACTACCTGGATTCCAAGAATTTCTTCACACTGTAAGGCCATTCTGGGCAAAATAAGACAAGTTCATTCAGAATTTTTGGGAGCAGGCAAGGAAGATAACAAGTTATTATGTACTGGGGATGAAAAATTAGAGTTTGCCATGTATTTTATTTGAAATGAACATGGGTGGTCACAGTTACAACATTTACAATGCAGCCTATATTGTGGCTCATTCTTTGCATTATTTGCTCAAGTCCAGATGCAGACACAGATGTTTATTAGGAAGAGAGCAATTTATATTTCATAATTTCGATCCATGGCAGGTACCTTATTTTATTTCTAATACACAAATATATATGTGTTCAATTGGGTCATTGTGTTTCTCTGATAACTACTGGGAATAATGTTACATCCCATTTCTGTCACAATAAATTATGTAGAATTGAAGATGACTTCTTCCAAATGAAAGAAAAACTAGTAGATTTATTGAATGTATGCTGCTTCCATAGTACTCATACAATACAAACACTAATCTAAAACCTTTCATTTTTGTAGAGGAAAATTGATTTCCATTGTCCATAATCCATTGGGTCTATAGCCCTTATCCTGTATGTAAGATTGGGTTTCATGATACTTCTATGTCAATAAGGACTGGTCACTTTGTCATGGAATTTGAGCAGTACTTTATCATTGTCCATTATATAGCGTATTCAGATTCTACACAGAAAACAAACTAGTTTATCAATTGGACTAAACCTTGTGAGTTAATTTTCCTGATGTTCCTGAAAATTCTTACATCATATATTTGCTATAATACTAATAAGAATTTGTCTAGGTTGCAGCATTTCATTTTCTTGAAGATAATAATTACATTCAGTATTTTGAAGAAAGTGCTTGACATGTTAATGAGTAATAGAATAACCTGCATTCTAAAGATATGGCTTGTTCATAAATCTAATGTTTGCATTTAAAGAGAGGGGCTATGATTGTAAATTATGAATCATCTATGAAGAGAGCTAGTTTGGTGCAGTGGTTAGGCACAAAACCAGATAGTGATCTTAGGCTAATTATACTCTTTCAGCCCTAGAAAGGAGGCAATTGGTAACCACTTTTGAAATCTTGCCAAGAAAAAAGCAGGTACTTGGCCAGGTAGTTACCAAGAGTCAACACTTACTTGAACATTTGCACATACATGTACAACACACAAACATGTACATCATCTATGATATTCTAAATCATCATTTGTATTTTTCAATACAGGATAGTCAACTTTGAAATACTTTTCTTCAGTTGTTGCGATTTTAAAGGCTTGCTTTTACTTTCTTTCATTTTCATTAAATATAGTTTCACTCTTTCTTGAAAAGCAATGAATTCAACAATAGTATGGGGGACACCATTATTTTTGATGAATATGGAGAATTGATTACAGGCTTTGATATTGTAAGCTTGATTACTTTCCCCAATAATTCCTTTTCTCGAGTCAAAGTTGGAACACTGGAACCTCGGGCTCCATCAGGCAGAGAATTAACTCTTAATGACAATCAAATTGTATGGCACAAAACCATAGTGGGTTCTAAAACCCTTTACTACGAGTTTGCGCGTGCGTGCTTGTGAAGAACCAAGCTGAACCGGGAGCAACCCACCGCTGGCACAGAAGCTTTAACCAGGTAAGAAGAAGCTGCAGATTGTCAGCTAATAACAAAAGTAAAGCACTCTTTGGAGCAATTTTCAAATACATGACAATAATTGAAGAAAATTATGTTTTGATCTTTTAGAGCCTTTCTCAACGAGTACCGTGTTTCCCTGAAATTAAAACTCTGTCTTATATTTTTTGAACCCTGAAATAAGTGCTTGGCCTTATTGCCATGCACTCAAAAGCCCGATTGGGCTTATTATCAGGGGATGTCTTATTTTGGGGGAAACAGGGTAGATAAAGTAGTCCTTGACTTACAGCAATTTGTTTAGTAACCAATCAAAATTACAACATCACTAATAAAAGTGATATGTCTGTTTTTCACACTTACAAACATTACAACATCTCCATAGTCATGTGATCAAAATTCAGATGCTTAGCGACTGATTCATATTTAGGATGGTTGCAGTGTCCCGGGGTCATGTGATCAGCTTTTGCAAACTTCTGACATGCAAAGTCAATGGAGAAGTCAGATTCATTTAATAACTGTGTTACTAATTTAACAAGCACATGTCAAGGCTCCAACTATCGAACTCAAGCAAATTAGAACCCTGAGATGTGGCTCATTCTCAAAGGTCTTCTTTAATGAGTACATCATATTGGCACAGCTTCAATGGAAAACCAAATCTAAATCTTTCCCGCAGTTTCAGTATAATTAAACTAGGAAATAACCCCATCCCCAAGTGTCACAAGTCATGTTGGCCAATTGCGTTAATTGGCGGGCTCTTCAGGCACTCTTTTCCCAACCTTATCTGTTGCCAGTGGAAATGACCTCAGTTCTCATGAAAAAACTATTTGTTGTGTCTAGTAATGCATTCCAACCTCCTTCCCCCCTTCCTCCTTGTGTGGCAACTGAGGAACAGAGAGATGGCTGCGGCCAAATTGAGGTCGAAGTTGCAGTTGCAGTTGCAGTTGACCCCCCCCCCCAGCTTGTGAGGAGTATCTGGAAAAAACCAAATGCAGACAGGTTAATTTTCTCATAGCCACCCCTGCCACCAGCCAGCTGTCCCTTTGGCTTCTGGGGATTATTCTCATGGAATTTTCTGACTAGCCCGTCTGCTCTTATGTTCTGACTCTTCACCCAAGTGGCTTCTGAAAGAGGGTAGCCTTTCCACTGTACTAAATACTGTAACCTTCCCTTGTACAGTCTTGAATTCAGGATTCTTTTTATTTTGTAATGGATCTCTGAATGTCTACCCATTCAGTCAGGCTTGCTGAGGAAGGGGGCTCTGAGGGAACTCAAGCATTGGGGCAAACTTCACCCCTGTGGCCACCTTGAAAGGCATGAAGCCTGTGTTGCTATGCATGACATTGTTGTATGCCACTCCAGGATGGCTTTGACTTTTCTTGAGTCCATTTCTACCCCCTCGCTCAACACTTGATAGCCTAGGTAGTCAAGGTGGGTATTATACAACTCTCATTTGAATAGCTTGGCATATAGGTTTGCAGCCAGGAGTTTCTTTACTACCTGGCGGACCAGTTTGATGTGCTCCTCCATTGTCTTGGCGAAGATGAGAATGTCATCTAAGTATACGAGGACTCTTTGTATAGGTGCTTATGGAGTACTTCATTTATGAGTTGCATAAAGACTGCAGAATACAAATTTAAGAAGGAGATGAATGGAAGACCGCATTCAACTGCCCTCTGGGCAGTTTCCAATTTAAGGTCATGCCATTTGGGCTTCAGGGAGCCCCCACAGTCTTCATGCAGCTAATAAATGAAGAGCTGCATGAACACATGTACAAAGGGGTCCTAGTTTACCTGGATTAGATTCTCATATTCAGTGAGACTCTGGAAGAACACATAAAGATAGTGCAGCAGATATTGAAAAAACTCCTAGCCGCAAAGCTCTATGTGAAGCTTTCTAAGTGTGAATTCCATAAGACCTCTCTAGACTACCTGGGTTACCAAGTGTCAAGCGAGGGGATCAAGATGGACCCAGGAAAAGTGAAAGCAGTGCTGGACTAGCAATCTCCTTGCACATGCAAGCACTCCAAAACTTCCTGGGATTCTCAAACTTTTACAGGCAGTTCATTCCAGCGTTTGCTGAAGTAGCCCTACCCCTAATGGAGCTACTAAAAACAGGGCCCTTTCCAGTGAAACCGCACCCAACCCAGCCTCTGGCCTGGATGCTGGACTGTCAAAAAGCATTCAAGAAACTGAAGCAGCTCTTCACTGAGGAGCCAATTCTCCAACACCCCGACCCAGAGATACAGTTCATCATCCAAGCCGACGCCAGCAACGTGGCAGTGGCAGCAGTGCTCTTCCAGAAGGATCCACAGGATTGGTTCTTGCCTTGTACAAATGTGTCCAAAAACTCACCAACACGGAGAGGCAGTGGGCGGTCTGGGAGAAAGAGGCCTACGCAGTCCGCTGGGTTCTCCTCTCCTGGAGAAACTTTTTGAAAGGGAGTAAAATGCCTTTCAAAGTCTGGACTAATCACAAAAAACTTGAAGCCCTAAAGACACCCCAGAAGTTTTCCCCACAAGCAAGTCCGATGGGAACAATATTTCCGGTGATTTAACTTTGAACTAAAGTACATTCCGGGGGGGGGGATCTGCTAGCTGATGCATTATCAAGAAAACCACAGTTCGATAGCCAGAGGGAAGAAATCATGCATGCCATCATTCCCCCTTGCAACAAGCAGCACAAGTCACCACCAGGGACCAAGCCAAATGCCAAACTGATCCTGCACAGGAAAAACTGATAGCTGCACTGGCACTCCAAGCTGACCAGTGGTTTAATGACAACAGAGACATTTTAACCCTGAGAGAGGAGCTAGCTTGGAAGGGGTCCAAACTGTATGTTCCCACCAGTTTGAGGCTGCAAGTTTTACAGCACAGCCATGATTCACAGCTGGGTGGCCTTTTCAGCTTCCTAAAAACTCTTCACCTGGCCTGACAACAATTCTCGTGGCTGAAGATGAAGGCCGACATGGAGGACTATGTATGGAATTGTTTCACCTACGCCACCATGAAAATGAAACCAGGGAAACCTCCTGGACTCCTCTAACAAGTGGCTAACCCCAGCTGACCATGGGAGGAGATTGCCATGGACTTTATAGTTGAACTCCCAGAGAGTGGGGAGAATACAGTCATTTCGATGATAATCAACTTATTTTCTAAGCAAACTCACTTCACTGCTTGCTCGGGATTACCCTCAGCCAAAAAGCTGGCTAAAATGTTCATCAAGCAGATTTATCGGCTGCATGGAGTGCCCCGCTAGGTGTTATCAGACCGGGGCATCCAGTTCACTGCCAAGTTCTGAAGGGAGTCCCTGAAATCTGTCAGATCAACTCAGGGTCTTAGCTCGGCTTTTCATCTGAACATGAACGGAGTCGCGAAATGGACAAACACAATGGTGGAACAATACATAAGATGTTATGTGGATTACCAACAAGAGAACTCTGCTGCCTTTCTCAGAAGTGGCTTACAACAACGCCGTGCATAGCAGCACTGGATTGACCCTCTTTCAGGTCACCAGAGGCATGGATTTTGTTCCCATGCCTGAGCTGCCGAGAGAGCCACCCTCCTCATGACTCTAGCCAAATGGATGGAGTCATTAAAGAAGGGCTGGGAGGACACTAAGAAAGCACTGGCAGAAGCTGCCGAAGCATACAAAAAACAAGCTGACAAACACCAATCTCTCCAGCCCCCCATTAAATTGTAATTACCCAGCAAGAAGCTGGGACCTAAATTCTTAGGGCCTTTTCCGATAGTGAAAATAATTAACCTAGTGACAGTTCAGCTTAACTCCCATGCATACTAGGGAAAATGCATCCAGTCTTTCACTGCAGCCTGCTGAAGCCAGCAGTCAGTTCAAGATTGAGACTATAGACCCGACCAGCACCCAAGCCCATAGTGATGCAAGGAGAGACCCATTACGAGGTTAAGAGAATTTTAGACTCTAGATTACACTGGGGTCAATTGCAATATTTAGTTAATTGGAAAGGATACCCTTTGTCTGAGGCTACCTGGGTTAAGAGCTTGGATGTAAAGGCAGATAGATTAGTAAAACAATTCCATGATAAATTCCCTGATAAGCCAAAGGGTCCTCCTGGGGGGGGAGAAGACATGGTTAGGGAATGATTGAATTAACCTCCTACATTCCTCTTATTCCAGGACACAATCATCGGTTGAGGGGGGCAAGCCTGTCAGCCCTGGAGGCCATCTTTTCTTTTGGATTTTCAGGGCTGCCACACTTAGACTGTGGGAAACTGGGAGGGGGGTTTGCATGCAGTTGGTAGAAGTATTTAATCATAACAACATTCTTTTCTCTGAGAGTCAAGGGCGTTCAGCCTGCACCTGGAGTGACGTGACTGGGAGGCATCTCCAGTTGAGACTGTGGATTGATTGGACCATGTGATGGACATGTGGGGTGCAGGGGAAAGGACTTCCATTTCCTTTGGGTTAGGAAAACCTGGGAGCTTTCAGATTCTGGTTTTCCCAGATGTGCCAATATGACATCTCTAATAAAATGGAACTTTGAGGAACTGCCTGCCTCGGAGTCTTCCTTGGTTGGGGGTGTTACTTGGAACCCTGACAGTCCCTTCTTTACTTTTTCATTTCCAGCATTCATTTGAAATATCTTTAAACATTCTTGACAACTTATCTGTTAAAATTTATTTATTTATTTATTTATTTTGTTATTCTTATATGCCGCCCAACTCCCGAAGGACTCAGGGCGGCTTACAACAAGAAGAAATACAAGAATAAACAAAATTATATGGAATTTAAAAACAAATACAGAATTTAAAACAATTATTTAAAACAACAACATCCATTCAGCACATACATACTTGGGGGGTAGGCTCAGGTGGAATTAAGCTGTCCTCCCCACCTGCAGGAAGAGCCATGTCTTGATGGCTTTTCGGAAGGCCAGCAGAGTGGGGATAGTCCGGGTCTCTGGGGGTAGTTGGTTCCAGAGCACGGGGCCAGCCACAGAGAAGGCTCTCCCCCTAGGGCCCGCCAGTCGGCATTGCTTGGCCGACGGGACCTGGAGGAGGCCAACTCTGTGGGCCCTAACCGGTCGGAGGGAAGTATGAGGCAGAATGCGGTCCCGAAGATATCCTGGTCCTAAGCCATGAAGGGCTTTAAAGATGGTGATCAACACCTTGAATTGGACCCGGAGACCGATGGGCAACCAATGCAGCTGGCGGAGTATCGGTGTCACATGGGTGTACCTTGGCACACCCACCACAGCATGCGCAGCCGCATTTTGCACCAACTGAAGTCTCCGGATACTCTTCAAGGGTAGCCCCATGTAGAGCGCATTGCAGTAGTCCAAACGCGAGGTGACAAGGGCATGAGTGACCGTGAGTAGAGCCTCCTTCTCCAAGTATGGCCGCAACTGGTGCACCAGGCGAACCTGTGCAAAGGCCCCCCTAGCCACAGCAGAAAGATGGTGGTCCAATTTTAGCTGTGGGTCTAGGAGGACCCCCAAGTTGCGGACCTGGTCTGAGGGGGTCAGTTTCACACCCTCAAAGACCAAGGAGGGGTAGTTGTCGTGAACCTTAGGAGGCAATATCCACAGCCACTCAGTCTTATCGGGATTTAGTCTGAGTCTGTTCCTCCCCATCCAGATCTTAACGTCGTCCAGGCATCGGCACATTACATCCACTGCCTCCCTGAAGTCAGACGGGGTGGTGATGTACAGCTGGGTGTCATCAGCGTACTGATGGAAACACACCCCATGTCTGCGGATGATCTCACCCAACGGTTTCATATAGATGTTAAACAGGATGGGCGAGAGAACCGACCCCTGGGGCACCCCACATAATAGGGGCCTAGGGGACGATCTCTGCCCTCCTGCCAACACTGACTGCATCCGATCGGCGAGATAAGAGGAGAACCACCGTAAAACGGTGCCTCCCACTCCCAACTCGCCGAGCCGATGCAGAAAGATACCATGGTCGATGGTATCGAAAGCCGCTGAGAGGTCAAGTAGCACCAGGATGGAGGAGTACCCCCCATCCCGGGCCCGCCAGAGATCATCCATCAGGGCGACCAAGGCAGTTTCTGTACTGTAGCCGCGCCTGAAACCCGACTGATAAGGATCTAGATGATCTGTTTCATCCAGGAGCTGCAGAAGCTGAGTCACCACCACCTTCTCCACAACTTTCCCTAAAAAAGGTAAGTTGGAGACTGGACGATAGTTCTTCAAATCAGCTGGATCCAGGGAAGGCTTCTTCAGGAGGGGTCGCACCACCGCAGTTTTTAACGACTGCAGTACGGATCCCTCCCTCAAAGAAGCAGTGATCACTGCCCAGATCCAGCCGCATGCCACCGCCCTGCTGGCCGAGACCAGCCAGGAGGGGCACGGGTCCAATAAACAGGTGGAGGTACCCATCGCTCCCACAGCCCTGTCCACATCCTTGGGAGAAACAGGCCCAAACTCATCCCACAAAGATGGACTAGGACTGGCTCCTGTCAACTCTATGGACTCTGCCCTGCCAGAGTCCAAGTCCAACCGGATCTGAGCGACTTTATCCGACAGAAACTCAGCAAATTCCTCAGCTCTGCCTTGCAAGTGTTCCTCGCTCCCCCCTTTTCCAAGGAGGGAGCGAGTCACCCTAAACAAGGCGGCTGGACGAGAATCTGCGGACGCAATAAGAGCGGAAAGATAGGATCATCTTGCCACCCTTATCGCCACTAAATAAGATCTGATGTAAATTCTTAATAGTGTTCGGTCAGACTCGGCTTTCTTGGTCCTCCAGCGGCGCTCCAGACGTCTCTTCTGGCGTTTCATCTCCCGGAGCTCCTCGGTAAACCAGGGAGCTTTCCGGGATCCACTGCCACGGAGAGGTCGCTTAGGCGCAATTCGGTCTAGAGCCCCTGATGCTGCGGTGTTCCAAGCAGCCACCAGGGAGTCAGCCGAGTTGTGTACCAGGGTTTCAGGTATTTCCCCAAGTTCCCTCTGGAATCCTTCCGGCTCCATTAGGCGCCTGGGGCGGAACCACCTAGTCGGTCCCGCCTCCCTGCGGGGGAGGAATGGGGTCGTGAAATCCAGCCTCAGTAGGAAATGATCTGACCATGACAGAGGGGTGATGACTATGTCCCTTATCTTCAGATCATCTCTCCACTGCCCCGAGAGAAATACTAAGTCAAGCATGTGACCACGTTCATGAGTCGGACCCTGGATTACTTGGGTCAGGTCCATGGTTGTCATGGAATCCATGAACTCCTGAGCTATCCCAGAGGTTTTGCCAGCAGATGGCAAGTTGAAGTCCCCCAGCACCATAAGCCTAGGGAACTCAACCACCAAGCCGGCTACTGCCTCGAGCAGCTCAGGCAGGGCCTTACCTACGCAGCTGGGAGGCAGGTACGTTAAGAAAAGGCCCACCTGAACCCCTAAGTCCAACTTCAGAAGGAGCGCCTCACACCCAACAATCTCCAGGGCAGGGATCCTACGAGGATGCAGATTTCCACTCGTTATAATTGCCACTCCTCCCCCCCTTCCCTGGGGTCGAGAATGGTGCTGCACTGAGAAACCGGCTGGGCATATCTCGGAGAGGGCTACTCCCCCCTCCTGCCCTAGCCAGGTCTCGGTAACACAAACCAGGTCGGCCCCCTCCTCTGTGATTAGATCACGTATCAGGGGGGCTTTGTTGATAATTGACCTGGCGTTAAGCAGCAACATCCTGAGCCCAGGGCCCTGAGAACCCTGGTTGCCAGGTATCCGGGTTGAGCAAGGTGGAACCAAGACAGAGGGGCTGGAACAAGGGATCGCTTGTAAACAGCGAGGTCTTATTCCCCGAGAGCGGCCCTCCCCTCTGCTCCCGCCATATCTGCCTCTTCCCATAATGACCGAGATGGTCCGGCTCTCATCCCCACCAGAGACCCCATCCCCCCCCGCTGGCCCCCTTCCTTTCCTGCAGGCCATACATACCATTTTCATACATACCAGTCATCCTCCTACGCACTCATGCCCATACACATCTCAGAGGAGGAGAATACAGTTTAAAATAAGTGTTATTAAAAAGAAGGCAAAAACTCCTCCAAATAAGGGTATACTAGGAGGACAGGTCCCTTGCTTTGACTCAGCCTTCCCAGATGTTCTATAGTCCAGGGATGTTCTATAGTCCAGGGGTGGTAAAAGCCTCCCTTCCTCCGATGTCTTTGGGGATCTGAGGTTCCCTTCCCCACGGTCTGCAACCAAGTTGTACTCGTGGGGGTGTTCTGCATCTTTAATGCAGTCGCTCTGTTCATTAAGATGACCCGGAACACCCACGGAGGGAGAGATGTTTTCAAACTGGGCATCCAGTATAGTTACAGATGTAAAAAAACCTCCCTGGATATCGCTGGTAACAGTGGGGGAGGGGGGGCGCAGCAGTCCAGGAAGCAAATTTTGCATAATTAATCAGGCACCTCCCCCAAAGTCGCCTGACAGTTGACACACCAGGCGGGGATGTATGCAGACTTCTCGCGATCTTTCCAAGGTCTTTCAACGACCTCTAAGCCCTCAAAGAGTAGTAATTATCTTCAGTACGTCACACCGTCCTAAAACAATGGCGGTGGGAGTCCCGGAAATCCACATTAAGAGTCCAATAGTCCCTGCTCTCAGTCCCGAACGTAGGGCAGTTCAAAATAATCCCCAATAGTCCAAAAAGCAGCCCCGCCTCAATCCGCGCCAGGGTTGAATACCAATGATGCATCATCTTACAGGATAACTTCGGGACCATATTCTACTGCATACTTCCCTACGACCGGTTAGGTCCCACAGAGTTGGTCTCCTCCAGGTCCTGTCAACCAAGCAATGCCAGTTGGCAGGACTGCAGGGGAGAACCTTCTCTGTGGGAGCTCCATCTCTCTGGAACCAACTTCCCCCAGAGATCCGGACTATTCCCCACCCTGCTGGCCTTCTGTAAAGCCGTTAAAACATCGCTCTTCCTGCAGGCGGGGTGAAATAGAGATCAATTCCCCATGTATGAAGGATGATTTGTTTTAATTTTTGTAAGCATTTTAACTATTATTATCGTTTTTATAAATTGTTCTTTCATTATGTTGTGTGCCACCCTGAGTCCCACGGGAGTTGGGCAGCCTACAAGAACGATAAAATAAATAAATAAATAAACAAACAAATAAACAAACAAACAAACAAACAAATAATAAATAAATAAATAATAACAGAAATTTTCATTTTAGTTTAATGTAAATTTTGTGAGAGTTTAGTTAATATCTTGAAATATTCATTTATTTCAAACACAGCTAAATATTCATTTATTTCAAACTTTGCTGTTTGCAAAGATTAGAATAAAAATTATGGATAGACTTTTTGATAAATTCATTATTTGTTATTACATTATAACCTTCACAAATGTTCTCAATCATTCCCGTTTCCCTTTCCATTTTTAGTTTATATGCCAACAAACCTCCTGGTTTATTTGCAAACTCAAAATGTCTTTGCTTCACATAATTCAATTTTGTTTCTATTTCTTGAAATGTTATCATAGACAATTATTGATGTAACTATTTAATTTGATGTAAGATTTTAGAGTCCATAGATATATTTTGCAATTTCTTTCTGTTTAATATCTTCCCAATATCTTTTGCATCTTTTCTTGGGATTTTCTTCTTCTCCAGGCAATTGTATTGAATAAAATAACCCTTCATAACAGCTTTGCTGGCATTCACATCTTAATACAGAATATTGTCAAAGTGAATACAAAAATAAAACCAGAAAAATGTTTTGGATTTAATGGAAAAACTTTGATACTACAGTATATATGTTAACGGTAGCAAGATTACTTTATGCACAAAAAAGGAAGGACACTTTGATTCCCACAATGGATGAATGGCTGTAGAAGTTGAGAGTTAGCAGACATGCCCAAATTGACTGCTTTGATTAAAGACAAAAACAAATACTTTTGTTTCTACTTGGAAACTGATTCTAGACTTTGTGGTCAAAGGTGGAAAAAATGACACTTTGACTTTGGGTTTTACTGATTAGATAGATTTATTGTTATAGAATATATACCAGGGGTGTCAAACTGGATTTCTTGGAGGGCTGAATCAGCATTGTAGTTGTCCTCTGTGGGCTGGAGGACAACTACACCCCCTTTTTGGCCTAGCTAGCCTCCTGCAGCACCCTGCTGGCCAAAATTGGGCACAAGGGGACTGTGGGCAGCCTCCCATACCCCATTTTTGGCCTGGACAGCCTCCGCAGCATCCTGCCAGCCAAAACAATCCTGCTGGCCAAATTCATTTCTAGTTATTATACCCTTTAGAACAAGGCTGTCAAACTCTCAGCGTCACATTGTTGACACTGATGTATTGTGACTTTTTTCCCTTTATTAAAATGGGGGTGGGCATGGCCAGCGCATGACATATCTGGCCTGTGGGTCACGAGTTTGATACCTCAGCATAGAAGTATGCCCTTATGATTCAGGACAAGTAGAAACCATTGAACATATTCTTTGGTACTGTCAGTTATACATTGCATCCTGAAATGCTCTAATTGCCCCAATCCTGGCTAGTAAAACAGAATATGATGACCAGCAGTACAAGCAACTCTTACTTTCATATATTAATCTTGAACTAATATATAAGATTGCAAGGTTATGTGTGGTGGCATACAAAATTAGACAAAGAATAATTAAGAGCAATAGAACTTATTTGAGTAGGAATGGTTTTGCCTCAGTATTCCCCACTGGTCATTTTTATGTCAGCTACTGTATCTTCCTCATATTTGTTAGGAACTCTATAATTAACAATTTTGGGTTAGTTTTAGCATATTTTTCTAATATATAACAATATATCGCTCCTCATTACTTATTTTTTGATTATCTAGATATTTGAAAACTATTTTCTTCTCTTCTTCCTTTCTGCTTGTTAATGATCACAATAAAGTTATTTAAATTTGATAAAAACAAATTTCAGGAATAATCTAAAGAAGTTTTTATTAAATACCAACTCAAAAAGACTTTATGAAATGGAATGAGCTAAAGATCCTAAATAATTGTGCATTACAGTGAAACACAGGAATAGTTACTTTTCTTTCCTTATTAAATGTTCCTTATTATTCACCCCAGGCCTCAATAAAATGATGTAGCATTTGGGGGAAAATATACACCCTAGTAAACCAGCACTGGAGGATAAAATAGAAAAGATTTCCACAGCTACCATGTATTTCCCTTTGGTGCTCAGGTAGGTTGGAACAAACGACAGCCAAACGCTGCAAAAGATCAACATGCTGAAAGTGATGAACTTGGCTTCATTGAAACTGCTGGGAAGCTTCCTGGCTTGGAAAGCAATGTTAAAGCTGACAATAGCCAGGAAGCCCATGTAACCCAGGACACAGTAAAACATGATCACTGAGCCTTCATTGCATTCCATTATGATTTCTCCCTTCAGTGAGTGCAGATCTGTATCTGGGAAAGGGGGAAAGGTACTCAGCCAAACAGTACAAATCCCCACCTGGATGAAAGATCCTGAAAGGACAATAGAATTGGCCAGTCCTTTCCCTATCCATTTCCTCAATCTGGATCCTGGTTTAGTTGCCATAAACGCCAGAATCACAGTCATGGTTTTTGCCAATACAGTTGAAAGGGCCACTGAGAAGATAATGCCAAAAGTTGTTTGTCGGAGAAGACAAGTCAACCTTTCAGGTCTTCCCATGAAGAGTAAAGAGCAGAGGAAGCAGAGTAGAAGGGAAAGGAGGAGGATACAAGTGAGGCTCCAGTTATTGGCTCTGACAATTGGAGTCTCTTGATGCATCCAAAAGACTCCAAGAATGAAGATTGTAATCAAAGAGAAAACAACAGCTAATGTTGTAAATAAGATTCCCAAAGGTTCATTATAAGAGAGATAGGTGAACACTTTGGGAATACATTGATTTTGGATATTGTTGGGATACTGATTTTCTGGACAGTTCATACAGATATCCATATCTGGTAAAAGACAAAAGAATATAGTTTTCAATTATATCAAACTTTTTATCAATATACAATACAAATAGCATAATTGATGTTGATAGCAACTCCATATTTTATAAAGGATAGAAATTCTTATTTTTTAGTACAAAAATATACAGGAATCATAACTTAAAGCTGAAATCTTTCATTAAACACAGAGATGGGGAGAGGTTAACTGAAAAATACAAAGCAAAGGAAAGTATATTCTATCCTATTAGTTTTTTTAACTGAGGTGATAGTTATTAATAGACTCTTTATGTACTTTACTACTATCTCAGTTTGGACTAGCAACAGGTGCATCTTAAGAGACATACAGTATACAATATGTTTGTAGAAATAAATATTATAAATGAACATCCTACCCAAGATCTTATTCCTATTTCAGGTAATCCCAATAAAATTGAATAAAACAGTTTTTTCAAATTTAAATAAAATGATTCATAAATTCATATGGGCCAAAAGAAAAGCGAGGATCAAACTGAAACTTCTTCAAGACCATAGGAAGAGAGGGGGATTTGGTCTCCCCAACCGGGAGCTATACCACCAATCTGCTACACTCAATTGGATGAGGGAATGGATCATACTTAAAAACGGAAGGATATTAACCCTAGAGGGTTTCGATTTGCAGATTGGTTGGCATGCCTTCTTATGGGGGGACACCTATAAAACACACACATATTTCTGGTGACATTATATAAGAAAGAACTTATTAGATACATGGTTAACAATAAGGAAGGATCATTATAGCAGTGTTCCAAAATGGATATCACCAACTGAAGCAATTATATACCCGAACCTCTTAGATGTAAATAAGATTATAACATATCAACAACTCCTAGATGAACCTACAATGAGATCTTCTCGAAACAAGAACTCAAAGAAAAAGGAATAGACCTTGATTGGTGGCACTACCTACAGGTCAAATCGAAATACAACAAAGACAAAACAAAATATGGATTTCAAAAAAATTGTGATTTAGATAGGATATTAATGGGCAATGACAAAAAATGATTTCTAAACTATATAATTTCCTGCTCCAATATAATCTATTTGAAGAGGTGGTAAAAGGTTCAATGATCGCATGGGCACAAAACTTTGGTTATCCAATTAATTTAAACAAATGGGAAAAATTTGGATTATAAATTATAAATTAACACTGGCGATACCATACAAAGAAAACATATATAAAATGTTTACCGGTGGCACCTTCCACCAGCACGATTGGCAAAAATGTTCCTGAAACTTTCTCCAAAGTGCTGGAAATGCAAAGAAGGTATAGGAACATACTACCATCTATGGTGGACCTGCCCCAAGGTGAAGAACTTTTGGATTAAGATCAAAAACTGCCTTGAACAAATTACCTCAAAAACGATTCCCTTAAAGCCGGAGTTTTTCGTATTAGGTATTTTCAGAGAAAAAATGACGAATGAAGATAGGTATATAATTCCACACATTACAACACCCACAAGAATTATATAAGCGCAAATCTGAAAAACCGAACAAATCCCAACTATGTTAAATCTCATTAATAAAGTATTTGAGTGCGCAGTACTCAGTAGGATGTCATTGGAAATGCAAGATAAAGATGACTCTGAATTCTATAAAACTTGGGACAGGTGGTATAATTGGCTTAATCAAAACAAATATCAAAAACTGCTATAATTATATGTCATAAACTAAGATAGTATAAACAAAAAGAAATGTCTACTTTTCTGCATAGACCGGAACAAACTATGGGGATATATACAATTTTACAAAGTCTTAAAATACTAATCAAGTTGAACAAAAGAACCATTGTTGAAAAAGGAAAAATTGTTTTATTGTAATGAAAATAGACTAAATATAATATAATAATGGAAAAGAATAAGGAAAATATTGGAAGATATAAGGAAAATAATGATGTAAACAATAATTATATAGAATAAACATGTTTTTGTATCACTGGGCTGTAAAAGGATAGTGTCGACGGGATGGTTGACATATATCTGCAATGTTTTCTATTTTCAAAGATATTTGATACTTTATTTGTATATACTTATGTTTACACATATTTTTATGTTTGTTTGTATGTTTGTTAGTTTTTTTAACATAATAAAGATTATTTTTTTTAAAAAAAGAAATAAATATTATAAATACTTTAATTAAATATAGAAATTTAAGGAATGGATGGAAGAAATTGGAGAATCCAGGACTAAAGAACATAAGACTATGTTATAATTATTGGAGATGGAACGAGAGTAAAGTTTCGTTGAAACACAACTTTTTCTTATAACCTATATATTAATTTTACTTTGAGATCAAATTTCATATTTTCAGTTCCAGATATCTTTTGGAACTACATACCCATTACATGATAGCTGAATTAAGGAAATAGATTCCCTATTCTTTACTTTTTGTTTGGGCTGGAGATATAATGTTCTTCAACATTGGAAGGATAATTATATAAATGAATCTATGGCCCAGATTTTTCAATTCATTTAAAACCAGATAGTGTCTTTAAATACCTTTAAAATTAATTTATGCCCTGCTGTTTACATAGAATATATCATCTTAAACAACTTTGGTTCAGAATGTTATATGTACAGTGCAGGAGAATCAGATAGATGCATGGGAGAGTAAGAAAAACTTTGTAAGAGTAAGAGTACTGATTATAGAATAAATAGAATAGAATAGAATAGAATAGAATAGAATAGAATAGAATAGAATAGAATAGAATAGAATAGAATTCTTTATTGGCCAAGTGTGATTGGATACACAAGGAATTTGTATTTGGTGCATATGCTCTCAGTGTACATAAAAGAAAAGATACATTTGTCAAGAATCATGAGGTACAACACTTAATGATTGTCATAGGGTACAAATAAGCAATCAGGAATTATCTCTTCTTCATGTTTCTGTACTTAAAGAAATAAGGGCCTTGGGCTGAAATTTTGCTGGTCAGTTAGCCAATGTCTTAACCTCTTTTTGTCCTACCTATTTTGTCAGAGATCTTCCCTTCTGGACAAGGTGCACAATCATAGCAGCAAAATTTGTCTCCTTCCTTCTTCTTTTTGCTTGAGCCTAGATCACAGTGGTTATTACACAGAGAGACAGGTAGCACCTTATCAGAAATACATATGAGAGAATCAAGAGACAAAACACCTGCGTTAATAGAATTTTATCAAACAAGGAACTCACACTTGTGATGAAGAAGAAAATGAAAATTGAAAAACTTCAATTAATGGGATGGAATTGGCAAAAAGTTTTTTCTCCACAAAGTTAGATTTTCACAGGATCTGAAAGCTTTTTTTAATTACTCCTCATGCTGTTTCAGAAAATGAGACAATACCAATATCAATGTCAAGGTTCTATTTCTGCCAGAATTTTTCAATAAGTAGCCTAAATAAGGCATTACAGATATGTGTTGATTTATGACTAGTCATTGCAATCATAAGTCAAGGCATATGTGATTACATTTGATTTTACAGCTGGTTTTATAATGTTTGTAATTTGAGTCACTATGGGTGTGAAATAAATCACATCGTTCATATTTGATTTATATGGTCAATAAGCAAATCAATTGTGCCAAATGTGCAGTGATGAACATGTAACTGTTGGTCTCTGCAACTGGCTATAAAAGTGAATTGGTTTGCCAAATGCTTAATCACATGGCTGTAGAGGAACTGGACTTTGTAACTTGAGTGATAAATACCGTATTTTTCGGAGTATAAGATGCACCGGAGTATAAGACGCATCTTAGTTTTGGGGGAGGAAAATAGGGGAAAAAAATCTACCTACCAGGTATTCATCTGGCTAGGGTCCTTAGTCTGGTCAGCTTCAGCACATTATTTTATCCCCTGGTTATCCCCCTCCCTTTTTCAGAGGGAATAGCAACGAAAACAAGTTTGCAAAGACTTAGGGCTGGAAAAACACTTCTTCGGAGGGAGTAGGAATGAAAAAATCCTGCAAACTGGGAAGATCGTTAGCACCTTGTTAGGGCTGAAAAAGCCTTTTTCAGAGGGACTAGCAATGAAAACAAGCCGGGAAGAGCAGAGAAGATCATTAGCAGCTCGTTAGAGCTGGAAAAAAAAGCTTTAGAAAAGCTACATTCGGAGTATAAGACGCACCCAAATTTTCAGCCTCTTTTAGGGGGGAAAAAGGTGCGTCTTATACTCCAAAAAATACGGTAACTTGTTCATTCTGTTTTAAATTTTTTTTAAAAATTAAATGACTGACGCAATAACTACCTGTACCTAAATTGACAATCTTTCTTTCCCAGGCAAAATTGTAAGCAGTTCTCTTAAGACATGTCATGGACACATCAGTGCTCAAAAGTACATGTAGAAAATGTTATACCTCATCACCTTGGAAAGCTCCAAAACATCAAAACATCATATTCTTCAATTATTTTCATGCATTTGACAATTGCTCTAAAGAAGGATTTACTTTTGTTGTTATTTGAGAATCTGCAGCTTCTTCTCACCTGATTAAAACTCCTGTGCCATACAATTTCATTGTCATTAAAAGTTAATTCTCTGCCTGATGGAGCCCGAGGTTCTAATGTTCCAACTTTCACTCGAGAAAAGGAATTATTGGGCAAAATAATCCAGTTTACAACATAAAAATCTGTAATCAATTCTTTGTTTTCATCAAAACTAATAGTGTCTCCCATACTGTTGTTGAATACAATGCTTTTCAAGGCAGGGTGAAGCTATTTTATATGAAAAAGAAAGTAACAACAAAAATTTGAAATCACAACAACTACAGAAAAACCTATCAAATTGGA
Organism: Diadophis punctatus similis; assembly: GCA_023053685.1. Classification (NCBI taxonomy): domain Eukaryota; kingdom Metazoa; phylum Chordata; class Lepidosauria; order Squamata; family Dipsadidae; genus Diadophis; species Diadophis punctatus. The sequence continues at coordinate 153,232 of JALIGW010000123.1, forward strand.
TATCGTGCTTTGAAAAATGCAAATGAGGATTCAGGATGTCATGGATGATGTTTATATTTTTGCATGTGCATGTGTTTGCATATGGCACATGCATGTGGATGCATTCAAATAAATGTTGATTCCTGATGACTGCATGGAGAAATTCCTGCAGTTTTCTGAGGAATATTTGAGAGATTTCCAATTGCCTCCTTTCTAGGGCTGCGAGACAGTAATTGGTCCAAGATCACTAGCTAACTTTGAATCTTAATGACTACACCAAACTGGCTCTCTTCATAGATGATCCATATTTCACTAATACAGCCATTTCTTTCAACACATAGACATTGGATTCATTACAGATTTAGAGTGCAGGTTTAATCTACTATTAACATTAACATTTAGCCCATTTTTCAAAACACTGAATGTATTATTATCTTCAAGAAGGAGATACATCCTAGACAAATTATTATAAGTGTTATTTAGAAATAGTGCAAGAGAAGTGGAAAGTGTGCAGAGAAGAAAATAAACAAATATAAACAAATAATACAAGATAAGAAAATAATACAAGAGCCGCGGTACCGCAGTGGTTAGAGTGCAGTACTGAAGGCTACTTCTGCTGATCACCAGCTGCCAGCAGTTTGGCAGATCGAATCTCACCAGGCTCAAGGTTGACTCAGCCTTCCATTCTTCCGGGGTCGGTAAAATGTGGACCCAGATTGTTGGGGGCAATATGCTGACTCTGTAAACCGCTTAGAGAGGGCTGTAAAGCACTATGAAGCGGTATATAAGTCTAAGTGCTATTGCTATAAACAAATAAATATAAACGAATAAGAATTATTTGTAAGAATTATTAAGAGCATCAGGAAAATTCATTCACTGAGTTTGGCCTAGTTAGCTTACATACAGTTTGTTTGCTGTGTAGATTCTGAATGTAGTACACATGGGGCACTCAAAAAGAACTGTCCAAATTCCATTACAAAGTGACCAATCTTCATGATACAAAGGTATCATCTACTATTACTAACTCAACTGAACTTTAGAAGACATGGCTTTTCTCTCTGTATTCTGAAACTCCAAATGAATACAAAATGTTAACAAATTCCTGTATACCTTTCAAAATAACTACAGATTTTTGGAAAATAATAAGGACTATGGGCCCAATGAATTTTGTGGAATGGATGACCAATTTCTCCTACAATAAAAAGCTTTTAAATTAGTGCTTGCATTTTTTTATACTAGGGAATACAACAACTAAATAAATGTTTTTCTTTCACAGAAGCATTCATTGGGGCAACAGTGCTTTGAAACACCCCACAGCATTCCCATAGCATTACTAGGGATCAGGGAAACATGACGGTCCAACTATATACACAACATTTCTCTATTTGAAATAAAATAAAGTACCTGCCATGGTTTTAAATTATGAAATATTAATTGTTCTCTTTCCATTAAATGTCTATATCTGGATCTGGACTTGAGTAAAAGATGCAAAGAATGAGCCAAAATATAGACTGCATTGTAAATGTTGTAACTGTTACCACTCATGTTCATATCAAATAATATATTTGGTAAATTCTCTAATTTTTCATCCCCAGTGCACCATAATTTGTTATCTTCATTTACACTTGAAATGTGTAATGGGCAGTCAAATGCATGCTCCCAAAACTTTTGAATGAAATTGTCTTCTTTTGCCCAGGATGGCCTTACAGTGTGAAGAAATTCTTGGAATCCAGGGGGTTCCTTTGAATGAACTGCGAATGATAGAGTTCCATGGAAACTCTGCATATCCCAAAGTCTCTGAACTGGCAGAGAGTCATAATTCCAATGGGATGTAATGATCCAGACTTTACCCAAAGGTGGCAATGAAATAAATGATGCTATAAGGATGATCATTCTCATATTTTGCATGGATGGTGGTGCTGCATAGATTAAACAAACTTTGACTTTATCTTCCTTAAAAAGTTGATCATATCTTACGTCCATTGAAATCAAGTTTGCATATTCATCCAGATATGTCTTCTTTGGTGTTTTAAGTATGAAAGCATAACAAATATTGTTTTGGGAAAGCAATGGTCCAATTTTCTGAAAAAACATGTCTCCGTAGTCATCATCCACAGCCATGATCCCAATCCAATTCCATCCAAAATGCTGAAGTAATTGAATAATACTGTACTGTATTATTGAAATGTACTGATACATTTCATTTGGGACCATCTGGTACAAGAATGAAAATATATTTTTGTCACCATGGATCGGCGTAAATGATCCATAGGCAAGCTGAAAGTAATATAGCAAATAATCAGAACCATTATATGAAAATTTGAAATGTGTTCATCTTCATGAGCCATGCTGGTACCGTGGTTAGAATGCAGTACTGCAGGCTACTATTGCTGGCTGTTGGCTACTAGTAGTTTGGCAGTTCAATTCTCACCAGCTCAAGGTTGACTCAGCCTTCCATCTGTCTGAGGTCAGTAAAAGGAGGACCCAGATTTGTTGGGGCAATATGGCTCTGTAAACCACTTAGAGAGAGCTTTAAAGCACTGTGAAGCAGTATATAAGTCTAAGTGCTATTGCTCTTATAATTAAGGCAAAATGTTGACACACAAGTGTTGCTGGAAATTATGCAGTCAATTCATATACCTGCAATATTACACAACATATGTGTTTCTGATCCCAATTTAACTGAATATGAAAATATAGCACAAGATCAAAATCCAGGCATTTATGATCTGCAGAAGTCTTCTAGTTTGACCACCTGAAGGGAGGCAAGCAGCATGTAGCCAAGACAGCATATTTTCTGTAGTGGTCCACCCCCTTTGAAACTCAATACCAGACAAGCAGCAGGTAGAAAAGAAATTACAAAAGTACCCAGTTTATAAATGCATTCCTCCAATTTATACATATTAATAATAATTGAAAGTAAAATGCCATGTTCTTCTAGATATTCTCCTGTGAAGTTAACTTTGACAAATATCCTAAGAATTTTTAAGAATTCAAGAATTTTAAAAATGTGGGATTTACAGGTAGCCATTTCAAGGGCCTACCTGTGCAATCTTATAGTTGGCAAGAATATTGGCCATAATGGATGAGGTCCCCGTCAAACGTCCTCCAATGGCAGCAATTAATGTTTTTGTTAAATCACAGGTAAAGTTGGGAACAAATTTCTGCTGTGTAGAAAGTAAGTTCAATGTTGCCTTATAGCTTATCCTCTCAATAAAGTAGTTGTTCACAATGTGGAAACCCAAAGTGATGTTCGGTAAGAGTTGAGGGTTCCTATTGATCTCCTTGATAGCAAACACCAAAACAAGGATGTACTGATATGACTTAGTCGAAGGACTGCAAAAAACAAACAAAAACAACCTTGGAAAGCACCTTCTAGTCCAACACCCCTGCTCAAGCAGGTGATCCTATACCATTCTGGAGAAATGGCTGTCTAATCTCTTCTTGAAAAACCTCCAGTGATTGAGTATCTATAACATCTGGAATCAAGCCATTAATTTTTCTCAATCACAAGTAATTTATCCTTAGTTCTAGGTTGGATCTTCCTTGGATAATTTTCCATCTGTTACTTCTTGTACTGCCATAGGTGCTCTGGAAAATACTTTGACCCGTCTCTTCTGTGTGACAGCCCCTCAAATATTGTTTTTGTGTCATCCCTAGTCCTTAGACTAGTTCCTTCTATTGTTCATGGTATGTTTTAGCCTTAAGCCTCCTAATCATTTTTATTGCTCCGTTCTGTGCTGAATTCTGAATATTTTAGAAGAATTGTATATTAATTTGGTGCAATGTGTGAAGCCACATGGACTTTTCTACTTAGTACACAATTTATTTTCAAAGAGAGCGAAAATTAATTAACAGAAAATTCCTAATGACATTATACTTATGAAATTTTTTAAAAGTTTGCCACTTTATAATCCTGTTGCTTAACTCTTCCCCCAACCAACAATTTCCCCCAATTCTTTCTAGTCTGAAGAGGAAAATAAAATAGATATTTTTACATCACTTCATTGTTCAATATCCAAGGGGGCTCTTCTGTGAAGGTAGGGCTGCTTTGGAAGAAGAAAGCTTGAGCGATTATTTCTCCAATGATAACATCTCCAGGCTGAGCAAAGTGATTGGGTATAGGAAGTGGGTCATCAGGTATGCTACAATTGATAGCATATGATTTGCATATAGTACAGAACAGGAACACAAGGGGCAGTATTCTTGTCACCTTCATCCTATTATTGACAATTTCTATCCTGAGAAAGATACATGTTCCTTAAACAGAAAGATATATCTATATCACAAGACAGCTCTCTCTATACATAGTACAACGAATGATATTTTGAAGATACATAAGACACTTCTGTTGTTAGGCTGACTTTCTGAAAATTGAGTTTAATATAATCATTAATGCTAAAGACAAAATCTGTAATTTTCATAATTCAGTATTTTGCTCATCTCTCCTGAGATGTGGGCTAGACCTGTTTATTTAAGGACTATAATTTGCTTTGATTTTTGACGCCTTGAAAGTGTCATTACCTTTTGTTACATTACATTTTCTGAGAAAAATACAAGTTTTCTTTCAGGTTCAATAAAAGATAACGTACAATTAATATTTGTCATAGTAATACCAGATATTTTACCTTCTTCCAAATATTAAAATTTGTTTTGTTCTGCTAGTTTCATATATTTATATTAGTTTCAAAATATCCAGCACAGTTTTAGATTGTCCTTAAAGTGTCTTTTAGTCAGAAATTTTCATTGATCCTCATGAATACATTTTTGCAAAATTATTTTCATTTTGTCAGCTGGACTCAATTGTGAACAGCTTGTAATCATCATTCAATAATGAGATTGATCTATATTTTCTTTTTAATGTCAAATGTTGTTCCTCTTTAGATATTGGGCCTGATAATATGTTTCCCTTAAGAAAGTTAAATATTTAGGATCTACAGAGAAAAATTGTATGTTGTTTTAGTCTAATTATGTCAAAGCATGGAATGTCATAAACAGAGATGAGACAGAACAAATTACAGTCAACAGAAGTGTCTGTTATACTGATACTGATACTGGAGTTGCTCAAGTTGTGGAAATGGGAGCCAGACCTAAAAAAAATTCTGAGAGACTACTTGAATGTATATTCACAGTTCACAGAATATTCATAGGTTACAGTTTAGAATATTAATGGGGCTAAATTCTTATTAAATTAGAAAAAGTCTTTTTCATTATTTGAAAAAATAAATTATGATGTGATCAGGAATTCATATTATAGACATGGATTAAAATATTGGATAAATAAGTCTTTATGTAAAGAATTTATATCAGCAAATTTAAAAAAGACTAATTGAGTGTAAATAAATGTACAATTGCAACCATGTTTGTTATTTTCTGATGAACTAAAGAGTTATGTGGTGGTAGAAGGTGTGATCCAGGGGATTAAATCTAATATTAATAGGAAACAATATTTAAGCTCAGGGTTGAATTGCAGAGTTCTTTGTGCAGAGATTGGTTGCTTTCTTGAACACATTTCACTAACCAGCTAGGTAGCATAATTTCAACTGTGAGCATGCTGAATCTAGGTCCAAACCATGCTAGAGAATTCCTGTAAACCTGGGACTCAGACAAATTAGCCATCAAAAGGCATATAGAGATAAACAATATCTAGATACCATTCAAAGGTGACAATAAAAAAACTGAAAAACCACAACATGTCATGGCCAGCAATCAAAACCCATATAAACAGAGATTAACATCAAGATTAATACTAGACCAACAATTAAGCAATAAACAATACCACAATCAAGAAACTACAAACTCAGACAAATAATCAAGCAATAAACAACAACATACTCAAGAAATCATCAATACCACTTCCATCAACACTTAGAGGACAAGCCACTTGTATATAAACAGAGAGCTTAACCCACCCCCTTCTCACACTGAATGAGGTTACTTAGTTTGGTAATAAGACACATAAGAAAACAACCAATCTCTGAGAGCTGCAAAGATTATTGTTGGATTTGATGTGCCACATGATAAAAAGGGGATTTTTTTTTCACTCATTTCATGGACCAACTTTCTTCTTTTTCATATCAAATTTCTCTATTTTATTTATTTATTTATTTATTTATTTATTTATTTATTTATTTATTTATTTATTTATTTATTTATTTATTTATTTATTTATTTATTTATTTATTTATTTATTTATTTATTTATTTATTTGTCAAACATGTACAAGATAGCAGGTATAGATATAAACATAAGCATAAGCAAAGTAAGTATAGATAAATGAGGACAATAGGACAGTAAGACAGGGACGGTAGGCACAGGGATGGTGCGCTTATGCACGCCCCTTACAGACCTCTTAGGAATGGGGTGAGGTTGACAGTAGACAGTCTAAGGTTAAAGTTTTTGGGGTTTGGGGAAGAAACCACAGAGTCAGGTAGTGAATTCCAGGCATTGATCACTCTGTTGCTGAAGTCGTATTTTTGACAGTCGAGTTTGCAGTGGTTTACATTGAGATTGTATCTATTGTGTGCTCGTGTATTGTTGTGGTTGAAGCCAAAGTAGTCATTGACAGGTAGGACATTGTGGCAGATAATTTTATGAACTACATTTAGATCAGTTCGAAGGCGACGTAGTTCTAGGTTGTCTAAGCCCAAGATTTCAAGTCTGGTGGCATAAGGTATTCTGTTGCAAGCAGAGGAGTGGAGGACTCTTCTCTTGAAATATTGTATTAATGTCCAAAATGCAGTGTGGGTTCCAGACAGGTGAGCTGTATTCGAGAATTGGTCTAGCGAATGTTTTGTATCCTCTGGTTAGCAGTGTAATATTGCCAGAGAAGAAGCTACACAAGATTAGATTGACAACTCTTAGCACTTTTTTGGCAATGTTGTTACAGTGGGCTTTGGCACTTAGGTCATTAGATGTGAGTACTCCCAGATCCTTGACAGAATGAGGGTTGTCTATGAGATCATGTCCTCCAAGCTTGTATTTTGTGTTCTGATTCTTTTTGCCAATGTGTAAGACAGGGCATTTGTTGGTTGAGATTTGAAGTTGCCACTTGTTTGACCATTCTGATACATAGTCAAGGTCTTTTTGAAGGGTAACAGCATTGTCTGTGGTGTTAAATAGTTTGACATCATTGGCGAAGAGAACGCAGTTGCTTATAATGTGACCAAGAAGATTGTTTATGTAAAGTATGAAGAGTGTAGTTCCTAGAATGCTGCCTTGAGGGACACCACTATTGACAGCTGCAGGATTTGATAGGGCACTCCCTATTTTAACCACTTGTTGTCTGACATGAACGCAGTTATCCAATCATGTAGGGCAGTGGTCCCCAACCTTTTTATTGCCGTGGACCGGTCAACGTTTGACAATTTTTCCGCGGCCCACTGGGGGGGGGGGTTGCGGCGTCGCATTGATTATTAAATCAAAACAATCTCAAATACAATTTTTTTTAATTTAATTGTATTTAAACATGGCATCAAAATAAAATACAGTTACAACAAAATTAATATAACTTAATTTAACATTTTAACTCTCTGGATTCTAGTGACTAGAACGCTAAATCAATGAGAACCCTGAGCTTGTTTCTCTGCAACGAGATGGTTCCATCTGGGGATAATAGGAGACAATGACACCCGAAGTGTCTTGCTTATGTCCAGTTTATTCCTTCGTTTTGTTTTGGTTGCAGTCACTGCAGAAAACCCTGCTTCACAAAGATAGGAAGTCGGAAATGGCAATAGGGATTTAAGTGCTGTGGTGGCAATCTCAGGGTATTCTGCCATGACTTTAATCCAGAACACCGGCAGAGTTGTATTCTCAAACATAGTTTTAAGGCCACCGTCATTTGCAATCTCCAGCAGTTGATCTTCTTCTTGTACAGACATGCTAGATTCACCTGGTTTGTTGACAAATGGGTCACGGATCCATTCCTTACCAGTTCGTGGGTCTTTTGTGGTTGGGAAGTAGTGCTCGAACTCTTTTGAAAGCAAAGACAGGTGATCCTGCACCAACTGGGAGAATGAAGGCTCAGTCTCAGAAGACACAGTAGCAGGGCGGCCCGGTACCATTTGTTCTGCGGCCCGGTACCGGGCCGCGGACCGGGGGTTGGGGACCACTGATGTAGGGGTCCAGAGATGCCATAAGATTTTAGTTTCAGAAGTAGTTTGTCGACTTCTGGTGGCACCGCGAGCCTCGTTGACGCTCTTCATGAGTGTCTGATCCCAGGCTCCGTTAAAGCTGCCAGATTAGCCACATCAGCTGTCTGGCGGCTTGGAAACTCCCACCCCGGGCAAAGGGAAGGGAGAAGAGCAGATGGGCCGAGGTAGAGCCCCCCAAGTACCCCAGAAGAGGCTCTGGGGTGTGAAGGGTGAGGGCTCCCTAGAATCCTGTCAACAGCTCTGGACTGGAATGCCTCTGCTTTTTTTTAGCGAAGCAAGAAGCTGCGACCATCTCTGCTTGCAACAAATGGATCTCACTATTTTAAACAATGTAGCAGACGGAACATACCAGGAGAATTTAATTGCAAGTATTCTAACTTAACTCCGGTGCTCTTTGTGTTTTTTGGAAGTAACAAAGTAGCTAATATGCAAAAAGATGGTGCTTGGAATTTGAAAGGGCGTGGAAAAGTGAAAGCTATCGAAAGCTAGTGAGAGTTCTGTTTGCTAATAGACGCTTGTAAGAAACCTTTTTATTTTTTACTTTTTACTTTGATGAACTTTGTTTTTTGGCTTTTTAATAATATACAAAAATTAATACAAACTGAAGATGGCTTTAAAACTGGCAAAGACTGTTCCTTTTAAAGGAATAGGAAGAGTTGAAAGTTTCCCCACTCATATTGTTAATCTGCAAGATTTTGCCCCTCCAACACAGACTTTAATGCTTGAAAAGTGGCAGCAAGCCATGAAAGATATGCAGAAAGAAATTGCTTCTGTGATTAATAAAAAAATTAAAGAAATTAATGGAAAAATTACTGAAATTAATGAAAAAATACAAGCTGTCTCAGAGGAGTTTTCATCTCAGATTCAACAAACTAGAGACAATGTGGTATCTGTATTTAAAGCTGTTGCAGTCAATATGGAATTATTGGAAAAAGACATTAAGGCTGAAATTAAACAAACTACTGTGACTTTGGGTGAAAAAGTAGTTGGGATTCAGAACAAAATTGAAGGAACTGAGGCAGATTTAACGATGATCCAGTATAATGATATGGAATTTGCTTTAAGATTAAGAGGGGTAAAAGAAAAAAACAAGAGAATTTAAAAGAAAATATTTTGGAAGCATTTGTGCAGATTTTGGGGAGAACAAAAGCGGAATTGGGCTGGCAGATTGAAAAAATATACTGTGTTAATTCCTCGTTTTCCAGACAGAAACATTTGCCAAGAGACATTGTAATATATTTTACTACAAGGACATTGCGAAACCGAATCTTACAGGCGACTTTTAAAAACAAACTTAAGGTGGATGAACAGGAGGTTTTGACATTTAAGGAAATTCCTCCAAAAATACTGAAAGCACGCAAGGATTATACTTTTCTGGTGTCAGAATTGAAAAAGCAACAAATAAGGTATAAATGGGTGATTCCAGCTGGATTATTTGTTACTTACATGGGAGAAAGATACAGACTCAATACGATTTGTAAAGCAAAAGATTTTTTTGCTAACGTGTTAAAGGTTGGGAGACCAAAATCACCAGAAGGCAAAAGAAATGAGGAAGTTAAAAAAGAGGAAAAAGAAGATTTGTGGATTGTAAATCAGAGAGGAACTCTGAACAGTCAAGAAGAAACAAAGGATCCAAGACAGATTAGATAAGTAATTGTTGAAAGTGAAGAAGAATTAAATCATCCACTTCAGTTCTCAACTCTTCAAAGTGAAGAAGAATTAAATCAACATAATTTCATATGCCAACTTAAAGAATTACTGACGGCTGTAGGTTTGAAGGAGAAAGGAATAAAAAATTGATGTTTTAGTAATAGTAGAATAATTTAAAATAAATAAGATATAAACAAATGCATATATAAGGTTGCATAAGGTTAGAGAAATTAGATTATAAGATTACTTATGGGGAATAAATATAGATTGTAATGTAATGTAATAGAGATTAAATTGGTTTTAAAGAATAAGATTAAATTAACATTACAGGTTGGGGAATAAGTATAGAAGGTAATGTAATGTAATAGAGATTAAATTTGTTTTAAAGAACAAGATTAAATTTATATTATAGGTTGGGAATAAGTAAAGATTGTAATGTAATGTAATAGAGATTAAGTGAATGAGAAGTTGTGATGTATTTTTATATATGGTTTAAGTTGGTTTTGAATTTAACAATTGCTGCCAGGTTGCTGGCGGCACAATACTGGAAGAGGAAGATTCATCTATTATTCAAAAATGAACACTAAGAGATGTGCATTTGGCAGAGATGGCTAAAATTTTAGAATATTTTAAAGACTATTGAAATGATACATTTGGCAATGGAGAAGATGGACTGACTATATTCAAATCAAGTATCAGACTAAGAAGATCCAAACAGACTGTGAAGGATATATTTTAAATTTTTAGCTTTTTGTTTAATCTATAGTATAAGGAGTTAAGACCTAAAGATATTTGGAAGTTAATAATTTGTTAGCATATTTTAGTTTTATATTTGTGTACTTTATATTATACCCTGTGTACGTTCTGGGAAGTCCAGGGAGGGGGGAGGGGGAGATGGGGGGAGGGGGGAGAAAAAAGAAAAAAATGTTTGTACTTTGTACGTATAAAACTTTTTCAATAAAAAAAGAAGTAGTTTGTCGTGTACCACTGAATCAAAGCCTTTACAAAAGTCTATGTAAATTGCATCTATTGCTTTACCCTGATCAAGTTGTGTAGTCCATATGTTTTTACAGTGTAGGAGTTGCAGATTACAGGATATTTTTTTACTGAAACCAAATTGTTTGTTGGAGAGTAGGTTGTTTGTTTCTAGGTGAAGGGAAATGGACTGGTTTATGATTGATTCCATGACTTTGCAGGTGACACAACATAATGAAATTGGTCTGTAGTTTTCAACATTGCTGGGATCTCCTTTTTTGAAGATAAGGATGACTGTGGCTAGTGACCATAATTTGGGTAAGGAGCTAGTCCTGAAAGATTTTCAAAGATTATGCTTAGAGGTTTGGCTAAGGCTGTGGAGAACTTTTTTAAGAAGTATGCACATAATCCGTCAGATCCAATAGATCAGTGGTGGCGAACCTTTTTTTCCTCGGGTGCCGAAAGCGTGTGTGCGCGCGCTATCGCACACACGCGATTGCCCACACCCATAATTTAATGCCGCTGGAGGCCAGAAATGGCCCATTTTCCGACTTCCGGTGGGCCCAGTAGGCTTCCCTGGAACCTGGGGAGGGCGAAAATGCCTCCGGAGGCCCTCCAGAAGCCAAAAATGCCCTCCCAGAGCCTCAGTGAGAGCCGTAAATCAGCTGGCCAGCGTGCACATGTGCGTTGGAGCAAAGCTAGGGCAACGGCTCGCGTGCCGGCAGATATGGCTCTGCGTGCCACCTGTGGCACGCGTGCCATAGGTTCGCCATCACTGCAATAGATTGATGATAGATAGATGATAGATAGATAGATGATAGATAGATAGATAGATAGATAGATAGATAGATAGATAGATAGATAGATAGATAGATAGATAGATAGATAGATAGATAGATAGATAGATAGCAATAGCACTTAGACTTATATACCACTTCATAGTGCTTTACAGCCCTCTCTAAGCGGTTTACAGAGTTCAGCATATTGCCCCCAACAATCTGGGTCCTCATTTTACCGACCTCAGAAGGATGGAAGGCTAAGTCAACCTTGAGCCGGTGAGATTTGAACAGCTGAACTGCTGAACTGCAGTGCTGCACTTTAACCACTGCGCCACCTTGGCTTTAGTATATATATAATATATATAATATATAGATAGATGGATAGATAGTCCAATAGATATTGGGAGACTGAAATGGTATAATGAAAGTTTGATAGAACTTCAACCAAAGAAATTAAATATAATAAATGCAACTGCCAACATTTTTCCTTCCTTCCTTCCTTCCTTCCTTCCTTCCTTCCTTCCTTCCTTCCTTCCTTCCTTCCTTCCTTCCTTCCTTCCTTCCTTCCTTCCTCTCTCTCCCTCTCTCCCTCCCTCCCTCCCTCCCTCCCTCCCTCCCTCCCTCCCTGTTTTTTAGGCTTAAATTCATGGAGGCAAAAATGTTTCTACAAGAGAAAACATGTTTTTCTCAGAAAGACATAAGTAAAATTTTCAAGAATCAATATGATCACTTCCGGTGATTTGAAATAAAATAAAGCACCTGCCATGGTTTTAAATTATGAAATATAGACTGCAATATAGACCACAAGATAGACTGCATTGTAAATGTTGTAACTGTGGCTACTCATGTTCATTTCAAATAATGTACCTGTATTTGCAAGTTCTCTAACATTTTATTTCCAGTGCACAATAATTTTTTTTTTCATTTACACTGGCCTTACAGTGTGAAGCAATGCTAGGAATCCAGCTGGCTCTTTTGAGCAACTGTGAATGATAGGGCACCATGAAAATTCTGCATATTCAAAAGTCTTTGAAATGGCAGTAATTCATAATTCCAATGAGATGTATTAAGCCACACTTTACCCAAAGATGGCCATGGTTCTGATTATATATTGCTTTTCAGCTTGCCTATGGAACATTTCCCCCAGTACATGATGATAAAAATATATTTCTATTCTTGTACCAGATGGCCCCGAATGAAATCCATCAGTACACTAGTGGATTCTTCAATTACTTGAATTACTTCAAGTAATTCTTCAATTACTTCAGCATTTTGAATGGAATTGGATAGGGGTCATAGCTGTGGATGATGACTATGGAGACATGTTTTTGCAGAGAATTGGACCACTGCTTTCCCAAAAACAACATTTCTTATGCTTTCATACTTAGAACACCAAAGAAGGCATATGTGGATGAATATATACAGTTGATAACAGTGGAGTTAAGATATGATCAAAACTTTATGGACAATAAAGTCAAAGTGTGTCTATGGAGCACTGCCATCCATGTAAAATATGAGAAGGGACGTTGTTACTTACCTGATACGTCCTTTCTCATAGGGCGGAGCCAGCCTCCAAGAATGGGTTAAACCTGCCCTCTAGCCAATCAGGACCGAGTTTTCAAAAGTATAAATAGAACCCTCTTGCCTTGGCACCCCCTCTTTTTTACGAGGGAAGAAGGTCAAACTCAAATGTGCTTACCCATTAAACCAACGTTTTTTAATAAGGAAGAGCAAACAGAGGAAAAATGACACTAAATTGCATGAACATATTTACAGAATGAAAGATGGTTGAATACGGGCAGTCCAGCCAATCCCATGAACAGGGAGGGACTTGGAGGCTGGCTCCGCCCTATGAGAAAGGACGTATCAGGTAAGTAACAACATCCCTTCTCCATAGTGGGCGGAGCCAGCCTCCAAGAAGGGACATACCAAAGTACCTTGTCCCTAGGGCGGGCCACCTGAAGCAGGCTGAGACTGACCTATTCCTTCCACACCTTGGTGTAACACCCTCCGGCCAAAGTCTGCCTCCTCTGAGGCATAGGCATCTAGTTTATAGTGCCGGACGAAAGGTGTCGGGGAGGCCCATATGGCCGCACGGCAAACCTCCACAATGGAGGCCCGGGCGTTCCAAGCCGCAGTGGTGGCTGCGCTGTGCGTGGAGTGCGCTGTAAGTCCGGGGAGCTGGGGTAAAGACATTTGTTCGTAAGCCAAGGAGATGGTCACGCGAAGCCAACGGCCCACCGTGGAGGATGATGCTTTGGAGCCCATGGAAGAAGGGCGAAAGGACACAAAGAGCGCCTCAGTTCGTCGGAAGCTAGAGGTGTGTTGCAAATAGATGTCCAGGGCACGCCTGACGTCCAGCAGGTTCCACGCACGCTCAGTGTCATTGAGTGGAGTTTGGTAGAAACTGGGGAGAATGATCTCCTGCGCCTTGTGAAAGTACGTGTTTACCTTCGGGACGAAGGTGGGTCCAGGCACAGGACCACCCTGTCGGAGTGAAAGATGCACAGGTCCCCCCTCACAGACAGAGCGGTCAGTTCTGAGATCCTGCGTGCGGAAGTCACTGCCACAAGAAAGACTTCTTTGTATGTTAAGTGGGCCAGAGAGACCGTACAGAGAGGCTCAAATGGGCCCTCAGTGAGAGTAGTTAATACCTTAGATAGGTCCCACATTGGGAACCTATGGACTACGGGAGGGCACAGGTTGGTAGCCCCCCTTCAGGAACTGTCTCAGGAGCGGGTGACTGGATAGGGAGTCCAAGTTTTGGAAGGAGAGTACAGTGGATAGCGCCGCCACTTGGCAGCGGAGCGTATTAGGGGAAAGACCCTTGGCAAGTCCTTGGCGCAGGAATTGAATGACATTGATTATTGACAGTTCTACAGGGGAATATCCCACCTGCACGCACCAGTGACAGAAGGCCTTCCACGTGGCCGAATAAATATGTTCAGTAAACGGCCTCCTAGAGGCCAACATGATTTGAGCAATATTGTCCGGAACCAGGTGGTGCTTCAGAGTGAGCAGCTCAAGTGCCAGGCGGTCAGTTGTAGCCAATGCAGCTCTGGATGGTGGACTGACCCCTGGGCAAGAGACCACTCTGTCAGTGGGATCCACCAAGGAGGTGACATGGACAGGGACATAAAGTCCGTGAACCAGGCCCATCTGGGCCAGTGGGAAGCTAGAAGGAGCACCTCCACCCTCAGCTGCAGGACCCTCCGGATGACCTTAGGGATCAAGGGGAGGGAATGCATATAGTAGCACTTGCGGCCAGTCGCATTGAAGAGTGTCTGTGTCCGCTGCCCCCTGTGTCCGGAACCTGGTGACGAACCTGGGCAACCTGGCATTCTCCGGGGTGACGAAGAGGTCCATGACTGGCAGACCGAACCGACCGACCAGCTGCTGGAAAATGTCTGGATGAAGAGACCACTCCGCCAGGTCAGATTAACAGAGTTGGAAGGGACCTTACAGGTCATCTAGTCCAACCCCCTGCCCAAGCAGGAGACCCTACATCTGCCTCTATCTAGGATTGAACTGACAACCTCCTGATTGTGAGGCAAGAGCTCTACCTCTAGGCCAATGGAGTTCCGGCTGAGCCAGTCTGCGGTTGTGTTGCTCACCCCGGAGATGTGTTCTGCTGCGATGGACTGCAGATGCCGCTCTGCCCAGAGCCCCAGTGTCATTGCCTCGGCCATGAGGGCCTTGGACATGGTCCCGCCCTGGCAATTGATATGGGCCTTCGTTGTTACATTGTCTGTCAAGACAAGCATGTGACTGCCCGACAGACGGCCCTGGAAGTGAGCTAGGGCCAACCTGACTGCCCTCAGTTCTAACAGGTTGATGGGGAGGCTCTGCTCGGCACTGGACCAAGTGCCCTGGGCAACCTGGGACTCGATGTGGGCCCCTCAACCTGTGGTGCTGGCATCCGTGGTCAGAGTCAGCCTCTGTGGTTCCAGGAAGCCGGTGCCTTTGGTGAGAGTGGCTGAAGACCACCATCTGAGGGATTTCCGGACCCCTGTCGGGAGCTGGACCCTAGCTGGGGAATCACTGCGACCGGATCGCTGGAAAGGGAGAAGAATCCATTGGAGGTCTCTGGAATGCAGGTGAGCCCATGGAGTGATGTGAATGGCTGATATCATCTTCCCCAGGAGGGAGGAAAGCTGGTTCAGGGTAACCCTTGTTTGGGCCAGAACACGCTGGACTAAATCCGATAGGCTGTCTCTCCGCTCCTGAGATAGGTACACCCTGCACTCCAGAGAGTCAATGATGGCCCCCAAGTGAGTCATCCTGTAGAAGGTGACAATTGGCTTTTTCCCATGTTGACTAGGAACCCGTGGTGCCCAAGGGAGTTAAGGATTACCTGGGTGTCCTGCTCTGCCTGGGACAGAGAGAAAGACTGGATGAGAATGTCATCCAGGTAGCACTGGACACGCACGGGGATAGCCCGCAGATGGGCAGTCAAGGCGGCCAATACCTTGGTCAACACTCTAGGTGCTGAAGACAGGCTGAAGGGCAACGCCAGATATTCGTAATGCACCCCTGCATGGCAAAACCGGAGGTATTGGCGGTGAAATGAATTGATTGGAATGTGGAGGTAAGCCTCCGAAAGGTCAATTGAGGCGAGAAAGTCACCTTGCCTAATGACCGCCAGAATTGATTGCAGGGTGTGCATCTCGAATTTCTTGTAGATGACATATTTATTGAGGCGTTTTAAATCAAGAATGGCTCTCCACCCGCCCAAAGGTAGATCGGGAAAGGGTAAGGCAAAATCACATAAGCCACGTCCCACAGAAGACCCTAATGGGGAGTCAGCCCCTGGCACACTGACTGAGGCAAGGGACAGGTCACCACTGACCAGAAACTCTCCTCCTCCCCCCAAGACTGCTAGGGTCTCAGAGGGGCACAAGGCTGCTGAGGGACACAAGTCCTTCTTCAGGGCAAAAACCTTAGGCAGCTCCAAGGCAGCTCTACCTAGCAAGCGTCCATCTGGAGGTGGACCCCATTGACCTGGCTTAGACAGCCGCTTGAGCTGACGATGATTGAGCAGCAGGTTGATTTTGGCTTGTGAATGGAGCTGTCTGGTTCCAAATGCCAGAGTGAGCTAATGAGAATTCCCTGGCATCCAGGGAACTCCCGTCCACTAGGTCCCCCTCCCTGGGGGATGCTTTGTAGGAATGAGTAGGGTAGAGTACTCTGGATAGTGTAATTTCCTTTGTAAAAGGCATCATTTTAAAAATTAACTCCAATTTACAAATCCTGTTGTCTTTGTCTTAAAGTTCAGTTCATGAGAGACTGATATTTTCAAATACAGAAAAAAATTGATAGTTTGTATATAGTTATATACATTGTATATAGTTCCAGTTATGCTCACAGACTCCAGAAAAAAAAAACTTGGTTTTAAACTGTTACTGGAGTTACTCACTAGGCTCATTTGTTCCTTTTATGTGAGATCTGTAACTTACTACTTCTAAATTCTGCTGAAAGCTCTTGTTCAAGCCATTTCTAAAATATAGATAGAATCTTCATTCTAAGTTGATATGTTTAGCTTGTTATTGTGATATATGAATACCTGAACATGCTTTAATAGGTACTCCTGAGGCAGACCTACAGACAGCTAGTCTGAATTTTTGTCAGCTCAATTAGAATAACAGTATCCATATTTATTTAAGGCCTCTGCCAACAAGGCAGGCCTCAGAAAGGCCTGGGTAAATTAGTAGGTCCAAACAGTCACTAAAAATGGCCAACGCCCTTAAATGAGGCCAACAAGATGGCAGTTGCCCTTAGTTGGTCTTTCAAAATGGCCACTGCCCATATTAGGCCTTAAAAATGGCCACCGGCAAGAAAGGGCATCCAAAATGGCCACCGTCCTTGATGTGGCTTCAAAATGGTCTCTGCCCACTTTTGGTATTTGAAACAAAATGGCCACGCCCTTAGTGCCTTCAATTCTGAGGGCAATCAAAATGGCTGCCACCCTGTGGGAGGCTTCAAGATGGCCACTGGCACTATCAAAGGCTGCCTACACACTTACCTGGCTGAAGACAAGCAGATCAATGCAGAGAAGCTCAAATGGAAGCATATGGCCCAGGCACTAGAGACAAGTACAGACAGGGCCTTGGATCAAAGGAGCCTTGCCAGATTGCTGGCTCTTGTCACCCATTGCACAGAAGGCAAGTTAAATAAAGGAGGCCTCAAAAGAAAAAAGAATTTTTTTTTGAAGTGGGCGGTCCTTTGTAATTCAAAATGGTGGCCACCCATGAGGCACTCCTAAACTTGCTGACTGTCTCCTGAGGAGAAAGGAGTCTGCTAAGGCCTAGCCACTAACTGTCAGTTTTCTGGGTCTCCTGGAGCAGACTGACTGATTTCTGAATTTCCAAACAAAAAGAGGGAACAAACCCTCAGGAAGCAGCACCCAGATTGCCAGCTTCTCAGGCACAAGACAGAGCAAAAAAACAGCTGTGCTGGATGACTTGGAGCGTTCAGAAGGGGAGGATGGGCGTAGAAGTGACCTGTCCCTGTCCCTGGCAGGGCTCATAGTTTCTAATCCCCCCCCCTGGCAAATGTCCTCAGCAGGAGTGACCCTGGGGGTCTTCTGCTTTGCCTTCCCCTGCTTATGGCCTTTGTCAGCCATTCTGGCTGAACTATGGAGCAGCAGGGGTCAAAGGCAGGCTCTGAGGCAAGGAAGCAGCCGATCTGAGCGAAGATGATTTGAAGTCTGCCTGTCAGTTTGCCTTGCCGAGGCCTTCTCTCCCGATGCAAGGCAAGGTGTGAAATTTCTAGCGCCCTTTTCCGACGCCGCTCGATCAATTGCGGCCGATGTCGGCTCCAAAAGTCAATTAAGGACGCTAGTTTGGCTTATAGGAGACAAACTCAAGCCAATTGCAGGCCACCCAAGCTCAGGGCTTCTGTGGCTGAAGATCACGATCTGGAGTACCTCCCTCCCTGACAGGCAAGACAAGGCTGCAATTATTTGACTGGTTGATTAAGGTGAGAAAACCCCAGTACACAACAGATGTGCAACTGTTAAGGGTAATCTCCTCCCTGGGGAGTCCTAACCCCCAGCTAGGGACAAGGCCCAATGGGGCAATGCCCAGTAAGCTGACACGATTGAAGAGTCTCTGAGTGACAGCTGTGAAGCAAGAATCAATGAAGCAATAACTCACAGGAAGTAGTAGAAATTCAGTAGTTGGTGGAGAAATCGAAGAATGGGTTTAAACACTGTCCTTTTTGGCTAAGGACCGAGGAAAAAAGAGGGGGTGCCAAGGCAAGAGGGTTCTATTTATACTTTTGAAAACTCGGTCCTGATTGGCTAGAGGGCAGGTTTAACCCATTCTTGGAGGCTGGCTCTGCCCACTATGGAGAATGATCATCCTTATAGCATCTTTGACTTCATGGCCACCTTTGGGTAAAGTATGGATTGTTACATCCCATTGGAGTTATGGCTCAGTGGCAATTCAGAGACATTGGGATATGTAGAGTTTCCATGGAACGCTATCATTCGCAGTTTGTTCAAAAGAGCCCCCTGGATTCCAAGAATTTCTTCACACTGTAAGGCCATCCTGGGCAAAAGAAGACAATTTCATTCAAAAGTTTTGGGAGCAGGCATTTGACTGTCCATTGCACATTTCTAATGTAAATGAAGATAACAAATTATTGTGCACTGGGAATGAAAAGTTAGAGAGCTTGCTGACTACATTATTTGATATGAACATGAGTGGTCACAGTTACAACATTTACAATGCAATCTATATTGTGGCTCATTCTTTGAATGTTTTATTCAAGTCCAGGTCCAGATATATACATTTAATGGGAAAAGAGCAATTAGTATTTCATAATTTAAAACCATGGCAGGTACTTTATTTTATTTCAGATACGCAAATATTATGTATGCAATTTGGATCATCATGTTTCCCTGATCTCTAGTAATGCTATTATTGGGAATTTATGTTTCATAGCACTGTTGTCTGAACAAATGTTGTAGAATGGAAGATGAGTTCCTATTCCATGAAAGAAAAAGTTTTCAATTAGTGATTCAATTAAGGACATTAGTAGAATTAAAAAAATGCAAGCACTGATTTAAAGCTTTCCTTTATAGTAGGAGAAAGTAGACATTTATTCCACATAATTCATTGTGTCCATAGTTCTTGATGTTTTTCCAAATATCTGTAGTTATTTTGAAAGGCATAGAGGAAATTGTTAAGATTGTATTTCAAGATTAGTGCAGGGCCAGTTTGGTGTATCTGTCAAGGCTCAAAGCCAACTAGTGATCATGGGTCAATTATTGTCTCTCAACCCTAGAAAGGAAGCAGTTAGAAATCTCCGAAATCTTGTTAAGAAAACTGCAGAACTTGCAGGAACTTTCCATGCAGTCATTAGAAATAAACACTGACTCAAATGTGTGCAAACACACGCACACACAAAAATACAAATATCATCCATGACACCCAAAATCCTCATTTGTATTTTCCAAAGTAGGATAATCCAGTTTGAAAGGTTTTCTATAGTTGTTGCGATTTCAGATAAATGTTATTTTTTTCATATAATACAGTTTCACTCTCTCTTGAAAAGCATTGTATTCAACAACAGTATGGGAGACTCTCTCAGTTTTGATGAAAACAGAGAATTGATTACAGGTTTTTATATTATAAACTGGATTATTTTTCCAGTTTACAATATAATAATTCCTTTTCTCGAGTCAAGGTTGGAACATTGGAACCACGAGCTCCACCAATACGATGATCAAATTGTATGGCACAGGAGCTTTAACCAGGTGAGAAGAAGCTGCAGATTTTTAAATAACAACAAAAGTAAATCCTTCTTTAGAGCAATTGTCAAATGCATGAAAATAATTGAAGAATATGATGTTTTGATGTTTTGGAGTTTTTCAAGGTGATGAGATATAACACTTTCTACATGTTAATTTGAGCACTGATGTTTCCATGACATGTTTTAAGAGAAATTTTACCTGGGAAACAAATATTTTCAACTTAGGGACAGCTAGTCATTGACATATGATTAATCATTTTATTTTATTGAAGTTAAAATATATTGAAAAAAGTTACTTGGGACCCATCCTCAAAGTTACAACTTCTGGCTCCTCTGCAGACACATGATCAGGCATTTGGCAAACCAGTTCATTTTTACAATCTGTTGCAATGATCAAAAGTCACATGACCATGATTTGCAGCCTTTTAAAAAAATAATTACACATTTGGCACAATTTATTTGCTTATTGACCATGTGAGTCAATTATGAATTATGTCATTTGCTTTACATTTATGGTGACTCATGTTACAACCATCGTAAAAACAGTTGTAAAATGGAATCTGATCACATGATGCCATTGACTTATGACCCCAATGACTGGTCATAAGTCAATGGCAACCTGTAGTGCCCTTTTCATGCTACTTATTGGGATATTCTGACCCAAACAGAAACTTGACATTTATGTTTGCATTTTCTCAGATTTAGAAATAGCATTAGGAACAAGAAAAAATGTTCAGATCCTGTAGAGAAAAAACTTTTTGCCAATTCTTTCCCATTAATTGAAGTTTTCCATTTTCTTCTTCTTCATCACAGTTGTGGGTTTTGAGTTTGGGAAAGCTCTATTGATGCCAGTATTTTATAATTTTATTCTCTCATATGTATTTGTCTGCCTACTCTCTTCGTAATGACCATTGTGATCTAGGCTCAAGCAGAAAGAAGAAGGAAGGAGAGAAATTTTGCTGCTATGATTGTGCACCATGTCCAGAGGGAAGATCTCTGACAAAATAGATAGAACAAAAAGAGGTTAAGACATTGGCTAACTGACCAGCAAAAATCCAGCTCAGGGCCCTTATTTTTTTAAGTACAGAAACATGAAGAAGAGCAAAAAACAAAACGAAATGAAATGAAAGAAATCTTTTAAGTACAATCACATAAACAACAGCAAAAACACAAACAAACAAACAAACATACAAAACAAAACAAAACAAAAAAAACAACCCACATGATAATCACTCTTTTCTGACTTTCTCAGGACAAGAAGCAATGGGTGGAAACTAATCAAGGAGAGAAGCAACCTAGAACTAAGGAGAAATTTCCTGACAGTTAGAACAATTAATAAGTGGAACAACTTGCCTCCAAAAGTGAATGCTGCAACAATGGAAGTTTTTAAGAAGACGGTCTTTCCGTCGTAGGAAATAGTGGCTCCACCTTGGTTTGTTTTTGGACCGCTGGAAGGACACTACATTGGATGCCTGGGTCCAGGAGACCATCACTCATGGGCTCTCCCTGGAATTTCTTTCCGCCCCACTGAGGTTTTTCCTCCGCTGACCCATTTCTGGGAACCCCGCTCGGCGGGCTCCCATGGAATCAATCGGCTATCCAGCATTTGCTGGATATTCAGCCCATTCAGCTGGTTCCGCCGGATCAGCAGGGGATGGGATTCTTTTCAATGTTATTCACAGTACCCAAAACCTCAGGGGGATGGGGGAGTGATTCTGAGTCACAAAGGCCTCAACAGATATCTGGAGGTTTAAAATACACTCCCTTCATTCCATCCTGGGAGGCATTCTTAGCCTCGGTAGACCTTACAGAGACCTATCTCCATGATCCAATTCACCCAGCCCATAAGAGATTCCTGAGGTTCTGCTCTCAGGAAGTGGTGTAGGGTTTCCTGCCTAAGAAGGGGGTTGGACTAGAAGACCTCCAAGATCCCTTCCAGTTCTGTTATTTTGTTCTGTTCTGTTCTGTTTCTGCTCTCTTATGCTCTCCTTTCCCTTCTTCTCTGCTTCCTCTGCTCCTTCCTCTTCATGGGAAGACCTGAAAAAATGACCTGTCTTTTACAGCAAACAACTTTTGGTGTTATCTTCTCAGTGGCCCTTTCATCTGTATTGGTAAAAACCATGACTGTGGTTCTGGCATTTATGGCAACCAAACAAGGCTCTGGACTGAGGAAATGGGTAGGGAAAGGACTTGCCAATTTTATTGTCCTTTTGGGTTCCTTCATTCAGGTGGGAATTTGCACTGTTTGGCTGAGTACCTCTTCCCCTTTCCCAGATACAGATCTGCATTCACTGAAGGGAGAAATCATAATGGAATGCAATGAAGGCTCAGTGATCATGCTTTACTGTGTCCTGGGTTACATGAGCTTCCTGGCTATTGTCAGCTTTAACATTGCTTTCCAAGCCAGGAAGCTTCCCAGCAGTTTCAATGAGGCATAGGACTGTGGTAGGGAAAATAGGAGGAGGATGATATTTGGAATGTTTGCTGCTTTGAATTACTTATACAAATAATGATGGAATATACAGTAAATAAAGAAATAAATGATTTTTCTGGAGGGTGGTGCTTTGCTTTGTGGCAAGTCAGCTTCCCATTTTTTAAAAAAGTTTAAACATATTTTGAAGAATATATAAATACTGGTGGGGTAGATAATTTGCCAAGCAACTAGCGAGGTAGGTACAGGCATACATTGGCCCTCTGGGTGGTACAAATGGGGACCCCAGGCCTCAGATAATTGGTAGAGCATATAGATCAGTCATTTAATCACCATTCTCTGTCTTCTTTTTTAATACTGCAAATCCACCCTTCTCAGAGGATCCTTTCTGCAAATTCAGAGAGCCTATCAAAATAGTCAACATGAACAGTTTGTAGGAAAAGTTATCACATGAGCTTATTTAAATAATTGGAAAATACAGTACAAAGTAATTGTGTGGAAACAGGGTCCAATATTTTTATTTTCATTCTAAATTCTAAGGTACTTTTAATGTACTGCCATTAAATACCTTTTGTTCTCAGTCACCAAAAGTGAATACTTCCTAAAGTTTCCAAGAGTTTAATTCCAACACTTAAAATCTATAGGGTCACTAGGAGTTGCCATATAATCTATTCCAACCCACAAATGTGCAGGGCTTTCTCCTCAAAAGTCCCTCATATTATTTTCTAATCTATTAAAAAAATAATCTTCCCTTCCGCCTCATCATTCTCTCCCCCCTTTTCCACCCACCCCAGGGCCAAAACCCGGGTAACCATCCTACCTGCCAGGCTGTTGTAAGAGTTTGCCAGGCCAGTAGCCCCCACGGAGGAGGCAGTTGAAGCTGAGTCTCTGAGTTTTCCTGGGCCTTCAGCTCCAGCAATGCCCTGTGATACTTGCCAATGGCTTGCTTTCTGGCACTTTTTCTCCTTGTAGCACTGAGATCCACTGAAATCCAGCACTCTTGGTTCAGCTGCTTGGGCTCGGCAGCCAGAGAAGCATCACTGGATTTCAAAAGCCAAGGAGCTCTGCTACAAGGAGAAGAAGTGCCAGGAAGCCATCGGCAAGAGGCCTGGGAGGAGAGCATTCAGCCAGCATTCAGAGGCAAGCGGGAAATGGTGGGGAACAGCAGCCTGCCTCCAGACAGTGCGGGCAAGCAGGAACAGCAAGAAATGGTAGGAAATGGCGGGGGGCAGTGGCCTGCCTCCGGAAACCACTGGCAAGCAGGAAATGGTGGGAAACAGTGGGACAGAGGGGGCCAGCGGCCTGCCTCCAGACAGCATGGGCAAGCAGGAAATGGCAGGAAACAGCAGGGGCCAGTGGCATGCCTCCAGAAAAGCATGGGCAAGCAGGAAACAGCAGGAAACAGCAGGAAATGGCTGGGATAGTAGCCTGCCTCCCGGAAAGCCCAGGCAAGGTCAAAATGACTGGAAACGGTGCAGGCCACTGGCCTGCCTCCCAGACAGTGTGAGCAAGTGGGAAACAGTGGGAAATGGTGCGGGCCAGCGGCCTGCCTCCCAGACAGCATGGGCAAAGGAAAGGTCATGCATGGCTGGGCATGCTTGGTGGCAGGAGGAGGCACAGCACGATGGGGCTGTTTCGTTAGCCACCGACAGAGCCACCGACTGCAATATAGAAATGGGAAATGGAGCAGCCAGCATGAAGGAAGGAGGAAGAGCAGGGAGAAGAGAGGGAAAGCGTCCTCCCAGCCAGCATCCCAGCCAGCACAGCCACGCAGCTTTCCAGCCAGGGGGGAGAGCATTCTCCCAGCCAGCATAGCCATGCAGCTTCCCAGCAAGGGGGGAAAGTGTTCTCCCAGCCAGCGGAGCCATGTGGCTTTCCCACCAGGGTGGCTATGCAGCTTCCCGGCCATGTAGGCAAGCGGCCTCCCAGTCAGGATGCTGGGACTGAAATGGTTTGGGTGTGTGTGATGGCAATGAAGTGATGGAGCGCAGTATGGTGGCCGGATAGGTTCCTGAGGAACGGCCTGCTTCATGGACAGTGAGGGAAATGACGGGAAATGTTGTGGGTGAAGGAAAATCCATGCACAGCTGGATGTGCTTGGTGGCAGGAGGGGGTGCAGTGTGATGGGGCTATTTTATTCCTCCTTACCTCGCGCCAGCCACTCCGTTGCCTGTTTCACCATTGTAGCCCCGCACCACGGAGCTTTCCCCACCCACCATCGCCCAGATGCCCTCGCTTCTCCCAAGCATTTCTTTGCCTACCTGATTTCCAGCTCCGTCGCATTTCTCGCCATTGTGTGCAGGGAAAGAAAAGTTTGCAGGACTAAGAAAAAAAATAACTCAATCAATTCCAACTTTGTGAGATCTTTTTCTTTCACGAGAAGTTGGAATTGATCGATTGAACTTTTTTTAGCCTCACACAAACTTTTCCCTACATATGATGGCGAGAAATGTGATGGAACTGGAAATCAGGTAGGCAAAGAAATACTTGGGGAATTTGGGGAAAGCAAGGGTATCTGGTTAGTGGTGGGTGAGGAAAACTCTTCTGCCCACAAAGAGAAGAAGAGAAGAAGAGAAGGGGAAGAGATGGCAGGAGGAGCTCCCCCTCACTCCACACACCCCAATGAAAGGCAGTGGCATCCCAGCTGCTTCCCTTCCCCACAAAGAAGGCAGGCAGGCATGGCGGGACCACGTGGGAGGGAGCAGGGAAGACAGGCAAGCATGGCGGGACCACGTGGAAGGGAGCATGGCTGGACCACGGTCCACATGGAAGGGAGTAGGGAAGGCAGGCAAGTGGGCCTGGCCATGGGGACTGCCAGGAAGGCTGCAAGGAAGGAAGGCAAGCATGACTGGGCCACATGCCACATGGAAGGGAGCAGGGAAGACAGGCAAGCATGGCGGAACCACGTGGAAGGGAGCAGGGAAGGCAATCAAGGTTGGCTGGCCCATGGGGGAGGTAGCTGGGGAGAAGCGAAGGAAGACTCACCAAGCAGAGATCATCTGGGCAGCGTGGTTGAGGCAAGTGAGGGAACCAGAGAGCAGCAGCAGCTATGCCACGAGCATGCAAGGCGCAAAAAGGAGTGAGTGGGAGGGGAGAGGTGGGGCCAGCCAGTGGTGGCATTTTCCAGTTTGCTGAACTGTGCATATCGGTTTGGAAGAACCGGTCCAAACCAGCTGAATACCACCTCTGATCTGTGGGCAGGGATATAGGCTTTATTCTTGCACCTTCAAGCAGCCTGAACAAATACATTTGGGAAGGCATGCTGACATCTCTACTCTTTCATTAAAACAGATTCAGCTTATCTTTAGCTTCAATAATTATCTCCTGCCAAAATTTAAGTTTTTAGAAATTTATTTTTATTGCTTTTAAATAACAGAAAAAAAGGAACAAAGCACAAAAATAATCATTTTTATTATTGAATAAAATAATAAAATTGTATTATTAAATAATGAAAAGTTACATACATTATCAAAGAAAAAAAAGCATAACAAGTGCTTTAAAACTGTCAAAAATACAACAGAAAAAAATAAAAGGAAAGTATAATATACAGTAAGAGTAAACAGTTTCAATTCTATATACACCTAATGAAAATATTATGCAAACATGTCTCTGTGTGTGTTTGTGTATATATCTATCATGCTTTTTTCTCATCTATTGTATTTTGCATAATAAATGAATCCCATATTTTATAATAGTTTTCCATACAAAGTCTTCATACAGTATATAGGCAATCTGATCATCAATGGCATGTGTTCAAGTCTTTGATCCATTGATTGAATGGGGCCATACATTTATTATGAATTTATTATTATAATATAAACAGCACATAAAATCACAGCTTCATTTGGTGTTGGTCTTCATTCACATTGAGTTTTTCCCAGGAATCTAGGCTGTTTGCATTGGTGTAGTATATATGCTGAACCAAGCAGTGTGACCTTATCCAATTTACAGCAATTTTTAAATTTTATTTTGTAATTGACAATCAATTGTTATTATTTTGCAAGGTTTTTTTAGAACAAGAAACTTTTAACATAATTGAAACAATTTAAAAGTTCATTGTCTAACAAAAAATCAATAAAGCTTCTGGCAAAGATTTGATTCAACCCCAATGTTTAAAGCTACATCAGAAGTATTTTCAATTAATTAATTCAATTAACAGAAAGAAACACATGCTAAATATAATCAACATAATGAAAAGGAAATGTGATTGATAGCTCTTTATATAGAATTTTGAATGAAAAAATGTTGTTAAATAATAAAAAACGGAAATGTGAACGCTATTTCTTTCTAATGAGCAGATCTTTGCTGTTTAATATAGGCTGAAACAGAATTATATAGCACTTAGGGAAAAAAATACAGCCCAATAATCCAGCACTAGAAGCCAAGATGGAAAAGACCTCCACAGCCACCATGTATTTTCCCTTGGTGCTCAAGTAAGAGGGAATAAAAGAAAACCACACACTGCAAAATACCAACATGCTGAAGGTGATAAATTTGGCTTCATTAAAAATATCAGGCAGTTTCTTAGCAAAATATGCCACAGTAAAGCTAACAATGGCTAGAAAACTCAAGTAACCCAGAACACAATAAAACATAACATCTAATCTTTCCTTGCATTCCACCACGATTTCTTCAGCCAGAGCATGAAAGTCAAAATTTAGGAAAGGAGGAAATATCCATAACCATACAACACAAATCCCAACTTGAATCAGGGAGCAGCCAAGAAGAATGAAGTTGGCCAGTTTTTTTCCTATCCATTTTTTCAATTTGGATCCTGGCTTTGTGGCCATGAAAGCAAGTACCACAGTGACAGTTTTGGCCAATATGCAAGAAATAGCTACTGAAAAAATGATGGAAAAAGTGGTTTGTTGCAAATAGCAGGTCAGGGTCTGTGGTTTGCCAATGAACAAGAATGAGGAGTGGAAACACAGCAGGAGGGATATAAGTAGATAGTAGGTTAGATCCCGATTGTTGGCTTTGACAATGGGAGTGTTCCGATGTATTGTGAATATCCAAAGGACCCAAACTGTGATTACAGATAACATCACAGTCAAAAAGATTAATGCGATCCCCAAAGGTTCAGTGAAAGAGAGAAAGTTAATTCTTTTAGGAAGGCATTGGTCTCTGTTTTTGTTTGAATAGTGATCTTCTGGGCATTGGAAACAATCATCTGTGTCTGAAAGATAGAATATGTTTTGTGTTAATATCTAGAGAAAGACATATCTTGCCCTAATATTGCCATGAAATATGTGCTTGAAAAGACAAGTTTAACCAATTTTGATTTTTAAAAATTGTCCTAAACCTTAATGTAAAATACATATGTGGGGGCATCTCTGAATTGGATGTGAGCCTGAATTTCTCATAAGATCAGGAAAAAAATTGTGAAACTAATTTCTGACTCAGGCTTAACAAGATTGAGTTGCTGGGGATATTCTATTTCTGAACTTTGATGGCATGGCACTTTTCTCCTTTCACCTTCCTCTTCAAGGTTGGTAAATAATCTGGGAGTCTTCTTATCAGCTGTGACCAGGACTGTCTTTGTACAACTTCATCTGGTACGCCAATTGGCCTCTTTCCTAGACTGGGTGCCCTTCAGATGCCCACTTATGCCCTAGTGACCTTGTGGCTTAAGTCTGCAAGGTGCTGTGCTCTTGAAGACCCCCTGGAAGCTTCCATTGGTCCAGAATGAAATGGTGCAAATAGTAGTGGTCATGCCGATATAACACTTCTGCTTCATGGGCTGCAGTAGCTATCATGCAATTCAAAGTTTTTTTTTAATCGATAAAGCCCTATATAGCATATGGGGCTGATTATTTGATTATTATTTCTCCCATAACCTCTGGCCAACCAATCCAATCTTCCAGGGTCTGTTAGGATCTTGGAAGCAGCATCTACCCCCAGAATGGAATCCCCCCTGAGATTGGAATGCCCCACTCTGCTATTGTTTAGAAGAGCCATGAGCAGTGGTGGGATTCAAATTTTTTATTATCGGTTCTGTGGGCTTGGCTTGGTGGGCTTGGTGTGGCTTGGTGGGCGTGGCTTGGTGGGCACAGCAGGGGAAGGATACTGTAAAATCTCCATTCCTTCCCCACTCCAGGGGAAGGTTACTGCAAAATCCCCATTTCCTCCTGATCAGCTGGGACTCGGGAGGCAGAGAATAGATGGGGATGGGGCCAGTCAGAGGTGGTATTTGCCGGTTCTCCGAACTACTCAAAATTTCTGCTACCGGTTCTCCAGAACTGTTAAGAATCTGCTGAATCCCACCTCTGGCCATGAGGTCCTGGCATTTCACCCAGGCCTTAAGTGAATGTGATTACAGCCTCTCACTTTATTACATTTGGCATTTTTATTCTTCATGTTTTATTGATTTCATTGTAATTTGTTTGATTGTTTTGAGTGACCTGGAGACAATGAGATTTCTGTAAATGAATACTTAATGATGTTGTTACTAACAGAAAGAATAGTAAGCTATTCTTAATTACATATAATTTAGGTTGTATTAATTTAACTGAATGAGCTTCTGTGAGATTTAATCTATACTTCATCTTTGGCAGAAAGAAAAGGAGGGAGAGAGGAAAGGAGGAAAGGGAGGAAGGAATAGTTCTCTGAGTGCAGATGCTGATTTAGAACTCATATCTGATTCTTTTAAACTAGTGGTCATCCCAGACCATAATGAGTTAATTATCCACACCCAGTTTCACACAACACATGCTATATACTGAATTTTTTAAGTTTGATAAATTGGATAGATTTTCCAAGGGGCATATTTTCTGGCTTATTTTAGTTGTAATTTTTCCCCAAAGCTATTCATGTAGAGACACACAAACCTTTTTTAATCTTGCCCATTTCTCTAAATATTGTGGATTCATATTAATAAATATACAATGCCACAATGGGGTATCTCTTTAAGGGATGATTAAGTTGTAAGCTGGTATAATATCTTATCCTACCCATCTGATCTGAAATTTTTCCATCTGCACATGGAACACAATCATAGCAGCAAAATGGCTTCCCCTCTTTTTTTCTTCTGTGGTAACCCTGATGGCAGTTCTCATTGCAGAGAGAAAGTGGTTGTATCTGCACATAAAGCAAAGAATATAGATGACACTCCTATTTTGATAAGCACTATGTCATTAACTCTGTAATTTTTCCTAATGTCATCTGAGGTCATGCCTGAATATCAGATATGTGTACTTCCTTGAAATACAGTGTAATTAAAATAAAGATAATAAATAATATCATATAAATAAAGCAACAATAAAAAAACCCAAGTGAGATTGGCTCCCACCTTCTACAAGAACCTGAAGACCTGGCTCTACCAGTTGGCTTTGGGCCTGATGGGGGAATTTCATACTGAAGAGAGCTAATTGACTAATAGTAGTTCCCATACATCCCTGTATATTCTTCTTTCTTGTCCACATTTTCAGTTATAATTGGTATTTTATTGTAATTTTAATGTGGTTTTTGTTATTTATTCATATATTTATGGTTACATTTTAATATTGTAAGCTGCCCAGAGTCACCTTGTGGTGAGATAGGTGACAAACTAATTAAGTAAATAATTACAACAAATAAATAAACAAATAACAAATAAATAAAAAATTTAAAATGAAGAAACACAAACAGATGAAAATATATCAGCAAATTAAAAGGGAACATAAGGTCTGGAATGTTTTCAAAACAGGTAGACAACTTTTCAAATGATCACCTGGGAATAAAATTATTTTCATGTGATGTGTTTTAGAGTTGGTGAAGTAAACAGATTGAGAAGCTTAGTGTCAGTGATAAATAATTATCAGTGAGATGGTATTGACTGAAATTATTCAAACAAGGCATGACAAAATTGTCAAAGATCATTGTAAGAGAATTTCTCAGCTAACTTGACATTTCTGAAGTCAAACTTCATCTTACCTGATTTAATGAACTATGCCATGTGATGGTATCTTTTTTAATGATGAGTTCTTTGTCCTGTGGATCCATCTTTCCTACTTTCACTCTTACAAAGGATTGGTTTGGAAAAACAACCCAGTTTAGAATATCATATCCAGCTGTTAATTCACCATTTTCATTGAAAGATACAATATCCCCAGCACTATTATTAAAAGTGATGCTCCTCAAGAAGGGGTGAATCTATAGAGATAAAGGCACATTTCTCTAATCACTATTATTACATTATTTTTGTTTTCATCTCAGTTTAGGGATTTATTCATACAAGTTTAACATCTTTAGCTTTGCAGACTTACAATGTATTGAAGTCCTTACCTGGGAAGGCAGAGGTAGCTGCACACACGTTTATTGCTGTCTACTATCCCATATACAATAAATAATTAGTCAGGAAATAAAATATTAATTTTATACAGGCATCTGCTATTGTAGTATGAAGATAGTTGGCTCCTGAACGTATACATGCTAAGCTGAACATCAAATATATTTTCTATCAAAATTATTTCAACATGCCTTCTGAATATAAATTATTTGAAGCCGATTTATCTCTTTATCTAACAGTAGGGATAATCTATTCAAAGGTATCAGATCAGGAATCCATTTTTTAAAGGGAAAAGGGATATTCTATTATGTTGGTTTTTTTCAAATGTTAAATTAAGGGATGGATGCAGGAGGGATATATTCAACAAACTATTCAATAGCAATAAATAGAGATTGCAAATAGAAATTGATATGTCTTAGTATGAAAATATATTAACATGTGCTTTTGGTAACGAATATACTAAAATATGTCATGCAACTCTGAAACAAATACTGGACATTAAAAAAAATAAGCAAAAATAGTCCACCTATAAAACCATTAGTGCTTTATACTACTTTTCGTCCATATTATATCAAAACTGAAATAGCAAAAATACCTTACCTGCCAAGGTTTATGATCCAGATTATGTCTATTAAATATAGCTCTTATTTGTGGCCTGGGTTTGTAGATGTCATGCAAAGCATATGCTAAGACATAAATAGCATTGTAAATTCTGTAGCTCTGGGAAGTCATGCTCATTTCAAAAAGAACTCCTGGCAAATGGCCCAGTTTCTCTTGGCCAGTACATTCTTTTTCATTATGACCAGAAAATGAACAGCTAAATGCCTGTTGCCAGAAAACCTTGAGAAATCGATCATTGTTATCTGAATGAGGATCTAATCCCTGCAGAAAATGGGTGAATCCCAGCAGTTCATTGGTGTGAATTGCAAAAGATAAGGCACCATGGAAGAACATCATATCAAAATTTTTCAGCAATATGTCTGATGAGAAATCCCAATGGGCTGTCATAATCCAGATTTTATGTACTGATTTAGTGTCATTGTCTTCCAGGAGCCCATACATATACATCAACCATTTAATACATGTTATAGTTCTATGATTTGCATGTAGCACAAACACATTAACTTCAGATGAGGTTAATAACATGGATTCAGGTGATGTGTGCATCAATAAGTCATAGTAGTTTAAATAATGAGATAATGTTGGTATATTTGCAATGATGGCTGGGCAGATGCCATGCTGAGAGAGCAGTGGAGTTAAGGTCTGTACAAACTTTTCTCCATCTTCATCGTCTGTTGCAATGATCCCAACCCAAGTCCACTGGAAATGCAAAAGAAGTTTTACAATTCCTGAATATTGAACCATATCACTTGGCATCATTCTATACAAGAAAGGGAGAAATTTGCGAGCATTCACCACTGGAGCAAATACAGAATAGGCAATCTGTCAAGAAAAAAAGCCAAATATGATTTTTCTCAAATAATTGTCATGATTTTATTTCCTTTTTGGTGATGATTATTGTAACATATAGCCACTCCACAGAATAAACCATTTGGAATAAACTCTTTGAAAATCCTTCATCTTCTTTGAGTGGAGACATTCACAATATTTCAAAGATACAACATGTCAATTTCTCAAAGTCTTTTTTCAATATTTTCATGAGTTACCCCATCTTTGCTCTGTGGCAAAAATATATCATATGGTAAAATGATCAAAGATCTTAAATCCATTCATATTTAATGACATTGCACAGAAGATATCTGTTTTTGAGACCACGCATACATTTTTCCCATGAAAATATTGAGACAGTAACATTTGGGAGAAAAATAGAAAAGTAACAATTAGAGGATACAAGGCTGCATGTGATCCTGAAGATCAGCTAGGAAAATGTCATGTTTATTGTGACTGATTTGAACATTCTTTAAACATATAAGGATTTCATCACAATAATTGTATTTAACATATTTGATTTAAATGTAAATTATATAAATGCAAATTTTAGCTTTATCCTGGCTTTACTAAGAAGTAGAGTGCATCACCCAATGGTCAAATGCAGCCATTGATCTGAAAACTGTCTTCCACAAATAAAAAGACAGAATATGGAAAAACTTTGCGAAGTAATCATTGTATCTACCTGAGGAATTTTATAGAGGCCTGTAAGGGTAGCCATGTAGAAGGAGGTGGAAGAGTCTAATCCCCCAACCAGGGCTATCAATTTTTTTGCCTTGTCACAGCTATAATTAGGAATTGTCCTTTTCCAAGTGGAAAGAAGCTTCAAAGTATTGTAATAAGTCATCCTTGGACTGGAATAACTGTCATAGATGTGGAACCCCAGGGTCAGATTCGGTAAGATTTGGGAATTCTCGTTGATCTCCTTCACTGCAAATGCCATGGTCAGGACATGCTGGTAGTTCTTCAACTTCAAACTAAAATCAGAGTTACATTATGAAAAAATACAGTCATTGTTTATGGAACCATTTGGTTTGTTTTATGTCAGTTTATATAGAGAAAACCATAATTCATATGGATAAGGAAAGATTGACATCTGAACTTTAGCAAGATCTAGAACTCCACTTATATGGACGAGTTATTCATAAGTTCTTCCTTATTTACTAAAAGATCAATGTATATGCCCCTCCTCTCCTCTCCTCTCCTCTCCTCTCCTCTCCTGTCATAAAAGCCTTAAAAAGTTCTTTTTAATCCTGAATATAGAGAAACAACTGCAAATCTCTTTCTTTTCTAACATGTGTCTATTGTGTATAATTACTAATTCACATTATCCATGGTCTACAACTCATTTTCTCTAATGTGTAAATCTGTAAAGATTGTAATTATATTTGTATATTCTCCTCCCATCCTAAATATTACACATTTAGTTTTTAGGTTGTTAATGAATTTCCCTAGAAACATAACATAAATGAGTGTGTTCACGAAGATTCATATACATTTTGAAATAGGAAATGTGTTAAATTTTCAGATATCAAAAAATCCCTCTCTTTTCATTTCAATAAAATCACCTGGGAATTTCAGCTAAGGTTTGCAGATAAATCCACAGTGTAAGCAAGATAAAGAATAAAATAGATTAAAAGGAATGCTGGGTATGATGAAGAATAAAAAAGCATAAAGTATAAATCTATGAGAAATTGAACAATAACAAAATGCAGAGTAGTTGCTAGAAAGAAAGAGTCAGGACAATACCAGGTGAAACTTGAAACTCATGTTGAAAAATGAGTTTGATTAGCAGGACAAGATAGAAAGAAATAAACGGGTAGAAAGGGAAAATATATGGTGTCAAAACTAAGACAAACACTGAGTAGATTTTGTAGCAGACCTCAACTTACATACCAAACTTAAAATTAATTGACCCAGGTCATAATATAGAACAAAACTGATTGCCAATATTTCATTGCAAGTTGCAAAAATATTCCATTTTTTCTATTTGTGTTTTGAATTTTTAAAAAAGAAAAAAGTATCCGTACACAAGGTCGCATAAAGGCTTCATTTTGAAACTTTCATTGAAAGATGGTATGTCAAATACGCAATTATACTGCGTTGTAATTGCTCCTATGATTAAGTCATCTGTCTGACAATATTCATTCAGTATCTGGATGGGCTCAATAATCATACATATAGCACTCGGAGTTTTGCATTCAGCTGAATGCTGCTGCAACCACAGAATGAGCAGAAGCAATAGAAATATTTTTGCCATTCCATCAAAAAGTAGTTTAGATTTCATACATCAATAGTGCCATCCATCATTAGTTTGGATATACCACATTGTCTTGAGTGGCTTCAGATGCTTTTCATAAAAGTAAATTTTTAGAGGTGGTCTGACAAGCTTCAACAGTCTCTCAGACCAAATTGGAACCACACAGAGATACAGTAGTTAATATAAGCTTCCACAAAGTGGTAATGTTGTATGTATGACTTCAGGAAAGTGTCATATAGTTTGCCAAGATGGAGATAATTGCTAGTTTATAGTGTAAGGCACTCTGTGTTACACAGGGGAAAAATAAACATAGTTGTTCAATCTCTCTCTAACTTGAGACATCTGTGGCAAGTGTAAACAATAGGATCTAGGTACAAATAAGAACATTTCTATGCTTATGTCAGGATGAATTGGATTCTTGCAGAAAAGGGTCTGAATAATAGGTAGGACAGGTCACTAAAATGGTCCCTTTCTTATCATAACTGAACATACCTTAAATAACTTAATAATCAGGTGTGATAAACATAGGAGTTGTAGTAATGTTTTTCAGTCAGGTTTGGATTTCTAACCCTATTTCACAGCCTTAAAGAAAGTGTACTTTCCTTCTGGGACATAATATATTAAAGGAGAATATTTGTAGCTCAAGGTTGAAATGAAGGGTCCTTTCTGCTCTCTGAGCTTGGTTGCTTTCTTGCAGACATTTCGCTACCCAAACTACGTAATATCATCACTGCTAGTTTAGACTGCCTAGCTTGAATAATGAAATGTCTGCAAGAAAACAACCAACTCAGAGAGCACCAATGACCCTTCACATAGTATATTCTATAGATCTGTGATATGTACATTTATTATCTTTTCCCCCTTCTCATTCACTTGATCAATCTATAAAGGGAAATTCTCATCATTTGTTCTCGAAACTTCAAAGATTCTTTGATCAATGGCTTTTTAACATTTCCCTTCTTTTCATATTTTACTGAAGTGGAAAATATTCTTTCTTGTCTCTCTTTAGGCATTAATCCTAGATTGGCCTCTTCCCAACTCTCTGTTATCTTTCCTCCTTGTAAAATAAAACTTATATTTTGTAAAGACTATAAAAGTTCATCCTGAAAGCAATATATTTTAATAATATTTTGATCTACAAAAGCTCTCTGAAATAATTTGAAATCTCTCTCTCTCTCTCTCTCTCTCTCTCTCTCTCTCTCTCTCTCTCTCTCTCTCTCTCTCTCTCTCTCTCTCTCTCTCTCTCTCTCCTCTCACACTTTAAGTATTATTTTTAAAATAAAACAAAATAAATGCATTTTTATAGCCTAAGTATTACATGAAATTGTTGAATAGAACTACAGAATATCTGAAATTATTTTCTGTCTTGGGTGGGAATGAAGTTGGGAATGAAATCTGATATTTCGTTCCCACCTGATTAAATATGCTGGACTCTGTGATGGCTCCTTATCGATTGTGAACTCCTGGCCTGGTAGAGCTTGTGGATCAATTATTCCAAGTTTTCTTCTTAAGAAGAAATTATTGGGAATAGTCACCCAGTTGACAATATCAAATCCCGCTGCTAATTCTCCATTGTGCCCCCTATAAGTTATAAATGGTAAAAGTACCCTGCAATGGAAGTTTTGTGACTGTTTAACAGTTGGCAATGTGATTCAGGTACACCGGTAATATCATGTTGTTGATCAATGTCCATGATTCTCTTTTTTACTATTGATTTGGCCTTCTCCAGGGTTAATTAGCCAAATATTCAGGAGAGAGGCCAAGACTGCAGCATTCTATTATGTAGGTACAGTGTCAATGGGATTGGTACAGTGGTGAAATCTACATACCTTCCCTACTGGTTCGGAAGCCAGTGATTTGTGCACCACCGTCACGCACGCTTTTCACCCTCTGCGTATGCGCAGAAGGCTTTGTACATGTGCAGAGAGTTAAAAAAGAAAATGGCAGCATCTGGGCAGGTGGAGAGAGCCTCATGCTGCCGCCGCTACTGGTTCTCTGAACCATGGCTGGTACCAGTTCTCCGAACCACCGCCGCTACTGGTATGCCCGAACGGGCCTGAACTGGTAGCATTTTACCCCTGGATTGGTAATTATCTAACACCAGCAAAGGCATTAGTCCTGTAGACTCAAACATGATTCTATGGCCTGAGATTAGAATCCTAGTCCAGGCCTGAGCCTTATTACCAGTAGCACTTAGACTTATATACCGTTTCCTAGTTCTTTCCAGCCCTCTCTAAGCAGTTTACAGAGTCAGCATATTGCCCCAACAATCTGGGTCCTCATTTTACCAATCTCGGAAGAATGGAAGGCTGAGCCAGTGAGAATTGAACTGCTGGCAATTGGCAGAATTAGCCTGCAATACTGCATTCTAACTATGGCTCATAATACTTGACACATTGGCTTCAATCCTCAGAACTGCATTGGGGTGCATTTTTGAGTGCCAAACAAGTTCCTGGGAAAATTTGATTGAATAGCTTCATAAACCTTCATGTTTATATATGGCCTGAGTTGCATAGTTAAATGTCTTTTATGTGAATGTATTTCCAGACAAATTGCAAACTACAGGAACCATTTGTGTTATGGCCTGAGTTGTATGCCATATAATAGTTGGACAACTATTTCTGCTGTAAATAATTTAACCACAGTGGGACATATTGTTGCCTATGAAATTTAATTATTGTTTGTGTGCTCTTTTCAGCAGTAGAAAAGTCATATAGGTAGTCCTCGACTTACAACAGTTCATTTAGTGACTGTTTGAAGTTACAATGGCACTGAAAAAATGATTTATGACTATTTTTCCCACTTATGACTGTTCCAGCATCCCCATGGTCATGTGATCAAAATTCAGACGCTTGGCAACTAACACATATTTATGACAGTTGCAGTGTTCCTGGATCATGTGCTCTCCTTTTGTGACCTTCTGACAAGCAAAGTCAATGGGGAAGCCAAATTAATTTAACAACCGTGTGACTAACTTAACAACTTAGGTGATTCATTTAACAAATATGGTGAGAAAGGTCATAAAATAGGGCAAAACTCATTTGACAAATTTCTCACTTAGCAACATAAATTTTGGGCTCAGTTGTGGCCATAAATTGAGGACTATCTGTAGTTTACATGGGCTGTTAATTTTCCCATGGCCTGAAATACTATGCCCAAGTATTTAAAGTAGGGGTGTCAAACTCACGTCGTCACAGCGGCATCACATGACGTATCATGACTGTTTCCCCATTCGCTAAACCGGGCATGGACGTGACCAGCATGTGATGCATCCGGCCCATAGGTCGTGAGTTTGACAGCCCTGATTTAAAGCATTCAATCTGTTCCAGTTCATGGGAATCAATTGTCCATTTGTACTTTTGTTTTTTGTTAGAAAAGATTAGCATTTTAGAGTTGTCATGATTAATTGCCTGAAACAAGAATTATCTTGCACTAACACAGCCATCAAAAAATCATATTTAAATTCTACCTTCCAGGATGCACATCTTGGTGATCCAGTCTACCTCTACCCTTATCAATTTTGATGTTGATTTCAATGAAAGAATTTTATGTAAAGCATGCCCTATGATATCGACTGCATTATAGCTGCCATAGCTTTGGTCCGTCATGCTCATCTTAAAAAGAACACCAGGAAAGTCTTGAGTTCCTTATGGTCAGTGCATAGGTCTGTGCTCTCATATCTGTTTGAACTAGAAAGCAGGCAACCAAATAGCAATAGCAATAACAATAAGCACTTGGATTTATATATCACTCCATAGTGCTTTACAGCACTCTTGAGCTGTTTACAAATATCAGTATATTGCCCCCAACAATCTGGCTTTTATTGACCTTGGAAAGATGGAAGACTGAATCAACCTTGAGCTGGTCAGGATTGAACTCTTGACTGAGGGCAGTGTTAGCCTGCAATACTGCATTCTAACTACTGCAAAACCACAGCTTCAAATGCTTATTCCAGAAGATCCTGATGAATCCGTCTCCTTTCTCAATTAGTGCAAATATAGGTTTTGAAGAAAACATCGAAAACCCAGCAGATTATTTTTTGTTGATTGTGAATGATAACATTCAGTGGAAGATGTGGCTATCCAAATATTTATGTACTGTCTGGGATGAGAAATTAGAGTTGGCTGTTATAATCTATATCTTACTGATGGATGCATTTATCAAGCCTTGGAGAATCCCATTTTACTTTCTGAGAACCAATATTGATATTAGAATTGGCTAATTAAGGGTTCTAATGACTGGGATTTCTCTAAATCATAGGACAGGAATGGTACTTTTATAATGTAGATAGTCTGGATGTCATGTCTTATAAAGCAATGGTATTAATCTCTGCACAGTTTTCTTCTTTGTCATCATTGGCTGTAATGATCCCAATCTATGTCTATGTTGACAAATCCTAAAAATTGAAATTTTTCATTAGGCAACATTTGATAAAAGGAAGTAAGATGGCTTCTAATGTTCATTCCTAAAGAACAGCATGCTATATAAACAAATATAATTTTTTTATTTTTTTTAAGTGGGACGGGATGCATATTAGTTTGTTATATCAGAAATATTTATTTGAATGAACCCTGGAAAAAGCAAGCCATATATATTTTCATATAGGTAAAATCAGAAAGAATAGAGGTACTAGAATATAAAATAAGAGCAAACCCAATTCTCTACCAGCCCTGA
Organism: Diadophis punctatus similis; assembly: GCA_023053685.1. Lineage (NCBI taxonomy): Eukaryota > Metazoa > Chordata > Lepidosauria > Squamata > Dipsadidae > Diadophis > Diadophis punctatus. The sequence continues at coordinate 192,605 of JALIGW010000123.1, forward strand.
GGATGTTATCTAGTTTGGGTAATGAAATATCTGCCGGAAAATTATCAAGTATACAGAACACCAAGGAACCCTAACTTCAACCCTGAGTTATAACAGCAATAGCACTTAGACTTATATACCACTTCATAGTGCTTCACAGCCCTCTCTAAGCGGTTTACAGAGTTCAGCATATTGCCCCCAGTAATCTGGGTCCTCATTTTACTGACCTCAGAAGGATGGAACGCTGAGTCAACCTTGAGCCGGTGAGATTTGAACAGCTGAACTGCTGAACTAGTCAGCTGAAGTAGGTTGCAGTGCTGCTTTTAACCACTGCGCCATTCTCATATATTTATCTGAAGAGTTTTGTAATTTTCTCACATACATTATAACAATTCAGAATGATTCTTCACTTCTTTTAATAACATAAAGTCTAAATATTAAGTTTTGTTTTGTTTCCCATAAAGTTGTCCATAGTAAAATATAAAGGATTACACCATTCCCATTGGATAAGTCTTTGAACATTGTAATTATGTTAGATTATTATGGTTTATTCTTCCTCTACTAAACCCAGATGCATTTTCAACATATGAAAGTTAATATAAAATATTGTGGTGCATTTGAAACTAAAAAATAAGCTGCAAAGATAGGCAGGGTCCAATCAGTCTGATTTTTCACTTTATCAGAAGAATCCAGTACTGTTATATCTGATGACCTTCAGAATTTGTTTGGATCAAAAAATTTGTAATTAATTAATTTAAGTTGTCTTTCCCAGCCCAATATATCAAGAACAAGCTGCTTATTTGGATCATACATTCTGATTCACTGCAATTCTGCACTTAAAATGTACTACAAATTTTAAAAAGAAAGAATTTAAGAGAAAATATGCATTTGGGGAAAATAAATCTAAAACATGTATTTTAGGGTAGCTGCATATATTCAAGGAGAAATCCAAAGAAAAATCCAATCTTATTAAAATTGTGGGTTGATTGAAATATGGTTTTTTTGTCCTTTTAAAATTTATAGTGTAATGTAGACTGAATATTGACAAAACAGGTAGACTCAAAAAATAGGCAGGACTGGACAGTGTCTTAAAGCAATGCATGCCATGGAAAGGGTATTTTTGTTGCAGCTTTTCCTTTGGCAACTGCCCCACCTGGTCCTAACTAATTTCAAGGCACATGATAACATCTGCTCTATGAGTGATCCCTTCCAGTTCCCATATGAGTATTCCAAACCAGGGGATATAATAATCGGTGGGATTGCTGCACAATTTGATTGCCTGCTGGAAATAAGCAACTTTGAGGAGCATCCTGAAACAAAGGTGGTAGAAGAACTCATGTAAGGAAATTTCATCTGGAGGTAGAGTGAGAGGAAATAGGAACTTATGTCTCCAAGTCAAAAACTAGGACTATTCTGAATAATCTAGTTCATTAAAGAACCTGGAAAAAGAGTTTTGCAAAATAATTATTAATAATCTAAAAAAATTTTTTATTTACTTTCTTCTGTAATATATTTTATATGTTACCAAGTTTTGCTTTTTCTACCCCTTTATCACTAATTATCTCACCACTTCTTCCTTTATTATATTTTTATTACTACTTCTTTCTGATTTTATTTTCTTTCTGCCAAATGCCAGTTTCATTTCTATTTTTTGTTCTAATCTCTTGAAGTTCACTTTCCTTTTTTCAACAGACAATAGTACCATCTTTTATTCTTCAAATTTATATACATTTAAAATTTATATTGAATATTTATAATTTGTATGGGTTCAGATGATCTGTTAATCTTTCTAAAGGTATCTGGATCTGAATACATTTCTATGTCTTTTGAATGTTCAATTGGCATTGCAGAAATTCCATTCTTTCTATTGATGTTACACTAGTAAGAGTTACAGCTTACAATAATATATGTAATACAGTCTCCATTAAGTCACCTGAAAACCAATTCATTTTAATTAGAAAAATTAATTAATTTCTTCGGCATCTTTTCAGGGGTGAAAAACAAGAACAAAATTCACAAGATACATCTGCTTTTCCCTCTTGGGTGGGAGCGCAGCCTATAATCTCAGAAAAAAAGTGAATAATGAATACACTGTACTTCTCAATCTGTTTGCAGTGTGCCATAGCTTAAAGCGCAGTGAGAAAGAAAGAAGAGAGCAAGAAAGAAATCTTAGTTACAACTCTTCCATTCTGCCTTAAAAAAAAACAGCAAGGCATTACTTCTCTTGGAGGTTTTGATCACTGAAGCAACAAAAAAAATATTTTTCCACTTGATTTTATTTTATTTTGAAAAATGACCTAGATTATGCCAATGCAAGTTGTTCCTTTGGTTGCAATGCCTAAATTAGAGCATACTATAATTTGTTGAGATTTAAAACTTCTTTTAGCACTTTTAAACAGTCCATAATCCATACTTCTATTGCTTTTGAACAAAACAGTTAAATGTAAAATTAATTAAAATGAAACAAATTGACGTTTGATTTTACAGTTAATATTTAGGCACCTATGTATCTTTAGCTGACCCTGATGAAGACTAGGCTTGTTATTAGGATAGGAATCTGGAAGTCCTGTTGATTAAATTGGTAACAGAGAAAAAATAGTGAAGGCAATGGCAATTCAATTCCACAATGCTGCCAAGAAAACCATGTTTATGAAAATACTATGAGTTAATCCTAAACTGAGATAGTCTTTTTTTTTATTCAGCATGGCTGGGAAGATACAGTATCTTCCCAGCCATCCTTAACTTTTGAATTTATCCACAAAAACAAAGAAATAATATATTTGTGAAAAAGTATTTAAAAGATGTCTATGAAGAATATACAGTATAAGAATATGTACATTTTCAACTTTGTTTCTAGACACAGAAACTGCATACAAAATATATGTTAATTATGTCATACATTATATAAATCTTTCCTCAGGGCAATGTTAAAAAATTACCAACATGTTCTTTCGTTAGTATTTGCTGTGAGGCAGATCAATGAGAATCCCAATATATTGCCAAATATCAGCATAGGGTTCCACATTTATGACAGCTACAATAATGCAAAGATGTCTTATCAAAACACCCTGAAACTTTTGTCTGCCCGGAGGAAGACTATTCCAAATTACAACTGCAAGAAGCAAACTAATTTGATAGCTGTCATTGGAGGACTTGATGCCAAAATCTCTCTTCATATGGCTACTGTTTTAGGCATCTATAAGATTCCACAGGTATGTGCAGGTAGGCCATGAATTTTAAAATGCTGCTAAATTTATCTTTAAGGAATAATCACAATGACATTAGAAATAGGTAAGGAATGTAATTTAAGGACAGCCTCATGGAAGCCAATTTTCTGTTCTCCTCTATAGTTTTACATTCTACTTAAGATGATAAGATGCAATATAACCAGCCACATTTATTTCTCCCCCACTTTATTTCTCTGATTTTTAAAAACTAACTTCAGTTTGATGAGTTCTTATACCTTGAAAACATTTGCACCATAATATAATTTTGAGTTGTCCTATTAGAATTATATCCTCAAGTGGATTTTGGAAACAATTCCTGTTTTCCCTTTCTTTTACTCTTTTTTGGAATTAGATAGTTCAGAAACACCAGGAGAAAATCACTTTAGTTCAATCACAAAAGGGGATAGTTTCTCAGTCTTAAACAAGTACAAAATAATGTAGGCATGTTCACATTTGCAAATAGGCACAGTCTCAATTTCTTTCTTTTGATGGTGGTTTTCCAAAACTATGTGGTTCTTGCCTATAAAACTTCTATTAGGGCTATATATATTCAGAACTAATATTTTGCTTATTGTAGGGACAAAATATGCATCTGCACCTTAAGATCAATGGGATTGCTGCCCAAAAAGCAGGTGACAATCATAGCTAGGAGAATCTTTGCACAATTTCTGGATTGTGATGCTCTGCTTTCAGTCACTTATGCCATCTCATTATTGCAACACACTCATCATGGGCTATCCTTGCAGAGTATTTGGAAGCAATAATTGGTTTAGAATACAACAGTACAGACAATTTTCGAGGCCTCTAGAGTGGCATATACAGTATAACATTAATGTTAGGAAAACTGCACTGGCTGCCAATCTATTTCTGGATCCAATTCAAGGTGTTGGTCTTTACATTTAAAGTCCTTTATATGACTTTAAATGTAAAGACCAACACCTTGAATTAGGTCCAGGATATTGGAGGAGCAGTCTTTACCCAATGGATAGACCAATCCCAATCTTGCTGGCAGAATAGGTCTTCTGCAGTCCCAACTGGCCAAGAAATTGTGGCTGGTGGGATCCAGGAGAAGAGCCTTTTCTGACATATACCTTTGGAACATCTTGCTGCAGGAAGTGAGGTCTGGCCCAACCATTCTGACCTTCAGGAAATGTCTTAAAATTTGGCTATGCCGGTTGGTATAGGGCCCTAAAGGAGAAGCTGTTGGCTGTAGGTGGCTAGTATAATAATAGAGAAGCCTCTCTGCTCTAAACATGTGGTTTTTTCAGTTTGTTTTAATCTCTTGTAATTTAAATATGATTTTATAGTTGTAATTGTTTATATATCTATATAGTTTATTATGTTGTGAGTCACTCAAAGTGTGAGATGAGTGTATACCAAATTTATATGATGCTCATCTTGCACTTTGAAGTGACTTTGAATGGCTTACAATATAGTCTAACCATATATATAAGCAGCTGCCTTACAAGGCAAGTAGCCCAGGTTCAAATCCCAGTAAGGGTATGGCTATCTGATGAGAGCTAAATATCTCGAAATAGATATATAATAGTCTCCCTTTATTTTCATTTATCAGCAAAAAATGAGAGAGAGAGAGAGAGAGAGAGAGAGAGAGAGAGAGAGAGAGAGAGAGAGAGAGAGAGAGAGAGAGAGAGAGAGAGAGAGAGAGAGAGAGAGAGAGAGAGAATGAGAGAGAGAGAGCCCAGTACGGGTATGGCTATCTGATGAGATCAAAATAGCTCAAAATAGATATATAATAGTCTTCCTTCATTTTCATTTATCAGCAAAAAATGTTATACATACAGACAATATAGTTTGTCGGTTATAGAAATTGCCTGGATGGTCCCAGGAGGGGCCGAAAGGCAAAAAGGAAGCTGTGATGTTTCCTTCCATACACCAGGATGATTCGACAGGAAAAAAACCATATATAACCCTTGCCTGGTGAAGAGCTAATAGGGAAGAGAACCTGTGGCCTAGAGGTTAAGCTGCTGCCTTACAGGCAGGGGGCCCAGGTTTAAATCCCAGTAAGGGTATGGCTATCTGATGAGAGCAAAATAGCTCAAAATAGATCTATAATAGTCTCCCTTCATTTTCATTTATCAGCAAAAAATGTTATACATACAGACAATATAGTTTGTCGGCTATAGAAATTGCCTGGATGGTCCCAGGAGGGGCCGAAAGGCAAAAAGGAAGCTGTGATGTTTCCTTCCATACACCAGGATGATTCGACAGGAAAAAAACCATATATAACCCTTGCCTGGTGAAGAGCTAATAGGGAAGAGAACCTGTGGCCTAGAGGTTAAGCTGCTGCCTTACAGGCAGGGGGCCCAGGTTCAAATCCGAGTAAGGGTATGGCTATCTGATGAGAGCAAAATAGCTCAAAATAGATCTATAATAGTCTCCCTTCATTTTCATTTATCAGCTAAAAATATTACACCACACACACACACACACGTGTGTGTGTGTGTATTCTAATTATACACATGTGTGTGTATGTGTATAGATAGATGGATAGATAGATAGAGAGAGAGAGAGAGATACATGCATACACACAAGCATACACGCACGCATGCACACGCACTCATGCATGCGCGCGCGCACACACACACACACACACACACACACACACACACACACACACACACACTGTGACCAGTTTCAGAGATACTTGTTACCTAACAAGTGAGGCAGAATGACCACACGTGGGCAAATAAGCAGTGGGAACAGGAATGACTTTGACTTCCTGTTGACTTTTCCATTGACTTAGGAAGTTGTCAGAGAGCACTGAAAATTATGATTTTGTAATTGTGCCTGATTACCATAGTGTGCCAGTGTGGCAGCACTAGTGTGGCAGCACTAGTGAAGTGTCCACAACTCTGTAAAATTTGTGTCCCAAGGAAGTAATTTTTATGCATTCTTTAAGTTATTTGATGTATATTGATTAAAAAAAAATGTTGTCCTATGTTCTACCCAATTGAAGGTTACAAACAATGAAACAGACATGAGAATGTTAATAGTATTTGAAAAATTCAGAATTAGCTGTTATCATTTACCCTTCTTTTGTTCTTTTAATATATTTTTGTTTAGATTGCTTGCTGTGTGTTTGCTCCAGTGATGAACATTAAAACACAGCTCCCCTTTTTCTACAGGATGATCCCTAGTGAAACAAATCAATACATGGGACTTATTCAGCTGCTCCTTTTTTTCCAATGGAAATGGATTGGAATTATTTCACCAGATGATGATCAAGGAGAAAAATTTGTGCAGGCCTTGTTACCCATGCTTTCCCAGTATGCAATCTGTGCAGCAATCATTGAAAGAACACTAACCCTTTCTGGTGTTTTAGAGAATTTTGAGTCATTTGAACCCCTTGTTGCTATGGCTGCTTCATTAGCCAAACCCAATGTCAAAGTCTATATTGTTAATGCAGATTCTCAAGCTGTGGCGTGCTTGAAATGGCTGCTATATCTTTATGGAAGCTTAGAAAGTTCAACACAACTAACCAAAGGCAAAGTGTGGCTTATGACAGCCCAGTGGGATTTCTCATCAGAGACATTTCACCGAGATTTTGATATACATTTTTTTCATGGCGCCTTGTCTTTGGCAAGTCATTCAAAAGAAGTGCTGGGGTTTACAGAATTTTTGTGTTCTCTTCATCCTATCTTGTCAAAAGAAGATGGGTTTATCAAGATCTTCTGGGAACAAGCATTCAATTGCCTCTTTCCTAATTCTCATGAGGGCAAAGAGAGCAACAATTATTGCACTGGAGAAGAGAACTTGGAAAGTCTTCCTGGGATACTCTTTGAAATGACGATGACTAGTCAAAGCTACAGCATCTACAATGCAGTCCATGCCATAGTACATGCTTTGCATAAAATGTTCTTATCTTCCACCCAGATTAAATCTTATCTTTCATCTAGGTTAGATCCCCCAAAACTGCTACATTGGCAGGTAATGCTTTCCAGGTAAATACTTTTATTTATTATCATAAATGCAATATGTAACAGGTAATGTAACACAGGTAATGCTTTCCAGGTAAATACTTTTATTTATTATCATAAATACAATATGTAACAGGTAATGTAACAGGCAGGTAATGCTTTCCAGGTAAATACTTTTATTTATTATCATAAATGCAATATGTAACAGGTATTATTTCTGAGAGATTATTATGGAGTCTATACTGTTTTAATACATTCAAACCAGGGGCGGGTTGCTCACCTACCCATGCCAGTGTGCTGCGCGCGCATATCCATGTTTTGGGCATGCGCGCTCGCTACGTGCGTGGCCCCCTCATGCATTTTCGCATCTGCGCATGCACAGAAGCAAAATCTTGCCGAAATCTTGTGAGGGGACCCGCGTGTGCATGAGATTTTGGCACAATTTTGCTTCCGCGCATGCGCAGAAGCAAAATCGCCCAAAAATTCTCAGAAAAAGATGGCAAACATGCACTGGACAGCTCCGGCAGGAACCCACCACTGATTCAAACTTTTCATCTTGCTTGTGATAAAATACTTCTCCATAGTGGGCGGAGCTAGCCTCCAAGAATGGGATGATCCAATCCATCAGCCAATGAGGACTGAGTCAGACTCTATAAAAGCTGTAACCCCGAAGGGCACCCCCTCTTTCGACTCAGTCCTTGGTCGAGGACTAGTGTTCCTAACCTAGCAGGTTAAATCACCTATTATTCTTCTATTCTACTATCTTCATCTTCAACCAGTAAGAATCATCACCTACTGACAACTGCGCCTGGTGGCTTCTGTTCACCTCTGGTGAAATCCACCAACAACTACCTGAGGACAGTTAAAGCGGCCTGGGCATCCAACTTCAGGATATAAGTCACAGAAGCTGTCCGCTTGAGTGACCATCGGCCAGGGCGGCTTTGCCGCTGACCGCTACAAGGGGTAAGCTGATTCTTCAAACAACCTGAATCCGGCTGTCATTGCCCCTTTAAATCAGCTCCTGCGCTTCTGCGCCCAAAAAGAGCTATTAACTTCCTCAAACTGCCTCTCTCTTAATTGTGCTGACATAGCCTGTGTGGATCGGTAAGCCGCTCCTTCAAAAATTACCATTAACGCTTGTTTTTCACATTGGAAGTTGACAGCGGCCCGACAAACAGCTGAGAGAGAAAAGGCCTTCTGCGCATGCCCAGAACTCATCCTACATCTTTACTTTGCCGTTTCTGAGACCAGGAAGCAAGTGCGCAGCCGCAGAGCTCATCTAAGAGCTTTACAGTCAAACCGGCAATTAACGGCTTTCTCGCCCTCGCGCTTCTCAGCTGCTGCTCGGGGCGAAGAGAGGGAATCCCCTGACGTCATCAGGGATTACCCAACAGCCGTTACGAGCCGTTTCGCTTCTCCTGGCTGCTCCCGGCGTTTGACAGCTCACCCCGCCCTCGCGCTCAACAGCTGACGGGCGGGGCGCTTTTTGGAGCTGCTGAAGCATTGGACAGCTCCACAGCTGACGGAGCTTCATACTGAGCCTCAGAAGCACTCAGCAACGTAAGGATATCTGCAAACGTGTTGTACCTTAAGCTTCTTTTTCTTTTTAAATTAGCTGGCTGTTGGCACCGCCCTGTGCGTGAGCCCACCAGTTACAATCAACACCAAATTTGATATGGCTGATAAAGGGGCCAAACAGAAGCCCAAGGCAACCAAGGAGAAGCAACCTGACACAGAGACCAGGCTCAACTCTGCTTCTCACAGGGATCGTTCTCCCATTCGTCATTCTCAACAGAAGGACGGGGGACATCGGGATAAAGTCCCTGAGAAGGTCAAGAAGCCACCTTCAACCTCCTCCAGTCCAAAAGAAGGGAGCGATAATTTATCTTCACGTTCCAGACAATCATCAGGGGCTCTATCTTTGGATAACCCCAACCTTTGTCTGGGTGACAATGACATCTGGGAGGAACCTCGCATTTTGCAAATTCCTTCACCTGTTACCCAACAAGTCACACCATCTGCCATTTTTCAGAACCCTGAGGTTCAGGCCCTCATCCAGGCTGCCATTAAGGAAGGCATAGCTGCAGGCCTTCAACAAACTTCGGCCACTAAGCATTCAGCTACAGAACAGCCTTTACCACAAACACCATTGCGTCGAACCACGATGGTCACTGAATGGGACCAGATCCCCAAAACCGACGCCACCACGCTCCAGGATTCTCCTAAATCCTTGCGTGACGCAGATGACCAGGGACAAGATTTGGACTTATCATCCGATGAAGACCTTGCCCCTGAACCTGCCACGACTACTGGCCTCTTCAATCCGGCTTTATTTAAGTCGCTTCTCCATAAAGCAAGAGCAGCAGCAAAGATGCCTCCGGTGGAGTCCAAATCATCTGGAGAGGAACCAGCTGATCCTCTCTTTGAGGAAACAACCTCTCAAGAGGAGGTTATACCAACTCCTAAACTGTTCATCGAAGCAGTCACCAAACAATGGCTGACTCCTATCACAGGAGCCGCTCCATCTTCTTTAGACAAAAAATACTATAACGTGGCTCAGGGCCTGGCACAACATCTGCCTGTTCCACCAGTGGATGAGCCCATCAAGGCTCTCTACTCAGCCAATCCTTTACCAGGAGATGGCGAGGAACTACTTCGTCCGGAGGAACGCCGAGCGGAGCAGGCGATCTTAAGAGCTCATCAAGCAGCTGCCTGGGCGGTAAGAGCTTCGGCCACAGCATCGTTTTTTTGCCGGACCTCTATTCGCTGGCTAAAAGCCCTTCAAGAACAATCGTCTGAAGTGCGTATGCGCCAGGACATAAACAAACTATTGGCTGTGGCACAGTTTACATCCGATGCCACACTACAAAGTGCACGCTTCGCGGCAAGATCCATGGGAGCATCCATTGTAGCACGCCGCATGCACTGGCTCCGTGGCTGGCAGTCCGACGCTCGACATAAATGGAGACTGGCCACTTCCCCAGTTCAGGGTCAGTCCCTTTTTGGGGGGGCCTTGGACTCGTACTTGATCGAGTCCAAGGATAAATGGAAGGTACTTCCAAATTGCACCCGTAGGGGTCCTTCCAAAACAACAACTCCTCCCCCGCCTCCTCCACCCAGACGTCCATATAGGGCTCCTAGGTATAGGGGCAGATATCAGACGGGTGGACGACAAACCCCAGTACAGGATAGACCTAGGGCGGAACCTCCGGCCAAGCGCCCTTTTCGGGGTGCAGGCGGACGCTCCTACCGCCGCAACAAATAGATCCTGAGGTCCTTCCCATTGGGGGTCGCCTGCAGTTTTTTGCTGGGCGATGGGAAGAGACTACTTCGGATAGTTGGGTGCGAGAGACCATTTCATCAGGGCTCGCACTCGACCTTCTTTCCACCCCACCGGGATTTTTTATGAGGTGCCCCCAGTCCTCGGATTCCCAAAAGAGATCTCTAATGCTAGCCGCTATCCAGCATCTGTTGGATATCCATGCTATCCAACGGGTTCCGGAGGACCAGAGGGGACAAGGATTCTATTCCAATTTGTTCCTTGTCAAGAAATCCTCGGGGGGATGGAGAGCAGTCTTGGACCTCAAGCGACTGAACAAATACGTTGCCTATAAGAGGTTCAAGATGCACACGCTACAGTCCATATTGGCGTGTGTAAGGAAGGGCGATTTCATGGCTTCCATTGATTTGACAGAAGCCTATCTACACATACCAATTCGGCCTTCCCACCAAAAGTATCTTCGATTCTGTTACATGTCTGATCATTATCAGTATTCGGCACTGCCATTCGGTCTGTCCTCCGCCCCGCGGGTTTTCACGAAGATCCTAGCTGCCCTAGCGGCAAGCATGCGGGCTATTCCAATTCGCCTACACTGTTATTTAGATGACATTTTGATTTTATCGTCCACAGTCTCACAAGCGGAGAATGACCTTAAGTTAACTATGCAGTGCTTAGAAGAGCATGGCTTCTCCTTAAATATAGAAAAGAGCCAGCTCAATCCCACTAACCGAATTACTCATCTTGGGGCCATCGTGGATACCCTGGAGTGCAGGGTGTTTCTTTCCCAGGAGAGACAGGACAATCTGGTCACTATGGTCCAGCAGGTTCTCTGTCTCAGAAGAGCGCCATTGAAGCAGCTCTCATCTCTATTGGGAAAGATGATTTCGGCCATCCATATTACTCCCTGGGCACAACTGCACTCCAGGGATCTTCAATGGCTATTGTTACCATACCAAAGGGCAGGTAAGAGTAATTCATCAGAAAAAATCAGCATTCCATCCTCTGTCCGTCGATCCCTCCAGTGGTGGCGCTCCACGGCGATATCCAAAGGCTCCAGCTTCTTCGAACCCAACCGGGTGATGGGGTGCTCATGTACAATCTCAAGTAGCCCAAGGAACGTGGTCTCATTCGGAGACACTGTTAAATATCAACATTCTGGAACTCAGAGCAGCATTTCTTGCTCTGCAGCAATTTCACAATGTCCTTCACAACCGACATGTTCTACTAATGACCGACAACGTCACCACCAAAGCGCATGTCAACCGCCAGGGTGGGACGGTTTCCAAGGGTCTCATGTCAGAAGCCAAGGCTCTAGGGCTTTGGGCGGAGCGCAACTTGCTCTCGATTCGAGCGGAACACATCTCGGGAGTCAAAAATATAACAGCGGACTGGCTCAGTCGCAATGCAGTGGACTCGGCGGAGTGGAGTCTGCACGAGGACATTTTTCAACAATTGGTACAGCGATTCGGCCTTCCGGTGATCGACCTTTTTGCGACTCCACTCAACACCAAACTACCGAGGTTTCTCTCACGGTACCGGTCGCAGGATGCCGAGGACATAGATGCGCTCCGCTGCCCATGGCCGAGGGGCTTGTTATACGCCTTTCCTCCTCTGGCAGTGATTCCACAAGTCATTCGTCGGATCATAGCCGAGGAGGCAGAGGTAATTCTACTGGCACCATATTGGCCCAGGAGAACGTGGTTTGCGGACCTCCAAGCGCTTTCGATCAGCTCGCCTTGGAGGATTCCTCCGACAGAGTATTCGCTTTCTCAGGGATCCTTGAGTCACCCGGATCCGCATTGGTTCAAACTGACCACTTGGCACTTGACCGGTGTCGCCTAAGTAAGCGGGGGGTACCAGAAACAATCATAGACACATTAATGTTGTCACGCCGATCTTCAACCAATCACATTTACTCTGCCACATGGAAGAAGTTTTGTGCCTGGTGTTTAACAGTACAACTATGTCCAGTAGAACTAACTATAGTGGGCTTGTTACGGTTTTTGCAGGCTGGTCTAGATAAAGGGTTGGCTCCCAATACACTAAGACGCCAAATTGCGGCTTTGTCTACAGTACTTACCTGTGATAGCGCGGTTTCATTATCAGCGCATCCGCTGATTCGCCGATTTCTGAAGGCGGCTGTTAACATTTCTCCTCCGATTATACACCGCTATCCAACATGGGACCTATCACGGGTATTACTGGCATTGACCGCAGAACCATATGAGCCGTTGCGTACAGTGTCACTGAGACAACTAACTCTCAAGGTGGCATTTCTGGTAGGCATAACTTCGGCTCGCCGGATATCCGAACTCGCGGCCTTATCAGTGCGAGAGGATTTATGTATTTTTCATCCAGATAGGGTTGTGCTCCGATTGGATCCAACCTTCATTCCAAAGGTTAACACACCTTTTCATAGGGCACAGGAGTTAGTGTTACCAGCGTTTTACGCTCAGCCTTCAACTGACTCGGAAAGGCAGTGGCACAACATAGATGTTCGGAGGGCAGTTAAAATATATAACGTACGCACGGCGTTATTCCGATGCTCCGAAGCATTATTTGTTTGTTTTCAACCAAAATCTATGGGTAAGAAGGCATCACCAGCGCTCATTGGCAGCTGGATCAGAGCCTTGATAGCAGACATTTACTCTAATCAAAATCTTCCCCGGCCTGAGGGTATAACTGCACATTCCACACGTAGTGCAGCTACCACGGCAGCGTGGTCGGTCAGTACTTCACTGGAGGAGGTTTGCAGAGCGGCAACATGGTCCTCTCCAGTGACTTTTATCCGACACTATAAGGTAGACCAATTCGCGTCGGCTGACGCCGAATTTGGGCGACAGGTGCTAAGTAATGCCATTATACCAGAAGAACACCATAAACAGGGTTCTGACCCACCCTAGGGACTGAACTGCTTTGGCATGTCCCATTCTTGGAGGCTAGCTCCGCCCACTATGGAGAACGGGGCGTTGTTACTTACCTGAACGCCCCTTCTCGTAGGGTGGAGCTAGCCTCCAAGTCCCTCCCTGTTGGGTTTCTAGTTACATAACAGTTATCGTTTGAATTCATGCTGTTTTATCATTGCATGACAGTTATTATTTGATTTCCTGCTGTTGAATAAAGTTTGGTTAGGATGTTACACTATGGGTCTGACTCCGTCCTTCGTCTCAAGAGGGGGTGCCCTTCGGGGTTACAGCTTTTATAGAGTCTGACTCAGTCCTCATTGGCTGATGGATTGGATCATCCCATTCTTGGAGGCTAGCTCCGCCCTACGAGAAGGGGCGTTCAGGTAAGTAACAACGCCCCGTTTTCTCCCATACAGCTATGCTTTGGGACTAATTCAATATTCCTCTTTCTCTTTTCCTTTCTCTTTTCCTCTATTTCTCCATCTCTATATCTCTGTCTGCCTATTCTCTCTTTCTATTTCTCTCTCCTCCTCTCTCTCTTTCTCCCTCCCCTCCCTCCCTTCCTCCCCCCCCTCTCTCTAATTTTTTTATTGCACTGTCTATTGTTGGCTTGTTTGGCATTTGTTTTATACCAACCAGCATAGCCAACAACCAAGCTCAGAAAATACCAAGGATGTTACCTTGCTCTCTCTTCCCATTAATCTCATAGTGATTAGCTCTAGGTATATAGCATATTTGCAAAAACAGACCACCTAGTTAGCTGCTGCAAGAAGTTAGCACAGATTGACTATATGCATAGCATGACAAAGTAGCCACAATCATGCATTGAGATATCTGGAAGAAATACCATTTGCCTACAGGTGAGATCTGGTGGGACCACAAAACAGACAAACTGGAAGAAAATGAAGAAGGTAGAGTCCTTTGGGACTTTAAAATTTGAACAGTCAAATATCTGCCACATAATACCCCAGTCTATAAATGTTGATAAGAAAGACATAAAAGTGTGGATAGTGGACATGGCAGTATCTAGAAACAGCAGAATAGAAGAGTAAAAAATTGAGGAAATAAAAAAAAAATACAAAGCTATGCAAATAAATATAAAATAACTATGGTAAAAGTTAGCAAAAATAGTATCAATAGTAACAGTCACCTTGGGTGCCATCCTAAACACCTGGTTCCCATTTGAACACCATTGGCTTTTTCAATGTCAGATTAGTCAATTGAAAATAAAGGCAGCTTTACTTGGAATAACACATTCTGGACAGTACCTTTACATGTATATCAAACCTAGGCCCTTGAGAGGGACTCCATTGGGGAATAAAAATATCAAACCCAGTTTAAATATCTTGATGTGTGACAAATCATAGTTACTTGTATGCCACACAACTTTTAATGACTTTGGGCAGCATACTGGCCATCACAGCCCAGTTTTTTGAGCAAAGGACATTAAATCTTTGCCTCTTGATGAAAACTGAAACATTCTTTTCTCTTGTTTTCTATTTTTATAAATTGATAAGAGACGTCTCCAAAAAAAGAGACTCCTAACTCTTTTTTGAGCCTCCATGGGAGTGTTGGACAAAAACATGTTTCAAAATCTTTTATCTTTGTCATAAGCACCTTCTGAAGCCTGAGGCCCAGAGGTGCCCATCTTTGAATTATATAAATGGCAATATACAAGCCTATTTCTGTATAATGGAGATGTGCAACATCAGTCTGTGATCCACATTTGGTTCTCCAAAAGCCTTTAATGCAGCCTCCTCCCAAAATTGTTAAATAATATTGCATACACATTTTTATTTATTTATTTATATTTATTTCTTTATTTATTTTGTTAAACATGTATGAGATAGTACATGTGAGTATAAATATGAATTGAATACATGAAATGTATACTAATAAAAATAAAAGGGAACATTAGGACAGGGACAGTAGGCACGCTGGTGCGCTTATGCACACCCCTTACAGACCTCTTAGGAATGGGGTGAGGTCGACAGTAGACAGTCTAAGGGTAAAGTTTTGGGGGTTTGGGGAAGAAACCACAGAATCAGGTAGTGCATGCCAGGCATTGGTCACTCTGTTGCTGAAGTCGTATTTTCTGCAATCGAGTTTGGAATGGTTCACTTTAAGTTTATCTATGATAGAAGAATTATATTGTGTGTGTATATGTGTGTATGTATACACACACACACACACACATATACATGATAGAAGAATTACATTAATTCATTTAAATATTTAATAATTTTAGATAAATTAGATATAATTGAAATAAAGGAAATCTCATTTAGATTTTGTCCTGGGTTCATGAACCAGTTTGTGCAATTTGTACGTTGTATTTTACAAAAGGTCAGACATCTCAGCCACTAAATTGTAGTGGTTCCTGATTATGGACAATAACAAAATAAAGTCTGTCTCTGAAAGGCTTACAATGCATAATTTAGTGTAGAGCAAACAATAAAGAAAAAAAAACAAAGGCAACAGTAAATGGAATAATCGAATTATTGAAACCATTGAATTATTTAACCATAGTTGTATGATTAGTTCAATATCACATGGAAACCAGATAACTGGTCCTAGAATGTTCTCATAGTCAACTTTCCAATAGTTCTGTACAAAGCAATCTACCATTTTTAAATAATAGGAAATATAAGAATTAAAGGTATCCAGTAGATTTCATATCATAAACATAAACAGACTTCATTGGACAGAGGCAATATAATATGTTCCAGATTTATTTGAAAAGTTGATAAATATCCTGTGAACCGTTTCAAAATGATAAACTTGAGCTTCAATTTTAGATTTGAACTTGTCTTAAATTTATTTAAATATGTTCTGCCCTCACTCTTGTCAGATGGGGTGGTATGCATTCTATTGCTTATTTAAAAAAAAAACCACAGATGTTCAAGAACAATTGAAAACTAATTTAACAACAGTAATAAATGAAATATATGCATAATAATTGCATTTTAACATAAAATCAAATTTTACAAATGGTTCTTGATCATAACATTAGTGTAGATTGTTGGATTTGTCAGTAGAAAACAGAAAAACATATGTAGCTAGGCAAAATGATTAGTCTTTTTAATTTTATTTTATTTTTAATTTTATTATTTTTTATAAATAACTCAAGGTGGTAGGTATCTAATACTTATTATTATTATTATTATTATTATTATTATTATTATTATTATTATTATTATTATTATTATTATTATTATTATTATTATTATTATTATTATTATTATTATTATTATTATTATTATTATTATACAATTGTATCACAGCGGCCAGTTGTTTCGCCGGATTTGGCATTGATTACTAGTCGAGCCCCACCCAGGGGCCTAGGAAGTCGTAATGTATTTTCGAAGTATATGTGCGGAACCGAGCAGTGCGGCTTTCTGCATTTGACTGATGGTGATTTTGTCAATTTTGAGCTGTTTTAAATGTAATTCCAGTGCTTTTGGGATAGCACCCAGTGTTCCAATCACTACTGGAATTACCACTGCTGGTTTGTGCCATAATCGTTGAATTTCAATTTTTAAGTCCTGGTATTTTGTAATTTTTTCGTTTTCCTTTTCATCGACCTTGCTATCTCCTGGTATTGCAATGTCAATTATAGTCACCTTGTTGTTCTCGACCAACGTGATGTCTGGTGTATTATGCGCCAGTACCTTGTCTGTTTGTATACGAAAATCCCACAAGATCTTGACCATCTGATTTTCAGTGACTTTTTCAGGCTTGTGTTCCCACCAGTTTGTAGCAGTATGGATGTTATAATTTTTGCATAAATTCCAGTGGATCATTTGTGCAACAGAGTTGTGTCGTAATTTGTAATCAGTCTGTGCGATTTTCTTGCAGCAGCTGAGCACATGGGCTACAGTTTCATCAGCTTCCTTGCATAATCTGCATTTAGCATCATTTGAAGATTTATCAATTTTGGCCTTTATGGCATTTGTACGAATTGCCTGTTCTTGTGCGGCCAGGATCAATGATTCTGTTTCTTTCTTTAAAGTACCAGATGTTAACCATAACCAAGTTTTTTCACTGTCCACTTTGTCTTTTATTTTTTCCAGAAATTGGCCATGTAATGCTTTATTTTGCCAACTCTCCATTCTTGATTTTATCACATTTTTTCTGTATTCTTGTTTCGTCTGTTGGACCTTCAGTAGATTTTTGTTCTTTACTTCAATTAATAGATGTTCTTGACTTTCTTTTAAATAATCCGCCAATGCATGCTTTTCTTCTTCAACTGTTTGCTTTACTTGTAGTAGTCCTCTGCCACCTGATTTTCTGGGCAGGTAAAGTCTATCAATGTCACTACGTGGATGTAAACTGTAGTGCATTGTCATTAGTTTTCTGGTGTTTCGGTCCAAAATGTCCAAATCAGCTTGTGTCCAGTTAATTATACCAGCCGTGTATCTTATGACTGGTATTGCCCAGGTATTCATGGCCTTGATGGTGTTTCCACCATTTAATTTAGATTTCAAAATTTTCCTAACTCTGTTGGTGTACTCTCTTCTAATGATAGTTTTCACTTCTCCATGTCTGATGTTATCCAACTGCAGAATGCCCAGATATTTATAGGCTTCATTTTGATTGCATTTAATTAATTGGCCATTGGGCATTTCAATTCCGTCACATGTAGTGATTTTGCCCCTTTTCATAGATACAGTGGCACATTTTTCCATGCCAAACTGCATTGAGATATCTGTGCTGAATATTAGGACTGTGTTGGTCAGTGATTGGATTTCTATTTCTGACTTTCCATACAGTTTCAAATCATCCATATACAATAAATGTGAAATTTTTTCAGCGTCTTTGGCTATTTGGTAGTAATTTGGCTATTATTATTATTATTATTATTATTATTATTATTATTATTATTATTATTATTATTATTATTATTATTATTATTATTATTATTATTATTATTATTATTATTATTATTATTATTATTATTTTCTTCAGAAAAGCATTCCTCTTAGTGAGCTGGGCTCAGAGAGATTGAGATCACTCAAAATCACCCAGCTGGCTTTCATGCCTAAGGTGGGACTAGAAGTCACAGTTTCTAGTGTGGTGCCTAAATTACTAGATCAGACTAGCGCCAAAATGTTGAAACAGCTTTTGTGACATGACAAATTTGCCACTCTTTCATATTTGCATCATGATGTTACCTACAAATATATAAGAGAAGAAGTTTGCATTAGGACATCATGAACATTTTTGTCATTTGTATCCATTGCTCTTTTTTTATAGATGCCAATGAATAATTATTAGGTGAAATATTTGAAAATTATTGAAATACATGAAAATGAAGGTATTATATGTTTTTATTGTGAGTTTCTCAAATCCTTTTAGTGGCTAGCCACATAAACTGACACAGTTTAGATGAAACAATTTCTATGCAAATAGGTAACTGTTTTATATTCTTAATTAATATTTAATATATATTTAACAATATCATATTTAGAGAAAGTTCTTATTGCAATGAAGAGTTGAGCATACATTTTGTCCTTCTCCATTTTGTAAATTATATAAATGACATCAACCAAGAGACATTTTTTCTCTAGTTACAATGTTTTAAAATTGTATGCTTCTTTCACTTTAGCTTCACCATTTTCTAAGGACCATCTCATTTAACACTAGTGCTGGAGACACTATATCTTTTGATGAAAATGGTGAATTGGTATCTGGATTTGATGTTATCAACTGGATCACTTTCCCAAACAAATCTTTTATTGGTATGAAAGTTGGATTCCTGGATCCACAAGCTTTAAGTGGTCATCAATTAACTATTTATGAAGATGCTATCACATGGCATAGTTCATTTAATCAGGTAAAGTACAAATGGAATTTCAGATATGGAAAGCTAAACGGGGAAGTGCCCAGTCTTTGTAATTCCATAATGATTTCTACTCAATAGAGTTTAGAGGTAAATCAGTGAATATATTCTATACTATAAGCTATCATTTACAAACAGCTTTTAATTCTAAATCAAAGTCAGCTGCAGACTGACAAGGAAGTGGAAAAAAGATTCATTATTCTCTTGATTTGTTTAAAAAAAAAACCTTTCCAAAAACATGAAATTGTTTTTTCTCACTTTTTTGACATACAAAATCAAATTCATTTGGACAAGGGTGTTTAATCTTTTGATAGTCAAAGATGACTTGTTATATAGACCTAAGGGTTCATATAGAGTGGTCAGGACTCAGTTAAAGGAGAACTTGGAAAGCTTTCTTTATTTTTTAATAGTTATATCTCTAGTTTAAGATTCAATATTTTGGGGAGTTGAAGACTGGAGAAATCCTGGAATCATTACCTGTTATTACTTATCTGGTTAGGGAGCTGTAGTCATTGACCTAATGATGAATTTCCAAACTCACCTAGATGCTTATCTTTTCCACTCAGTTATAAAATGCTCCCCAGATTAAAAAAAAATTCTGTAGCAAATAGACTGCTATGTTTTCAAGGACATGTTTATTTATTTATTTGCCATATGGATAGATCCTTCCTGTTGCTCTGTGTAATGAGAAATGCCATCCAGGTTACAGACGAAAAAAGAAGGAAGGACAACCATTCTGCTGCTACAATTGTGTTCCTTGTCCGGTTGGGAAGATTTCAGAACAGAAAGGTAGTAGACATAATAACCAATTATGAATTACAAATTCAATGGACACTGGTATTAAACAAATGCTGGTACTAACGTCAATACAATAACCTCTAAGGTAAACAATTTATACCAACCATTAAAACAAATACATGTTTTAATGGTTGGTATAAATTGTTTACATTATACTTTTTGTTTACATAATTGTTTACATAATACCAGAATTTACAAAAAAGAAAATGTTTATCAGAATATGTGAATAAACTTCCAAAATAAGGCACCATCATCAATCAGAATTTAGGTTGGTAGGTAGATGATAATGATAGATAGATAGATAGATAGATAGATAGATAGATAGATAGATAGATAGATAGATAGATAGATAGATAGATAGATGATAGATATAGATCATAGTTAGATAGTTAGATAGCTAGATGATAGCTAGCAAGCTAGATGATAGATAGATAGATAGATAGATAGATAGATAGATAGATAGATAGATAGATAGATAGATAGATAGATAGATAGATAGATGATATAGGTGATAGATGATAGAGATAGATGATAGATAGATGATAGCTAGCTAGCTAGATATCTAGATTAGATAGAGATAGAGATAGACAGATAGATGAGAAAGGAGTGGAGAGGGAGAGGGAGGGAGACTTCAAGAGAAAAAGAAATAATTGACCAGATAATTTCAGTTGTTGCAAAAATATTTTCTTCTTCCGGTAGAAACCTACAGTGGCAATGTCAAAAATTTTTGACTTTATGCATAAGGCATTTACAAATACAGTGGTACCTCGAGATACGAGTTTAACTCATTCTGTAACCTTGCTCGTATGTCAATTTGCTCGTATCTCAAAGCAATTTTCCCCATTGAAATTAATTGAAATGCCATTAATCCGTTCCAGCCCCCAGGCTGGCTGGCTGGGCTGGCTGGCTGGCTGCTAGGGGTGTGTGTGTGTGTGTGTGTGTGTGTGTGTGTGAGAGAGAGAGAGAGAGAGAGAGAGAGAGAGAGAGAGAGAGAGGGAGGGAGAGTTTCCCCCCCTCTCTTCTCCCCTTTCTCTTCCTTTCAGGTCCATTCTTTTTCCCTTTCCTTCCTTCCTTTCCTTTCTCTCTGCCTCCTCCCCCCCACCGAAGAGCCCTACGGACGCCACGGTGGCTAAGCTAAAGGGGGGAAAATTCTCTTTGATATTCAAATCTGGCTGAAGGTTTCCTCCCTTTCAGAATGTTGCGGAAATGAGTGGGTCGTGTACAGCCGGCCGTTCCTCATATCTCAAATGTTGCTCGTATTTCAAAGCAAAACTTCGCTCATTCAACAGCTCGTATCTCAAATATCTCGTATGTTAGGGCACTCGTATCTCGAGGTACCACTGTATTTATATAGGATGACTATCTTCCTTTCTCTAATATAATACATCACTTAGAAAGAGCTATTTAACAGTCAAAAGTTTCAATATCCAGAATGATGTCTTGGTTACTTCTTTCTTGGTAGAACATTTGCTGCACTAGGCAAAGATAACATTGGCCAGATCAAAATATACAAAGTGCATGACTCCTTTGACAATATTATATATACTGCATTATGTGAAAGGAAGTTTGATCTTTTATGCATGAATCTTTCTCTTTGCTTTAGAGTTTTGGTCAATGCAATAAATTATTACAAACTGTAATTAGAAATCAGTAAAGATGCTAGTGAAACACTGATTGCAGTAAGCTTAGAACACAGAATACTTATTAGTGTTTGATGTCCATTCCACTCTACAGGTAGAGGTGAAGAAGAAGAATCTGTTATAGATATCAGTTACCCATTAGGTCAGTTCTACTGTATGCAGTTAAATGTATATACCTGTAAAGTAGTAGAGCACAGAATTCTTGACTTCAGGGTAATATGAAGAAAAAATGAAGGGAGAATCAGCTAGACTTAATATTCTACCAGTTCACACTTAATTTTTGTTTCTATCAATTTTTATTCATATTTGAAATAAAGTTTCTATGCAAAATCTGGCAGAAAAGGCCATTCATTTCATTACATTATATCTCCACTTATATTTATTTTTAGACATGGATAACTGTTTCCAATGCCCAGAAGATCAATTTCCAAATGAGAACAAAAACCACTGTATTGCAAAAAGATTACATTTTCTTTCTTTTCTGCATCCTTTGGGGATTAGTTTAATATTTTTGGCTTTCTTTTTTGTTCTGCTCACAATTCTGATACTTGGAGTTTTCATCAAGAACCAGAACACTCCCATTGTCAAAGCCAACAACCGGGACCTCACCTATTGTCTGCTCATCTCCTTATTGCTTTGTTTTCTCTGCTCCTTGTTATTTATTGGCCAGCCACAAATAGTGACTTGCTATTTACGACAAATTACTTTTGGCATCACCTTCACAGTGGCTGTTTCTTGTATATTAGCAAAAACAATAACTGTAGTTCTAGCTTTTATGGCCACCAAGCCAGGATCTAGGATAAGGAAATGGGTTGGGAAAAGATTGATCATTCTCATCCTGTTTGGTTGTTCCTTCATTCAGGTTAGTATTTGTGCTGTATGGCTGTGCATAGCTCCTCCTTTCCCAGAGTTTGATATGTATTCCCTTCCTGGAGAAATTATAGTGCAATGCAATGAAGGATCACTTGGTATGTTTTATTATGTCTTGGGCTACTTGGGATTTTTGGCTATTGTCAGCTTCACTGTGGCTTTCCTAGCCAGGAAGTTGCCAGATACTTTCAATGAAGCCAAGTTCATCACTTTCAGCATGCTGGTCTTCTGCAGTGTCTGGCTGTCCTTCATTCCATCATATCAGGGCACTAATGGAGAATATATGGTGGCTGTGGAGATCTTCTCTATCTTGGCATCTGGTGCTGGATTATTAAACTGTATCTTTTTCCCTAAGTGTTACATCATTATCCTAAAACCTGAACTGAACATCAAGGAACAGTTGATAAAAAGAAACACTTAAGCAGAAATTTCAATATGTAATAATCTAAAATATTATTAAATTATTAAATTATTCAAATATTCCATTACAGATACCACTACTTTTTTCATGTTTTAGGCATTCCCAATAACAGAATCCTTAACTGACTTCTGTAAAGGATAGTATAATTTGAAATTAAGGTAAGAATGACTTGGTGAACTTTTGAAGTAATAGCTGAAGCTTTTACTTTCACTTTTGCCCAATGGTTTCATGTAGATGTTAAAAGGAACTGTACCATACAAAAAAGGGGACATGAGTTGGACCTCTTGCTCCTATCAATACTGATTGGGACTGACTGTGGAAGAAGAAGTGAACTAGAACAGTGATGGCGAACCTATGGCACGCGTGCCACAGGTGGCACGCGGAGCCATATCGGAGGGCATGCGAGGCGTTGCCCTGTCAGCTCCATGGGCAAACTGGAAGTTTGGAAAAACGCACTTCCGGTTTGCCGTTGTGCTGTTTTTCGCACTCCGGAGGGTTCAGAGAAGCTTCCTAAAGCCCCGGAATGCAAAAAATGACGAAACGGGCAAACCGGAAGTTTGGAAAACGCACTTCTGGTTTGCCATTGGGCTGTTTTTAGCACTCCGGAGGGTTCAGGGAAGCTTCCTGAAGCCCTGGAGTGCAAAAAACACCCCAACTGACAAACCGGAAGTGCGTTTTCCGAACTTCCGGTTTGCCCATTTCGTCATTTTTTACCATCCCATGCTTCGGTAAGGCCTTTTGCGCGGGGGTGGGGGTGTGTGCACATGCACAGGGGGCAGCATGGGGGGGTTGTGCGCATGCATGGGGGGAGGGAATGGGTGTGGGCATGTGTGCGCACGCTAGCATGCGAACCCCCCCTTTTGGCATGCGAACCAAAAAAGGTTCACCTTCACTGAACTAGAACAAAGTTTGCCACTCATCCCAAACTCCCTATGATAGCTTTAAAGTATACCATGGTTTATAGCAGAGGTGTCAAACTGGCGGCCCGCAGGCTTGATGCATCACATGCAGGCCAAGCCCATCCCAGCTCCACAAATGGAAAAAACATCACAAAACCTCATGTGACGGCAACTTGAGGACACGAGTTTGACATCCGTGGTCTATAGTATCAAAAGCTGCCAACAAGTCAAGAAGAACAAAGATGGATACACAATCTCCATCCCATTCTCATCAGAGGTCATCCATGATAGCAACAAATGCTATTTCTGCCCCGTATCCTGGCCTGAAACATGATTGAAAAGGTCCAGCTAATTTGTTTCCTCCATGAAGCTCTGGAGGTACAATGCCACTGCCTTCTCAACCAACTTCCTAAAACAATAGTGGCATTTACAATCTGGAGGATCCTGTCAACTTCCACAGGTTCAGCAGAATCAAACCAATCCCATGTTGATGATGTGACTTATTCTGATATCACTCTGGTGGCTAGAAATATAAAGCACTTAGAGAATCTTTCACTGAAGATGAAAGAAAAGAGTACAAATTAGCCTGTTGGAAAATATTAAAAAGCAGGCATAGTCAATCTATTCTAAGAGTTTGAAGTGACCACAAACCTGATCTTCCTAGGTTCTGAATCTCATAGGAATAAAGACTGTAGTCAAAATGGTGCACAATGTTGAGACTGCATCTGCTCACGGTTGTACATATAGTTGTTAAACTCTGAGAATGGATTAGGTAATATAAAACGAAGTGTAGTGCTGGAGAATATTCTTTAGAATATCTTTAAGCACACAAAATACTACAGTACTAGTTAAAGAAAACCTAATCATTTACTTGAAGCAGTAGTAACAAAAGTAAAACTTCAATATATTAGATACATTATGTGAAGGCACAAAAAATAGGCTGAAGCTTTGAAAAACTGCAGGCAAAAAATCTGAAGAAAAATGAGATAGAAAATACTGGCAGAAATCCTGTTGGAATGGTCTCATTGGAACAGTGAGTTAAAAATGATTGAATGATTGAACAATAAAGTAAAATAAAGGTCCTCTTGACAAAAAAGTCATATTTTACCCATGAACATTTATAGATTCTCAAGAATAGTGGCCATGTGAAGTGAAAGATCAGAATTAAGTCCTCCTCTTATATCAATTAGATTGTTTAGTTCAGGGCTGTCAAACTCCCAGCCCGTGGGCCAGATGCATCATGTGCTGGCCACACACCTGTCCAGTTTAGCAAAGGGGGAAAAAGTCTTGATACATCACGTGACGCCACGGTGATGCTGTGAGTTTGACACCCCTGATTTAGTTTATTACAAACCTAGGTTGGCACAATCGTTTTCCATCTGGATAGAAATTTTAAAATGTTCTGAAAAGTCATCTTTTCATTGTAACAAAAGAGACAAAGGACAAGGAGAGTCTCATAAACATTACAAGAAGGTTTAAGTCTGTTACAGTTCACTTCAGTCTAAAAAGAAACCCACCTGCATAGTAGTATTTACTAGCAAATCTGCAAGAGTTGCAATGTATGAGATCAACTCTGTAAAGGGCTTGTGATTTTAAAAAGAGTCAAGTTAGTGTAACATAATTTTCAAACATTATGATGAATCAAGTATGTCCCAAACACTAAGGTAATCAATGATAAAATGAAATCATATCACTCTTAGGGAAAAATGTTTCATTCATTTTTTTAAAACAGTACCTTTTTAATAAATATAAACTGGTTTAAGAACTGATCATGCTGTCTCCCCTTAAGGCTTGACTTCCAGACATAGGGTTGAAAATGAAACCAGTTTTACAGATTTTAGTATCTTCCTTCACTTTGGTTATATAGCTCTTAATTTATTCTGGTTATTCCTGGATTCTATCTTCTATTGATTTCAATTAAGGCAATGCCTTAATAGAACTCTAATTTGCACCTCTCTTTACCCTGTGAATCTATTGCCAGCTGTGCTTTTTAATGTATTGTATTTCATTTATCAGAGATCTTTTCAGGGTTTCATACTGAATACCTTGTGAATAAATATTTTTATTGCTTACAAGAGAAGCAGGAAATTCCACAATTTGGACTCCATAACCACAGGAAGAATTTACATCCTAGCACCATGATGGCGAACCTATGGCATGTGTGCCACAGGTGACACACGGAGCCATATCAGAGGGCACATGAGGCATTGCCCTATGTCAGTTACAGCATGCATGCATGCGCTGGCCAGCTGATTTTTGGCCTTGGGGAAGGCCATTTTCACCCTCCAGAAGCTTCAGGATGCTTCCCTGAAGCCTCCGGAGGGTGAATAACGGTCCAACGGGCAAACCGGAAGTTCGGAAAAACAGATTTCCGGTTTGCCCATTGGGCCATTTTTTGCACTCTGGAGGCTTCAGGGGAAGCCTCCTGAAGGCTGGGGATGGCAAAAAATGGCCCAATGGGCCAACTGGAAGTTCGTTTCCAAACTTCCAGTTAGCCCATTTGGCCATTTTTCACCATCCCCAGGCTTCAGTGAGGCCTGTGCACATGTGTGGGGGCAGCGCGGGAGGTTGTGCGCATGCGTGGGGGGCAGTGGGGTTTTTTGCACATGCACAGGGGGAGGACATAAGTGTGAGTACGTACACACGCACACACACCCTTTTGGCATGCGAACAAAAAAAGGTTCACCATCACTGTCCTAGCAGAATATTTCTTTTGCTCCAGTCATTAAAAGCTTTATGTCATAGGCCAGGATTCAGATTTAGAAACTGACTCCAATTCTGACAACATTGCTCCAATCAAGAAGGACAGCTGGAATCTTCAAGCCATGATTCATCTGAAAATACTGAATACTGAACAATTACAAGCATCTTCTGATCAGCTGGAGTAACAGGATAATGAGGTATGACCCCTAAGCCCCTTGTCCTGATGCATGAAGAGCGGAGCAATGACAGTCAATGAGGTTTCCCACTAGGCAAAGAGTGAGGCTCAAGCAATTGCATCCAGCCAACCCTGCAGACAGATTTATGTAGCTGCTCTGCCTTTAATCTTTCTTGAAAACAACCATTTAGAACTATTTTGGACCACTCTTGCTGCTTAAACTTCAAATGGACTTATTTAGGCAAGCTTTCTTTGCACAGACCATGATTTAGCTGTTGTTGGCCAGCTATTAAGTCATTGATTGTTGTTTACTGGTACCAGTGTGCCCTTGTACCCAGTAAGTACCTAGTAAGCTAGTGGTAAATCGGAAATCCTATTGACTGATAAGGGGCAGCTTCCCAGACTTCGATCATTTCACTATCACTTCTAGCTGAAAAAAGTGCCTTACATGAGCCTTTGTTTCAGAATTTTCATCAAAGTTGCTTACAGATAGTCAATCCTTCATTTACAACCACAACTAATGTCAGAATTTCCATTGCTAAGCAAGGAAAGTGAGTTGTGCCCAATTTCACAATCTTTTTTTGCCATGGTTGTTAAGTGGATTGTTGCAGTTGTTAAGTGAATCACACAGTTGCTAAGCAAATCCAGCTTGCCCCATTGACTTTGCTTGTCAGAAGCCATCTGAGAAGGTTGCAAATTGTGATCATATGACCCTGGAATGCTACAATCGATGTAAATACATGTGGTTGCCAAGTGCTGGAATTTTGATCATGTGACTGTGAGGCAACTGTGACAATCATAAGGGCAAGAATCAATTGTAAGCTTCTTTTTTCACTGCCATTGTAACTTCAAGTGATCACTAAAGAAATGACTATAAGTCGATGACTGCCTGTATTTCCAACAGGCAATCAAACTGTGAACACTCCCTTTGATCATTATATTCCCTGTTCTGCAATGCTCTTACAGTAACTGGGAAGAGGTCACTCATAGAGCAGATGATACAGTATTTTGTGCTTTCAATTTAGTTAGGACAGAGTGGAATAGTTGCCAAGGGAAAAGCTCCAGCAGTAACACCCTTTCTATGCAATGGATTATGTTACAACAATGTACAAACTATTGTTTATTTCTTGATTCTACTTGTTTTGCATTAGGCTGTGCATTTTCAAAGGATGCATAAAATTGTATTTCAATCAAACCACATTTTTAACAAAAAAAATTATTTGGATATACATGATCCAAATAAACAGATTGTTATAAATATTTTAGGCTGAGAAAAACAATTTAGATTATTTCATTACAAAATGTTAGATCCAAATAAATTCTCAAATCTATTACTCATAACAATACTAAGTTTTTCTGAGAAAGTAACTGACTTCATTTTGCTTTTATTCTAGCCTTTATTTTTTTTACTTTAAGTGCACCATAGTATTTTACATAAACATAAGCTTTCATAAATATTTCTATTTATCAATATATTTTTTTATATTTTATGTTGTTGTTTTTACTTTGGTGTTTTATCTGTTGTATGTCACCCAGTTACTTTTGGTGAGATGGCCGGCTATATATTATTTATTTATCTATCAAATTTATATTAATAAAACTTCATCTAACATAGATCATATGTCAATTAGATCAATCGATCATTCAATAAAATATTGCAACTGAAAGTATTTGCTGACTTGATAAAATGCCCAGGCAGAGAATAAAATACAGAAGGGTAAAATAGATTAATTTGACATAACCACAATGTTCCAAGTCATGTTCTCAGGGAACTCTGGTGCAGTGTGTTGTGTTGTAAAATCTGCAACAAATACCTTTAATTAAGGAAAGTCCATAAAATAGCTTATTTTATCTTTTTCGTTTTATTATTTCATCTCTTTTGTTTAGTTCTGGCCTCAGCAAAATAATGTAGCATTTGGGGAAAAAGATGCAAGACAGCAGTCCAGCAGTGGAAGCCAACATAGAGAAGATTTCCACCACCACCATGTATTTTCCTTTAGTGCTCAAGTATGTAGGAATAAAGGATATCCAAACACTGCAAAAGGCCAACATGCTGAAGGTGATGAACTTGGCTTCATTGAAACTGTCAGGTAACTTCCTTGCAAAGAAAGCCACAAGGAAGCTCACAAAAGCCAGGAAGCCCATGTAACCTAGGACACCATAGAACATAGCAGGTGACCCTTCATTACACTCTAACACAATTTCTTCAGCCATTGAGTGCATATCAATATCAGGAAAAGGGGGAGTAGTAGCCAACCAGATAAGGCAAATACCTGCTTGAATAGAAGAACAGAAAAGAATTATAGCATTGGCTAGTTTTTTCCCCATCCATTTTCTCATTCCAGATCCTGGTTGGGTGGCAAGGAAAGCAACAATCACAGTAACATTTTTTGATAACACACATGAAACAGCCACTGAAAAGATGATTCCAAAAGCCATTTGGCGGAAGAGACAAGTCAACTTATGAGGTTGGCCAATAAAGAGCAACGAAGACAGGAAGCAGAGGAGAAGGAAAGCAAGGAGGATGTAAGTGAGGCTCCTGTTGTTGGCTTTGACAATAGGAGTGTTGCGATACTTTATAAAAATCCATAATATCCAAACTGTGATGAAAAAAAAGAAATATGCAGAAATGGCTAACCCCATTCCCAAGGGTTCTTCATAAGACAAGAAGGAAAACATCTTAGGTATGCATTGATTTTGTTCCTTGTTAGGATAATGATCTTCTTGACAGGTGTTGCAGGCATCCATGTCTAAAAGAAAGAAAAGTTGAACTGTAAAAGATGTTGTTTTAAACATTCAGTCATGTCTGACTCTTGACGACTTTAGAGGCAAGTGCTCTCTATGCTTGCCCTGTCAAGCACAGCTTCTTTCAGTTGTTGGATGTTCAGTTTTGATATCATCAAATCATATGTGAATAAGGTTTTATATGTTCTGTTTTTCAGGCACAAAATTTATGTCAAGGCATGTTCTTGATATCCATTATGGAATCAGAATCCAAACTGGTATGGTTATCCCTATAGGCTGATGCCATAACAAATTGAATAATACTTTCCCCCATAAATGTTGTTCATAGGGGTACTTTGTCCACAGAACTTGGAGGAATAGGACTATTTGAAAAGCACTTAGATATCTGGTGATGCCATCAACTGGGAAATGAAGGATTAAGATAAGAATTCTAAGAGATCCCAGCAAAACGTACTGAAGCAAAATTCCAGAGCAAGGTGAATTATCTTCAGAACATTGGAATATGATAATTCCAAACAAATTCACTAGGTATTATTCTTAGATATCAGCGTAAACAAAATTTAAGAGTGTAGGAAACTGCCACTTTTATCTCATTTCTTTTTTATTAGAACTGATCTACACAGAAAGCTTAACAATATCATGGACTAAAAATATTATACCTGCTTGAGGAGAAACCTTTCCTTTTGGACACCGAACACAATCATAGCAGCAAAATGGCTTCTCTTCCTTCTTTTTCTTATGACAACCAGGAGGGCAGATGCAATTGCAGAGAGAAAGGGGTATTACCTGTTTGAACAGAATGAAGATGATACTACCAATAAATAAATCCTTTTCAGAATCTTTGGTTTCAAATGTAATAAATATGGCCTCTCATTACATAAAAACATCACTTTTCTGAGTGTTGTTTCTTTGGATTTGAGAAGAATAGAACATTTTGAGGCATTATGTTTTCTGATGTGAATTCCATTAGTTTATATATCCAAAATAGTAGCTACAGCTACAGTATATATAGTAATTTACAATACATTCAGTGAAATGAATGTAATTCAATTCAGGCAATCAATTTAAATTGCCAATTTAATTTGCCAATTGCCAATATTTATATGGCTGCTATAAATTATATTTCATTCCTATGATGTTCCATTCATTGGGTAGGATTAGTTAGCAAAGAATTGTAAAATAAGGTCACTTTTAGAAATTCTTTTATAAATGAATGTTTGATCCTAGAAATGGTAAGAAATTCCCACCTGATTAAAGTTTCTAGGCCAGATGATAGAATCCTCATTGACACTGAACTCTGTACCTTGACCTGTCCAGGGATTCATTTTTCCAACTTTTATTCTAACAAAGGATTTATTAGGAAAAGTTATGACATTTGTAATATCAAACCCAACAGTAAATTCTCCATGTTCATTCAAGTGAATGATTTCTCCAGCTGTGTTGTTAAATGAGAAGTTCTTTAATATATGATGGAGCTAGGAGAACAAAATCCATGACTAGTTTAGAACAACAATTCTAATTTAAAGAGCTGATTTTTTACTTATGGCTCAGTTATTTACAGCATAATTCTAGGCATGCTTACTTAAATGTTTCAATCCTCTCTGCTCCATAATGGTTAAAACAGGATATATTAATCCAATATTATTAGATTACAAGAATTAACTAGTTGTTTAAAGATATAGATTCTCTTGAGCTGAGTGCAAGTCCCAGTGACTAGATAGACATATTTATTGGATGCTCTTAGGAATAATATGGACTTTGATTAGAAAAAGGGAGTTTGGAAAGTTTGGGATATCTGTTTGTATCTTCTGCATATTAATTATTCAAGTTAGAGCTTCAAAGTACAATAAGAAATATCCCACTGATTTACTTAATACATTGTCTATGGGATTGTCCATAGTCATAGTATACTTCTATGGGTATTGTCCATGGACATATGAACATTGTCCCTGGGTCCATATGGATCCCTGGGTATATTGTCCCTGACTACATTGTTCATGGGTACATACACATTTTGTATGTGTATTGTATATGGACAATGTGTATAAGTATATGGACAATGCATGTTGTCACCACAATTCTTTTTAAACAGGTCTGTAAACATAACGCTGCTCTTGAAGAATTGTTCCTGAGGAGCATATAATTAAATCTGGTGAAATGTTTCTTGGCCATTTACCTAAGATCAAGTGTGTGTTTATGTAAAATATCAGGCCAAATATCCCTCATTATTCTTCTGCTCACAATTATCTACTGTAATTTTCCATCATTGTAAAATACATTTATTTGTACAAAAGTTCCAGATAAAAATAATACTGAACGATATTGAAGATTATTGTGGAGGAACTGCATATCAATATGTTCTTCAGAATATTAAGAGAGGATATATATTTCTGCAACTATGCAATCTTTACAAACTCATTTGAGCAATAACTTTTAAAGACAATGACCTGTAATGACGTCTTAATTTAGAACTTGCCATAGATATTTAACAGCTATTACCTGCCATGGCTGCAGAATCCCATTTTCTATTCCCCTTCTGGCAAATCTTCTTTTGAATGCTGAAATGCTTGAATCAATGATACGTATAGAATTTGCTAAGGCATAGACTGCATTGTAAATACTGTAACTGTGGCCAGTCATGCTCATTTCAAAGAAAGGCCCAGGTAAGCGTTCTAGTTTCTCTTCCCCAGTACAGCTGTTGTCAATATTCTCTTGAATATTAGTGTTTAGACAGGAACAACCAAATGCCTGTTCCCAAAATGTCTGAATGAAGCCATCTCTCTTAGCCAGATAGGGATTTAGGCTCCGAAGAAAAGGCTGGAACTTTGGTATTTCATGGGTGTGAGGTGTAAAGGCTAAAGCACCATGGAAGATTTCTAGATTCAAATCCTTATGTAAGACCAGTGCTGCAAAATCCAACTGCACTGCCATAATCCATACTTTACCAAATAATTTCTCATCATCAGTATGTCTTGAATTCAGCACAATCAACAAAGATAACATGGTCCTAGTTTCTCCATGGACAAGAATAACATTGGCCTCACTCTTTATAATATCTAGTAATATGTTGTGCCATTTTATCTGTGCGTTTGCATAGTCCTCGAAAAAAACTAATGCAGAAATCCTTGCAATGAAGGCAGGACAGATGCCATTTTCAGAAAGTATTGGAAGCATGTTCTTCAAAAAAAGCTCTCCACCATCATCATTGAAGATCATTAGGCATATCCATTTCCATCTGAAATGCAGAAGTAACTGGACAATTCCCTTGTATTGATGAATTTCATTTGGTACCAGCTGATAGAGAGAAACAAAATGGGACTGATCTCTCATCATGGGAGCAAAATCACCATAACTAAACTGGGATTGAGGAAAAAAAATGAAATCATTGTTCTATGAACAAACTAGAGAGTCAGATAATATATCTATATTCTTGTATTTTGAAATGTTAAGATTTGTTTTTTAAATTATCTCTGTTTCCATCTGAATAAAAGTTGCAAAATAATTTAAGATCTCCTTATTCTAGTACCCAAAAGATTTTGAAAGACGTTTGTTAAGTTTTCACAATTGATTTACTCGTATAAATAGTATATAATAAAAATAACTAAGCACACCTGCAAACTATAGGGAGATTTGTAATGAGGTCACAGCAAGCTAGGATGCTGGATCATGACCAGCAAAATCTCTCTGGAAAAAGGAAAGCGAGATTGCCCATAAGTGACTTCAGAGACTGAAAGTCAAAGGATGCCATCTTAACACAGTCATAATGCAGCCTTTATAGACAAAAAGCTCAACTGAGCATCATTTCTTAATCACATTTAGAATTATTTTTTATTCCTTTTGAAATATTAAGAACCTCTGGAATGATTAGGTTTTTAACACATTCACATCAAAATAGTACTTACAGTGTTGCTTTTGGAATATCAATACCAGACTAGGTGTCTGGATGGATTTAATATAAGAATTTGAAATTAATTATAAGAACCCTTGCCTTTAGGAAAATGTAGTTTTGGTTTTGGGAAAAGTACATATGAGGTGGGACTTTGAATGTCAGACATTGAGGGAATCAGGAAAAAAAAAGCTAAAGATTACAATTAAAGGGAAAAAATAAAAATGCTACTACAGAATGGATATTTCTATGGAGATTTGTCAACAAAGGACTCAAAAATTAATTTTAAATATATCTAATACCATAGATCAATGATATACAAAAGATGTTATAGTAGAGGAACATGCTATATTGGATACGACTGGAATTGATTTCAATGTAGATTTAAGCATGACAAATTACAAGACTGATATGAAAAAAAAGATGATATACTGGATACATAAATGAAATTGGTTCACATTTTAGTATTTAAAAGGAGCATGCAAATAAAAAAAACTAGGGGGGTGATTTAGATAACTTTTTTTACTGAATTTACAAAAGAAATCTTAAAAAATTGAAGTTTTTTCTGAGAAGAAACAAAGAAAAAATGAAAAGAAACAAACTGAGGATATTATTTGAAGGGAATAAAAATCAAAATGTTGAAAATACAGAGAAGGAATATAATTTGCTTGTTTGATCAAATTTAAAATAGATGTAATGTTTCCTCTGGTAGCCCTTAATGAACTTTTGCTGACTAGGGATGAATGATGAGGTTTAAAGTTTTTGTTTATAATCAACAGATGAAATATGAGGAAAAAGGAGAACTTGTTGTATTTTAAGAGACTGATAAATTACTAAAATTATTTATAGTTGTTATGATGAAGGGGAAGTTACTTCTTTATAATTTTGTTTTTTCCTTTTGGTTTTTTTTTCATTTTTGTGGACTTTCTTTTTTCCCCCTTTCCCCTTGAATGAATGTTGTATTTTTGTTGATGTGCATTAGTTTTTATTTTTCTAATTGTAATCTGTAATAAACTTTCTTTAGAAAGAAACACTGTAAGAAATTATTTAAATAATTAAGAATCATTCAGCACTTGTATGCTTTGTGCGTATTTAAATGTGCACTTGTATTACATTGCTTTGAGTAAATATTTATCAGGTTCTGCTACTTTTTTGTGCTGCCTGTCTACTTTAAATTCTTGGTAATCAATTTCAAATAAAAACAACTTTTTTCCAATTTTCTTTCACAAGAATTTTAAAAGGGAATTGAATATAAGTTTAAACAATTTTCAGCAACTTCACTACTTTCACTTTAGAATCCAATTTATCTATCAGCTTACTAAATTAGCAACCTTATTAAATTCAACAATTTGATTAATGGCTTCTCTATGAAGTAGTGAAGATATTCAATTCCACAAAAGCTGAGTAATGTGAAGGTGGATAAGGGAAACATCTATTGCCGGCTCTGATCTTGCCACTACAGTTTACAAAGAAATGATTAAGAAAAGTATGGTAATTAATTAGACTATCAGTCTAATACTAGTCACAGTCAATCAGATGTTTAGATGGGATTGGCATTTTTATCCAGTCACTGAGTGCTTCCCAAGGAATTGGGATAGGCAGATGTTTGATAGTATTAAAGATATTGTTGTAGAATATATGCTGATTATTTTTATTACTAAATATGAGT
Organism: Diadophis punctatus similis; assembly: GCA_023053685.1. Classification (NCBI taxonomy): domain Eukaryota; kingdom Metazoa; phylum Chordata; class Lepidosauria; order Squamata; family Dipsadidae; genus Diadophis; species Diadophis punctatus. Next base: position 227,583 of record JALIGW010000123.1, read on the forward strand.
GCTTTTTAACATCTCTATGAAGAAAACTTCATTCAATTCCCTTTCTGACAGAAAAGTAAAACATCGTGATAAATCGTGATAAAACTTAAAATTCTACTTTCTTTTTATACCTGAGGTAACTTATAGGTGTTCAAAATGGCAGCCAAATGCCGGGAAGTATCTGTGCCCAATCCCCCGATAACTGCAATCAGACTGCTCTGATTATTGCACTCATAATTAGGAATTAGTGTATGCATTGCTGAGAAAAAATCTAGGGCGATGTGATAGTATCTCCTGGCACTGAAATAGCTCTCCGAGATGTGGAAACCCAAGGAGATATTAGGCAAGAAATGTTGATTTTCATTTATCTCAGTTACTGCAAATACCAAGGCTAGCACATACTGATAATTCTTTGTGACAACTCTGTAAAGAAGAAGGGAAGAAAGAAATTCCCAGTATTAGCAATTAAAATAATGGGATAGTTCTATGAACTACCTTCTGTCTTCAAATTGTTCTAATTCTTAGTACATAATGTTACTGATTATGTATAGAATTTCAAATAAAGCAAATAGTAAAATATTTTACCAGTGACTCTACAAATAGGAAAGGTATTTATCAAGAAGGTGGGAGGGGAAATGAAAACTTAAAGAGACATTATTATTATTATGCTGGAACTTCAGTATACTACATAAAGTACTCCTGTGATGCATTGAAGTGAATAAATAAGATTGCAATGAAGAGTCTGATTTTGATGGAAAGATTATATAGCAGTAATTTATATTGTAAGGTAAGGCATAGCACTAGAAAATATGACAGAACAAAAAAAATGCTACAAATACAGTAGTAAGACAAGAGCATAAGAATGAAAAAGTGTTTTAAAAGAGATATTTACAAAAAAAATCAAGAACATTTAAAATGCAATGCAGAATGTACTTTTAATTAAGTTTACTGACTAAATCATAGAATCCTGGTCAAGGAAGAAGGAGGAGACTAAATTACAGGATGCCCAACAAAAGATTTCTCATCTCCATTTGAAAGTATCCAGTGAAGTCCATTATCTAAGTGACCAGCTACATGTCTCACAATATAATAAAAAATGATTTTATCATTTATAGGTTTACCAATGAATTTGCTACTCTTAAAGATTGTCTATGGAGATTCTCAGTCATCCAGGTCATGGTTGTCCCAAAGATGCTTTTTCAAGCGGCAACTGGACTCTTAAAGATTAATTTATCTTTTTAAAGTATAAAATTTGATGGATCAGAAAGCTTTATAGAATAAATGGATTCATGAATGAATGAATACACACACACTTACAAATGGAGAGTGAGAGCAAAAGAAACATCCATGTATCTTGTTGTATACATTATTAAATGGGTTTATACATTCTAAAAATAGAAAATTAAACTTTTAAATCAATAATCCAGCAATTTGTTAATATTTGAGATTAGTAATATAACACAATCAAACAGAAATAGTTGACAGTGTATGAGGAAAACTGCAGAAATAATATTAAAAAGAACTGATTCATTTTAAACAATGTTCAGCTACAGGAAAAAGAAGAAAGAAAAATATACAGATTCTTGCTGGAGGGATGAAAACCAAAGTTTTGGAGGTTTTCTGATTTAACAGAGAGATAAAGAGAGATTTATAAGATTTTTTAATTCATATACAGTATATATGTGCTAAAGGGGAAGAACTTTCTGCCCAAGTATCATAAAAAGAAGAAATACATAGAGAGGTTTTCTGAGATTTTTTTTTTAAAGCTTGTACATAGACTTCTATTCTGTGTTCCTTTACTTCCACAACCAATGTTCTGGAGCTGGAGACTGAAATCATAGCAAAGGATAAACATTTATTTATTTATTTATTTATTTATTTATTTATTTATTTATTTATTTATTTATTTATTTATTTATTTATTTATTTATTTATTTATTTATTTATTTATTTATTTATTTATTTATTTATTTATTTATTTATTTATTTATTTATTTAGTGTTCTTCTATGCCGCCCTACTCCCCGAGGACTCTTTTTTGATTCCAGATCCATGTGATAAGGTGAAATTCAGTGGCTCTTCCATGCTGAGGAGCCCAGGCAAGCCTTGTTGCTTCAGGGAATCAGGATGGAGATGTCTGCTGACTCTTAAGAAGGCAATGTACTGGTGAATTTGGTATCAACTTTGGCAAGGCTCGCCTAACTCCCTGGGGCTATAACACCAGTGGAGGACCTCAACAGACCACTGCTTCCATGAAGGTGACACTGGTTAGGCTGAATTCCAATTGAGTAAGGATTGTGGCTTCAAAAGGGATAAAGAGATTTCTCTCTGATATGAGCAAAAAGGATGACAAGTGAGGAACACAGCTTAAGCTTGGTTGTCAAGGTCTGATTTTTTTCTGAGTGAGTACAGCTGGAAGTCAATATAGAAAGTGGACAATAGCAGAACCAGAGAAAAATCAAGCTAGTCAAATGGGTTTTCATTTTAAAAGATTTGTCCGTTCTGAAGCAAAAATATTTCTAGTCCTGGTAATCTTATTATCTTGTAAGAAACCAAGGAGAAAGAACAAGCAAACAAGTAATCAAAACAACCTACAGACTATGGAAGAAAGAAGAAGAAAAGTAGATATGTCTCTGACAAGCACACGACTTTTGCCCAACTTAACAAATAAATGCTTTAACAGATTTAAATGTATGGGTGTATAGATGTAGATATATAGAGCTATAGATATAATTATCTCAATTATATCTATAGCTCTATATATCCACATCTATACATATACATCCATACATTTATATCTATCTATATCTGAAGCTAATACATACTTACAGTGGAGAGTCAACATCAGGGGCAGGATACTCCTTAAAAGAAAACTGATCTATAAATACTATCATTTGAGAACTGGTGCCACCAATCACAAAGTCACCACTTGTGAAATATTTATGAGGAATATAGACCCTGTTCTGAGTAGCACAAATAGCATTAGTATGTTCAAGGCATGGCATCTGCAGAAGAGAAAAAAATAATATTTTCAGCCACCCCATCTTGCTTTTCAGATCCTTTTAGGTGCACCACTCTGACTTTGTAGTTCTATTATATCAGATTTATTGTTCTGCTTGTCCATCTTGAAAGGCATCTGACTTAGGTGTTGAAATAATTGAAGTTCTTGACATGTTTTCTTCCCTCTAAAAGTATAATAATTAAAATAAGAAAATGATGAAAAAAAACCTAGAGTGAATGAATCCTGGATGAATTCTAGTTTTCAGTATTGAGAAAAGCTTTTAAATGCATTTTTGGCAACTTTACTGTATTATAATGTTGCAATTTCAGCAAATCCTCATGAGGGTTTGATGAAAATTTGATGTAGGGGAGCATATTAAGTCATTCATATGCTCCAGAGATTTTTGTGACAATTATGGGATATAAATGGAATAAAAAAGATATATGATGATTGCCTCCCTAGAAATTTGGCCTAAATGCCATTTTCCTTACAACACATCACAGTGAATAATAATAATGATGATGATAAAAGTTAATTACCCTGAAGGAAATGTGTTCTGATTTTCAGTTGTAAAGTTACTTAATGAAAAACATCCTTTAAAGGAATTATAGAAAATTTTGTTTGTTATGGAACTATTTATTGCATGTGTGCTAGTTTGCTAAATAATTTCATTTTTAATTCTGGAAATTCTTTTTATTTTTATCATCCATCTTGAAGATGTAGTAAAAAATGTTGTTTTTATTGATTGTTAGGGCAACTTCTTAAATTATGTGTGCATATGTTTACTTAGTAGTTATATTTGGCTTAATCTAATCTTATAGAACACCGTCACTGACAACGCCACGGAAGACCTTCTGGGGAAGTTTAGTGGCAGTCTAGGTACGTATAAGGGGACCTCAATTTCATTCAATTTGGACCCAAATGTAGCGCCAATTCGGATTAAACCCCGGAGGCCTTCTCTCGCCCTCCGACTGAAAATAGATAAGGAATTGGACAAGCTAATTGGCCAAGGGATCCTAGACCCCATCGACCATGCACTCTGGGAAACCCGTATAGTGACCCCGGTCAAGCCGATGGGTCAATTAGCCTCTGTGCTGACTATATGTGCATGCTTAATAAGGCACTTCAGCAGAGCACCTATCCAGTTCCTGTGGTCCAGCATCTGCTGCACTCCCTGGGCCCAGGAAAGATTTTTGCAAAACTCGATCTTACACAGGCATACCAGCAGCTGCCTGTAGATGGCACCACTGCAGAGGCCCATACCATCAGGACGCACAGGGGTGCGTTTAAATGTATGCGGCTCCAATTCTGAGTTAGCGTAGCCCTCGGACTGTTCCAAAGTCTTATGGAACGCCTGTTAGAAGGAATTCCAGGGGTCATGCCATATTTCGATGATATTCTCATTTTGGCCAAAGACAAAAAACAATTATTTCAAAGACTGAGGACAGTGCTGATCCCAATTTGCAACAAGGGTCTGTGGCTTAAAAAGGGGAAATGCCAAATTGGAGTGGACAGGGTAGAGTTCCTAGGGTACATAATTGACAGCTCTGGGATCCACCCCACAAATTCAAAAATTAAGGCAATTCAGGATGCCCCTACCCCTCAGAACCAGACTGAACCAAAAGCATTCCTCGGGCTCCTTAACTTCTATAGCATTTTCCTCAAACAGAAGGCTACAGTGGCTGAGCCGCTCCACAAGCTGCTGGGGAAAAAGGCGAAATGGACCTGGGGAAGGACTGAGTCAGCCGCTTTCACAGCTGTCAAATGCGGACAGCCTCCTGATCCAGTATAATCAGACCTTGCCACTTGTGTTGACCTGCAATGCTTCACCCTTTGGCGTTGAGGTTGTCCTCAGCCATTGCCTACCCAACAGCACCGAGGCACCCTTCGCCTTCTATTCTAGGACTCTGTCCACCGTGGAGTGCAATTACAGTCAGCTGGACAGAGAAGTGCTGGCTGCGGTGGCCGGAGTCAAGTGCTTTCATGACTATTTGTATGGGCGGCAATTTGACTTGATCACTGACCACAAGACGCTTTTGGGATTCATCACAGGCAACTGCCCCACACCTGCCTCGCTATCACCCAGGATGACTAGGTGGGCCATTTTCCTGGCCGCCTATAACTACTGGCTAATCCACTGGCCCCGGACAGACTTTGGGGCATGCCGACGCCCTCAGCCGCTGTCCCTTGCTGGAGCTACTGGAAGCCCCCTCACCTGAGACACCTGTGCTTCTAATTGACTACTTGGACTCTAGCCCAATAACCTCATTTGAGGTTGCACGCCACTCTACCAAGGACAAAATAATCACCCAAATCTTGCACTGGATGTTGAGGGGGTGGCCGAAGGGGTCTGTTGGGACTGAAACCCAAACCCAAATGACCTGCTGCCTTTGAATCATGGGCCTTTTGCAGCACCAGCTCCCTAATAAGAGCTGGGATGTAAAGCTTGGCTCCCACCCAGGCAAAGCCATCACGAATTCAAGTGAGACAAAAACCATTTGTCCATTTTCAACGCTTCTGTGAGTTGAGAGTTTAGGTCGGCCGAAAAATCCAAGTCCTCCTTCTTTTGGGACCTGGTGACCACTGAAACTGCCAGTTGTTTAGAAGGGATCATGGGTCAGATTATTTCCTGCTGTCTGCTGTTATACTGGGGCAACCTAGACAAAGCATCAGCCATAAAGTCCCCCCCCCAGGTAGGTAACGTAGGGAGAAATTAAATTAAAATGCTGTGCCCAGTGGGCTTGCTTAGGTGACAACTTCCTAGGGGTCTTGGGAGTTGGATGGCATAGAAAAATGAGTCCCTAGGGAGTTGGGTGGCATAGAAAAATAAATAAATAATTAAATAATTAAATAAATAAATAAATAAATAAATAAATAAATAATAATAAATAAATAAATAAATAAATAAATAAATAAATAAATAAATAACAAACAAACAAACAAACAAACAAACAAACAAACAAACAAACAAACAAACAAACAAACAAACAAACAAACAAACAAATGCCTCAATGTTTTTATGATCTGTCCACACTTTGAAAGGATGTTTGACCCCTTCGAGGAAATGTGTCCAGGTCAGTAGGGTCCAACAGACAGCAATTTCTTTTTCCCAAATTGCCCACCTCCTTTCAGTTTCAGTTAATTTACAGGAGGTGTAAGCACAGGGTTATAGAACCCCATCAGCATTTGCTTGCAGTAGTACTGCTCCGACCGTCACATCACCGGCATCAGCTTGAACCACAAAAGGGGCATCCAAGTCGGGGTGCTTAAGGACTGGCTCGGCTACAAATAGCCGCTTGGGCTTCTCAAAAGGTGCCTGGCATTCCATGGTCCACTCCAGGGGCCGACTAGGCTTAGGCTTGGCCTCCCCTCTTGTTTTAAGGATGTTTGTAATTGATAGCGCAATCTGGGCAAAAGTGGGGATGAACTGCCGGTAAAGTTGGTAAAGCCTAGGAAAGTTGGCAAAGCCTAGGAAACTCTGTAGTTGTTTACGGGTGCGTGGGGCTGCCCATAACTGCCCACACCTTCTCAAGATCCATTTCAATGCCCTCATGCGATATGCGGTAACCCAAGTAGTCAATTTTACTCTGGTGAAACTCGCATTTTGACAATTTAGCATACAGCTCAGCCGCCATGAGCTTTTTCAAGACTGATCGCACCAGTCTCATGTGTTCGTCCATGGTCTCCGAGTAAATGAGAATGTCATCAAGATAAACCAAGACCCCCTTGTAAAGATGCTCACTTCATGAATTAGTTGCATGAACACCACTGGCGCCCCCTGTAGGCCAAACAGGAGCACCCGAAACCAGAAACAACCTAGAGGGCAGTTGAAAGCAGTTTTCCACTCGTCTCTTTCTGTAATTCAGACTCGGTTGTAGGCTTCTCTTAAGTCCAGTTTAGTGAAAATCTTCCCCTTGGTTAGATGGGCTAGCATGTCCTTCATAAGGGGCATGGGGTAAACATTTTCAACGCAAATGGCGTTTAGGTTCTTATAGTCAGCACATAAGTGAAGAGAGCTATCTTTCTTCTCTCAGAAGAGCACCGGGGCAGCCACTCGTGGCCTAGCAGGTTGGATGAAACCTCATTTCAGATTTTTGTCAATGAAATTTCACAGCTTCTCAAGCTCGCGAGGGGTCAAGGAGTAAATTTTAGGTTTAGGGAGTTTCACCCCTGGCAGAATCTCTATGCTGCAGTCCATGGGCCGATGGGGTGGGAGAGATGATGCCCTCTCGCTGAAAGCCCCCTTAAGGTCCCAATATTTCTTAGGTATTTTCTCCTCTCCTGCCATGTGTTCGGCCCCTATTGCTGCCTGCTCTTCTATGGCCGTGCCCATGGAAGGGTTCTCCCTGCTGGTTATAGTGGATGTGCAATAGCCCCATTCTCCAATTCACCTTTGGGTTCCATTTTCAGAGCCAGGGTAGCCCAAGTATGAGGGGTCATTCCATCCCCAGGGCCACAATAAAACTCAGAGTCTCTCGGTGGTCCCCCATCCTCATTTCAACTGGTTCAGTCACAAAATTGGCACCCTCAGCTACTGACCCATCCAACTGGCAGAAGGCAATGGGCACTTTCATAGATATCAGTCTCAATCCCATTTTTTCCACCACCTCTGGGCTGATTACACATCTAGTACACTCAGAATCCAAAAGGGCCAGCATCTTCCCCTGGGCACTGGATGATGACGCCCTTAGTTCTACTGGGATGGTCAGGGGCCCCACGTGATGACTTACCAGGGGGTTGTCATCGGATTCTCTGTCGCTGTCCCCTGGGGTGGTCGGAGCTCCCAGCTCCTCCATGCCTGGGGGGCAAACTCAACGACTTCCATGCCTTTCAATGCCATTTCGCAGTTTTTGCTGGGTTGTCAACCTTTTTTCCTCCAGCAGGGGTCATCCTAGGGACGGGCTTGGTGAAACACTCATCCACTCGGTACCCCTCTTTTCCACACCTGAAGCAGGCTGATGATCTGGACTTCAATCCATCCTAGGGGCCTCTTTCGGTGCAGGAGGGGAAGGCTTGCTCCAGCTGTGACCTCCTCTGTACCGATCTCTGGCCTGGTCAATCTCCACCTCAGCCGCCATCATATACCAATGTTGTAGGTCTCTGGGTGCCCCTCGAGAACAACAGCCTTGGTAGATGTCCTCATTGAGGCTGTCCTTGTAGCATTCCATCAGGGCCTTGGCTGATCACCCATGCATATGGACCACCAGCTGGTGAAATTCCGGGTGTATTCAGCCACCGATCTCCTCCCTTGGGTCAGGATTTTCATCCTGGTTCTAGCTTTACATTCAGCCAGGGGGTCATCCAAATGCACTCGGAGGGTGGCCATAAACGCATCATAATTCCTCATTACTGGGGAATCCTCATTATGGAGGCCCACTATCCACTCAGCCACGGTCTCTTCCAGGGCCATGGTGACGCACCTAACTTTAGCTGTTTCTGTGGGAAAATCCTCCTCATATTCTTGCATGTGATTCCAAACTTGGGTCAGGAAAAACCCCAAAGCCTTGGAATCTCCACCATATTTTACTTCCAGTGGAGGAATCTTTGGAATCCGACGCCTCTGGGGGATCACACCCCTTGCCAGGGGGGCTTGGTCTGCTGCCACTGTTTGTGTTCCTGCTGCCCCTGCTGGGTCTGGCTGGGCTCCCGGGGGCACTTCAGGGGTGACTGAGGTCCCTTCCTCTTCCCCAAATTCTTTGCCTTCCCTCCCTGCAGGCAAAGCATACCTTTCACGGCCTCTCCGACTCTCTAGTGCTTCTTTCAGCAGATGCAAAGCTTGGGTCAGCAGGAGGTCTTCTTTGTTCTCCTCCTGCCAGGCTGCCTCACCTCTTCAGCACCTGGCTGTGGTTACTCCGGAGGAAATTTCCTCCAGGGTGTCCAGACACTCCACGCCCAGTGACCATTTGGCTCTCACTGGCTTCACTTCAACTTGTGGCTCACACACCCACTCTGACTTCTCCCAGCCCCAACGGGACTGGGGAGGGGTGGATCCAGCCGCTCCCTGGTCCTCCTGGTCGCTGCCTTGGCTAGACATATTTTGCTTAGTCCCCTCAGTAGAAGTTTTCTCCGGGTTGACTAATAAAGCAGATCTTGCTTAATGTCAGGTGTGCTTCCATTCAAAATCCAGGAAAGAAAAACCCCAACTCCATAATGATAGAGAAGAGTACTTTTACTAGATAAGAACTGATAGCGACAAAATGAAAGCAAGATCTGACGCAAAAGGCACATAAATTGCATATAGAATAATCCCAAATCCCTCCCCTCATAACTCCCCGGGCAAATAATCCAATCCTGGTGCCCCAAAGATGTCATGTGGGCACACATCCAGGTGGAGCTTCCACATCTGGTCTGCCGAAGCTGTTGACCTTGAGCAGGACCTTAAACATGTCCATCCAGCCTGACCATACATGATGAGAACTTTCCTCCCTAAACCCCTAATTAGACACATGAAGAGACATCTCCAGCACAGCTTCCCCCCTCCCAAATACCTAACCTTCCCTCCCCCCCTCGTTTTTATGGCAGCCGAAGCAAGCAGGCAGTGTGAAGGCTGACATTATCATATTTTGTAAACTGCAAACCATAGACTAGTTCATTTGAAAGTCTAACTACTAGAATGCTTCCAAAGTATGACTGGAATGGCTAGATTGATGTGGTCCAGAGAAAAAATGTTTTGGAATTTTTAAAAACTTCCATTACTGAGTAGAAAAAAAAAGGTACATCATTCTGTTGCTGGAAATGCATTAAACATTATGCTTCATTAAGTTACAACTTTTTGCAATGTCCAAAGACTGTTGTTTCTGGCTAGAATTAATTGCATATATTAATTTCATTGTGATGCTATCAATAGGTCATAAATCACTATGTGAAAGTGGCCTATAACTATGAAGCTATAATTGATTATCATACTGTAAAGGTGCTCTGTGTGAGATGTTTTGCAAATTATGGCTTGCAGGAAGAGCTGAACTTAACCAACACTCTTAATATGACAATTTGACTCTTTAAATTAATTATCAATTGAAATGTTGGATGTATGTGTATTATATAACTATATCTTTCCAAATGCAGATTCTCATTTTGCTGCTGAATCTGCCTTGCTTCAACATGACAAACACCTATTCAAATTCCAATGTTCAAAAACTTTGGTGCCAAATGTAATAAACATGTTTCTGAGTAGCAGTTTTGCAGAAACCTCATTAACTGATTAGCAGTTATTTCTCCTGTATTTATCAAGTGGAATGATTATGATTAATTCAATTCTTGCCAAATCCCTGTAGAGTGCTAACATTTGTCTAAAATTTAGACTACTTCTATATATAACCCTTGTATTATTCTGAGTTATAAATATTATTATATACCTGCCAGGTAGGGCTATACCCTAACAAAATACTTTTTCTTAAAAGTAATTCGTTATTTCAGGCAATTAACTATATTCAGGTATTATCAGTAATGCCTAACTATGCAAATGTTGGAATATTTGCAAAAAAGATGGTGATTTTAGTGCTTCTGCTTCATACAGTATGCAAAGCAAATGCAGAGAGCTGCACTGTAACTGAACCAATTCCTATTCTGCACAAATATTATCAGTCAGGTAATTTCATCATTGGTGGCATTATTCCTCAAATCCTTAGGCCATATAATCCAATAGACTTCAGTGACTATCCCCATCATGCAATGATTGATGAGCTAATGTAAGTAATTAGGGGTTTTCCCCATGATATATCCTATTTAAGGTCACAGTCTAATCTAGACCTAATAGAATTATTATAAATCATATATTTACTTATAGTAAACCATTCAGCATCCTTTCCTCCTCATTTCATAAGTGCTTGGCATAAAGTTAAAAGGTTATTATAACAATCCTGAACCATGGTTCAAATTTAGTGTAAAAACACAATATCAGATTACTACCAGTAATCAACTTTATGAATTTAAAAGAGGAACACTAAAATCTTTTCATGTCCTGCAACTGAAGATTTAACACAAGAATAATTATTCTGGTATAATATATTGATATGACTTTATGAAGTCACCATCAACAGCATAATGTTTACAGTATAAAGTTCCTAATATTCTGTATTATTTTATAAATTAATAAACTATTTTTCTTATAAATTAATTTTATCCATTTGAAATGTTGTCATATTATTAAATTTATCAAATTATCCCTTCTGTGTGTAAACATTTTGTTAACTTTCTTATTTTGCTTGTGTTGCACACTTGTCTCTGTTGTATAGAAGGACATGTCATGACATTGTCTTCTTCATTTAAAGCTAACTCATAATCAGACTAAATTTATTGTACAAGAAAGCAAAAGCTTTATAATCATTTATGTGTACTGTAAATTGAATCCATACTTTTTGATAAAGCTTCTTGGCAGGGTCATTCTTCAAGATTCCCAGTAATACTCTGTAATTATAACTGTTTGTTGCAAAATATGGATTAGATTTTTTTTACTTTTAAACCATCACTGGCCATTTATTTTATTTTTATTTGTTGGTTGCAAGGAGGATTTTTAGAATTGAACTCTTGATTGGTGTTAAGTGTACTGATTTACACCCAATTAAAAGTTGTGCAGAAATGGACATTCTTATTGTCTAGGGATGATTTTAGGACCCACACTTACATGTACAATATTTTGTTAAATCACTTTACTTATTAAACCTTTTACCAATGAAAAGCTGCTCTTTTTGGATTATAAAATGTAGTTAATGCAATAGAAAATGTTACATGATATTCTTTGAATATTGCTAAGAATGTCGTATAAAGACTAGTTACAATTGCCTTTGTCTATGAGTCGGCAGACAAGTTTTTCATTATCTCATGTTTTAGCTTGAATTCTTAGCTGTGTCTAATTAACTCTAGCAATGACTGTTTGTCAAAGAGGCATATTTATTTATTTTATTTATTTATTTATTTTGTCAAGTATGTATTGGTAATATACATAGATATAATATTGTTTATATACATAAGATGGTACTGATAAGAGGGAACATTAGAACAGGGATGGTAGGCACGCTGGTGCGCTTATGCATGCCCCTTACTGACCTCTTAGGAATCGGATGAGGTCAACAGTGGACAGTCTAATGGTAAAGTTTTGGGGGTTTGGTGACGAAACCACAGAGTCAGCTAGTGAGTTCCAAGCATTAACCACTCTGTTGCTAAAGTCGTATTTTCTACAGTCAAATTTGGTGCGGTTCACTTTGAGTTTGTATCTGCTGTGTGCTTGTGTATTGTTATGGTTGAAGCTGAAGTAGTCATTGACAGGAAGGACGTTGTAGCAGATAATTTTATGAGCTATGCTTAGGTCGTGCCAAAGGCGACATAGTTCTAAGCTTTCTAAGCCCAGAATTTCAACTCTGGTTGCATAAGGTATTCTGTTGCGAGTAGAGGAGTGGAGGGCTCTTCTCGTAAAGTATCTCTGGACAATTTCTAAGCAGTGTGGGTTCCAGACAGATGAGCTGTATTCAAGGATTGGTCTGGCGAATGTTTTGTATGCTCTGGTTAGTAGTGTGATATTACCGGAGAAGAAGCTACGTAAGATTAGGTTAATAACTCTTGAAGCCTTTTTGGCGATGTTCATATGAATATTCCAAGGTTTTTGACAGAATGAGGGTCGTCTGCAAGGTCTTGTCTATTCAGCTTGTATTTGGTGTTCGGATTCTTTTTGCCAATGTGTAGTGCAGAGCATTTGTTATCCTTAACATTGATATGTTATCCTTGAAGATATTATCAATATTTAGAATTAATCAAGAACTGTCCATACTTCACACATGGCAGGTAGCCAAAATCATTCTTATGCAATGCAATGCAATGCAATGCAATGAATTCATGTTTAATTTGAAATAGTGGTCAGCATTGCATTATATATATTTGCAGGCATTTTTTCTTGTACATTATTTATGGTACATATACTATTGTTAATGAAAACTCTGTGCTTTGTTAATATTTGTATACCACTAAATTCTGAATATGTATATTTTTGAGGTTGCCATTATTGTTTAAGTTTCATTAAAACTATGTTTATTTATTTGGGAAAGTAAAAAAAAGGTTTTCTATTCATACTATAACTGTATAAAAAGTTAAGTTTTAAGGATTCAGCTATATAATACAAAAATGTTAATATCATTTTCGATATGTTAGAATTTCTAAACATCGACTTGCTTTTTCTTTTTTTCTTTTTAAGCTGTATTTTTGCCATTCTATTAAATACAAGGGGGATAAATTTGTTCAGATTAAAATAGTTTTATCTTCCAGTGGAACACCAGCATTCATCTTTCTCCCCCCCACCCCAATTTTCTATTTGTAAATTAATCTATTTATTTTAAAATATTTTTAGAGCAATCATCCTCAGGGTACTCTCAATAGGAGAAGGTAAAAGTTTCCAAGTAAGTAAGCAATTTATCATGTTGGTTATAAACATTGCGATATCACACTTTGCCTGCATATCTTATTAGGGAAAAAAACCAATAGTTGATTTAGTGTAGGAAAAGATTTACCCTTGATCATAATAGTTTTTACTATCTTGCTTTATTTTCTGAGAGCTGTAGAAGACAGCAGTTTGAACAAAGAGAACTTGTTTCTAAGTTGTGTATAACTCTAAAGTACTCCTTACTCCTTATTCTCTTCTCTGATAATACACTGTCTTTGCCTTTTTTCTAGTATTTTAAGAATTTAATCTAATCTAATTTAATTTATTGTTCTTATAACTTATTCTTGTGTGACTTTTGTTATGTCTGCTAATTTTTGCCTCCCTCCTTTCTCTATATCCTTTGTTCATCCATTCACAGATACAACACTTTTACAGTATGCTATGTCTGCATTTTATTGAAGGCTACACTCTGAAAACCATAACTTCTGAACAGAGCAAACCCAACCCAATCCAATCTACTGTGTAAAATTTCCATGTGATATGATGTATCTCTGTTATTTGCAGTGTACTGACTAAAAATTATCAGCATACTCTGGCCTTAATATTTGCTGTAAAGGAAATCAATGAACACCCACAGATCTTGCCTAATTTTACATTAGGTTTCAACATTTATGACAGCTATTATGAAGCGAAATGGACCTATCACAGTGCAATGGAACTTCTCTCCACACAGAAAAGATTTATTCCCAACTACAGATGTGACATTCAGGATAATCTGGTAGTTATCATTGAAGGGCTTGATATTGATGTCTCACTTCCTATAGCAAATATTCTGAGTATCTACAAGGTTCCACAGGTTGGTTGAATGTTTGTTATGATTTCTTCTATTTTTCTAGATTCTATCATTTGAATTCCAAAAAAGTGTGTACTTGAGATAAAAAGGAAATTTAATTACCTTTAAACCTTAGAGTAGACACATTCTTAGCTGTTTGAATACCTTTCTAGGATTCAGGAAGTCAGATGAGGTTCTGATAAATTGAATTCTTGCTTATAATATTTTATCTGCCATAATTCAAAATTAAGATGTTTTTGCTTCAATTTTTTAACAGGGTTTCTTCAAGAATAATCATATAATATTATGCTCCTTTATTCAACTCTTGTAGCAATGCCGCTTCTCTTCAGTGAGCTCAAAAAGGAGATTTATTGTCATGTCAAATTTTCAGTTTTTCAAGGTCTAAGATGTATATGCCACATATATAAATATATTTAAAAAAACTACTTTATTTTAAAAATGTGGTCAGGCTTTTTTTTTTTGAACTGGAGAAACATTGTTTGGAAAAATATACTGTTCACTATATCTTATTCTCAGTGTAAATATTACAGTGTCGTCTCTGACATTGACAACAGTGTAATATTTACACTGATTGTAAATATTCTCCTTCTGATTGTTTAAACTTTTCAAATGACCTTTCCTTTATTTTAGTTCTTTGATTAGGACTATATATGAAAGTATATTTTTCAGCTACTTCCTTGGAAATCAAACTATACAAGTTTTGTCCTAAATACTAGAGGTATGCTTTAGATTTATGAATTTGCTGTAACTTTTTAGTAAAATGCAGCTTGTGCAATATAATGATCATGAAAGCTACATTATGAATAAGTAGGCTACAATCTGAATCCAAATATTTGCCAGTATATATTTCCCCATATATCAGAATATTAAATTATCTCAGCAGTTAATCAAAAATCAAACAAAATCCTATGTGAATAAATACCTTACTCTTCAAATGTGTTTATGTTATTCATGACGAATAATAAACTATTTAAATATCCTAGTCCATAATAAGTGCAGCCATGTAATAAGCAACTAACATATAAGTTCTAGACAGGGCCAACTGAATTTTTTTAAAAAACAGGGAAACTTTTTCATAATCCAAATATAGCCAGCAAGAGGTTTCCTTATCCCAACTAATTATTTTCACTTGAAGAAACATTATATCAATGTTTTTTCAACTTTAATAACTGTGTATGGACTTCAGTCCCCAGAATTCCCCAATATCCTTGTTCTATCTAATATTTATTATTTCTATTGAGTTCATAATGTGCAAACATTACTCCTCTTCAGATTTTCTGGTTGAATACAAATTCAAACAAATTAATTATTGTTACTGTTGGGTGCATGTTTTTTCTATTTTCTATTTCTGTTTTGTATTTTATTCCTATTGATAAAACGTATATGCATACATATATACGTATATGTATATACACACACACACACATATACACACACACATACACACACATACATACATACAAACATACATACATACATACATACATACATAAAGAAATTACAGGAGAATACTACCCTATACCAGTGTTAACACACATTGGGTGACTGCCAGAAGAGAGCTAGCATGCGATTTAAATTAAATCTGTTGCTGTTAATGGACAACCTTAAAATTCTAAAATTAGCAAATATATATTCTAAATCTCCCTCTCTCTCCCCCTCTCCATCTCTCTTTCTCTCTCTCTCTTTATCTTCCCCCTTCTCATCTTCATATATGGTTGTATAGTTCACATATGGGTCCACTGCAGTGATGAATAATCAAAGAGAATCACTCCCTTTCTTTCGGATGATTCCAAATGAAATTTTGCAGTATAAGGGTATTCTTCAGTTACTTCTGCATTTCAAATGGATATGGGTTGGAATCTTGGCAATAAATGATGACAATGGAGATAGGTTTGTGCAGAGAATTCTTGCAGGATTTCCTATGAATGGTATCTGTTCTGCCTTCATAAAGAGAATCAATATTCCTTTCCTTGATGATTATATTAGTTCAATTAGTGAAATGGTTGAAACTATTGACAAAATTAATAGGAGTGAAGCCAACGTGTTGGTTCTCTATGGAGAAACTCGAACAATGATATATTGGAGATGGATGTTTCGACTATTTGAAATAAAAGGCAAGGTATGGATTATGTCAGCCCAGACTGATCTCTTCTCCTTATCTTATCAAAGAGAATGGGACATTGAAGTCATCAAAGGAGCGCTATCTTTCACTGTTAAATCATGCAACCTTCCAGATTTCCAACATTTTTTTCAAAACAGAAAACCTTCTAACTCAAAGGGAGACAATTTTCTCCTAGCATTTTGGGAACAAGCATTTTCCTGTAAATTTTCAAATTCCCGTGTAACTGGGGGCATCTGCAAGGGAGAAGAGAAGCTTGAGGATCTTCCTGGTACAGTTTCTGAAATGTTCCTGATGGGACCTAGTTACAGCATTTACAATGCTGCTTATGCTATGGCTCATGCACTTCATGTGCTGCAGAAATCCAAATCCAGATATGGATCAATGGCAGTTGGGCAAAGATGGAAGCTTCAAAATCAGCCATGGCAGGTGACTGCTGATAAATGAAATTAAATGTGATATACCTATGAATGCAATAGTAGAATTCTAGCAATGCAGAAGCCACATGTGGTCTCTAGGTTAGATTGTAGGCCTGCATGCATTTACCTGGAACTTTTAGACCCATTAGAAAAAGTTCATGAATAGATATACCCAGGGGTTGATTCCAACTTACCTCACTGCTGGTTCTCTTCCTCCCATGCTGTGTGGGCGTGCCTTGTGGGCACGTGTGCGCAAAGTACGCGCCCGCATGCACAGTGCAAAACCCCCATTTTTTTAAAAAAAAAGCTGAAAACAAAATGGTGATGCATGCGCAGTGTTGGAAACTCGGCTTCTGTGCATGCACAGAAGAAAAATAATAATAATAAGTTTCAAAAAAAAGATGGTGGCGCCCACAGACCAGCACACACCGATCCAGTTCGGTGACATCATCGTGATGTCATTAGAAGGTCACTACCAGTTCGGGCAAACCGGTCTAAACAGGGAGAAACCCACCCCTGGATATACCATTTTTAATGCCATTCATTTTTCTACTGAAGTATGTACCATTTAATAGTTTGCCATCTTTTATTTTTATGTATATAAATATATGCATATTCAAATAATGTCATTCCCATATGTCAGGATTCTGAAAAGAACATATTTTATAAAATAATTTTTAGTTGTAAAGGCACAGACAATATGACATTCATCTTAGTGACTAAAACAGAGTACTTTAACCGTGTGCACCTGTGCATGCACCACAATGGAGATTGAGGTTGATAATCACAAAGGGTATTTTATTCTATGATTCAATAAATAACACAGCTGATCTTCCTTTTCTTTAAGTTTCATCGATTGCTCAGGGGTTTTTCATTCAACAGCAGCGGTGGAAACAAAATTTCATTTGATCACAATGGAGAATTAATAGTTGGGTTTGACATTATGAATTGGGTCACATTTTCAAATCAAACATTTCTTAAAGTGAAGGTTGGAAAAATGAATCCTATGTCCACATCAGAACAAGAGTTCAGCATTAACAACCATGAAATCACTTGGCATGACATTTTCAACCAGGTAAGTAATGATAATATCCAATTTAACATTGAAATGAGGTGCAGAAATTACTGCTTTGTATACTGTAACTATAGTAGTTATAATATTAGAATATAAACTTGAAAATACATAATCTAAAAGTAATATTCTATTATTATATGGGTATTTAAAATTTCACAACTATCAAATTTTAAAATGCTTTTAAAAAGAATGTCATCACCTCATTTTAGAAAAATAGTATTTAAACTTTGGACAGTCTCTTTTTCCTTGACTACATGGTACAGTATATCTCAAGGACAAAAAGCAGATTACCAGCAGATCTGGTAATAATCTAACAGTAGGTTAACTCCAAAATAAGTTATATAATTTTCCCTGAATCGGATTGACTCCTGTTCAAGCCATCAACAATTCTCCAAACCAAATTCTCCAAACCAAAGATAAGAAATCTGTAACCATCTTGATATTGCAGAACTATATCCACCTAGTAGAAACAGCCAGCATAAGTTAATGAGAATGATAGTGAAATTGTAATTGGCAACATATGCGTGGTAATGGACAGTCCATTATATTTTTCACTCTTTCTACCTAATATCCTAAAGCATTTGTCTTTCTTTTCTACCATATTATGCCTTTGGCTTGGGTTAGATCTGATTAAGCCCTACTGTTATTCAGGTTGATGTAATGTGACATCTCAAACTACAGCAGGTTAGTTCTGGAATAAAACAAACAAACAAAGAAAAACATATATTATGCATTTAGGATGAAGAAACAGAACTGCTGTACCATCTGGGATTATCATGATTAGGAAATAATGATATAACATCACTATTCCTCATTTCTCTCTCTCCCATACTTTGGTTTTCTCAATTATACTTATGTCTAAATATATTTCATAATCTTATTCTAAATACTTCTTGTAACTTGTATGAAGTTAGGGATAGAAATCTGTCCTGGAGAAACCTCCTCTTCCAGAATTCATACTATAATGGTTAATGATCTAGAAATAAGGATGAAGTAGGAATTCCATCTACCCAGGAAAAAGGGAATCTGAAAGATGGGTTTTAGAGATTAGAATAGAACACTTTATTTGGCCAAATGTGATTAGACAGACAAGGAATTTGTCTCTGGTGCAGAAGCTCTCAGTGCACATGCAAAGCAACAACATCATCATCATCATCATCATCATCATCATCATCATCATCATCATCATCATCATCATCATCATCATCATCCTTGGAAGGATGGAAGGCTGAGTCAACCTTGAGCAGAGCAGAATCAAACCCCTGGCAGTGAGCAGTGAGTTAGCCTGCAATATGGCATTCTAACCACTGTACCACCAGGACTCAGTTGGTATTTGTTCTTTCTGCAGTCCTAACTATCTATTGGAGTCTATACCTGTCCTGTTTGGTTGCTGTACCAAACCAGTTATAGAAGTACATATGACAATCTCAATAATGCATCTGAAAAACTGTATCAACTGCTCCTGGGGTAGTCTGATCTTCCTGAATTGATGTAGGAAGAACATTCTTTGTTGTGCCTTTTTAATAATGGTTCTAATGTTAGCAAAGCAACATCATCATCATCATCATCATCATCATCATCATTATCATCATCATCATCATCATCATCATCCTTCTCCTCCTCCCAATAAGAGTGGGTAATAAAGTAGATAATAAGAAGGATAATAATACTACAGTCATTATATGGGTAAATATATTGTACATACACAGTACTGTGAGAATTAGACGTCTCTGTGTCTAGTTGTTTTGACATGCATTGCCCTACAGCTCTTTCCAAGAGAAGGAGTTGAAACAGTTTATGTCCAAGGTGTCAGGGCCTGTAGATATTTCTCAGCCCTCCTTCTGACGGGTGCAATATACAGGTCTTCTATGGAAGGCAGGTTGGTTGCAATTAGCAATAGCACTTAGACTTATAGTGCTTTACATACCTCTCTAAGCGGTTTACAGAATCAGTATATTGCCCTCAACAATCTGGGTTCTCATTTTTCCAAACTTGGAAGGATGGAAGGCTGAGTCAACCTTGAGCAGAGCAGAATCAAACACCTGGCAGTGAGCAGTGAGTTAGCCTGCAATATGGCATTCTAACCACTGTACCACCAGGACTCAGTTGGTATTTGTTCTTTCTGCAGTCCTAACTATCTATTGGAGTCTATACCTGTCCTGTTTGGTTGCTGTACCAAACCAGTTATAGAAGTACATATGACAATCTCAATAATGCATCTGAAAAACTGTATCAACTGCTCCTGGGGTAGTCTGATCTTCCTGAATTGATGTAGGAAGAACATTCTTTGTTGTGCCTTTTTAATAATGGTTCTAATGTTAGCAGTGGTGGGTTCCTACCGGTGTGGCCCACTCTAAAGTACCGGTAGCAGCCAGCAGATGGCGCTATTTGAGCGCGGCTGCTCTGGTGCTGCATTTTTGAGCTTTTTTGCTTCCGTGCATGCGCGGAAGCAAAATCTCGGTGAAATCTCGCGAGGGGACATACTTGTGTGTGATTTCACCGAGATTTTGCTTCTGCGCATGTGCGGAAGCAAAATCGTGCAAGGGGCGCACAAGTGTAGCAAGGGGGCATGTGCGCATAGTGAGCGAGCACATCAAACATGGTGATGCACGCACATAGCTCCAGTAGTGAGGTAAGAGAGCAACCCACACCTGAATGTTAGGTGTCCGTTTCAAGTCCTGGGAGATTACAGAACCCAAAACCTGAAGGGCTCTACTCTGATACTGTGCTGTCAAATATCGTAAGAGGTGGTAGAATAAAACGGATCCTCCTAAAATCCACATTCATCTCTACAGTTTTAAGCATGTTCATCTCCAGATTGTTCTGGCTGTACCCAGGACCTACTGTATTGTTTAGATCAGATTAGAAGACCCAATGAGCTGGTTTAGATCTTCATTTCCCATTTTTATGTGCTGTACTGGTTGACACCTTAGACTAGATCTGGAAAATGTATGTTGAAGTCCACCCTTGAAGTTTAATAGGTATTTTGGGCCAGTGATGATCTCTTAGTCCAATACATTCCAGACATTTGCTGTAAGAAAAATTGAGATAATCTTGAAACCCTGGAGGAAAATGCAGACATAAATCTACCCAGTTATTTCACTATACTATATAAATTATTTTATATGATTATTAGTAAATGATCTGCAAAAACATCTCTACCCACCTCTATCATTGGAAAATAGTCAATATACTGGTATTTCATTTCTATAGACATTGCCTCTTTCAGTTTGCAATAACAATTGTCAAATGGGCTATAGACGAAAAAGTCTTGAAGGAAAGCCATTTTGCTGCTATCATTGCAATCGATGTCCTGAAGGGAAAATTTCTAACAGGAAAGGTATGACACATGTTGTTATGCTGAATGCAGATAAAATAATGTTTATAGTATCCTAGTTTCTGCTTCACAGAATTTTATATGAGAGAATTTAGGTATTTTTTATTCTACTGCAACCATTGCCATACATAACTTATTCAATAATAATGCCCTGTAACCACGTTGCTATGCTAGAAAATGTTATGAATAGTAATTTCTAATCTATCCTTCCAAATACACTAAGAACATTGTTATACACCAAAAAGAACTATTTCACAAAAGTTACTGTCAGAGAAGCATACAGGCATTGGCAGTAAGTTAGTACGTCCAGAGATCAAATGCCAAATTTATTTCAGGTCAACTTTAGAAAAAGAAAATAACAAAGGTCCAAATGCAATCAAGAAATAATAATTGTCAGGCAGACAAATTTTAAAATGCATGGATAACCCATCACATAGATTCATGCAAAATGGACATTACTGTACTTCCAACAATGGGCTATTCTTAATGAATTAGCGAGGCAAAATCTTTTATGCTTGTATAAGGATACCAGCCATGGACTGAAAAATATGGATGATTATTAAATAGCAGCATCAAGATTTAGAGAACTCTCATTCTAAATTTTGAATTTGATTTAGGGAAGGAGGGAAGGAAGGAAGGAAGGATTTTCTTTGAAAAAGTATCCTTATAGGAGAACATGAAAAAAGCCTCTGTCTCTTCTGAGAATATACAGTATTTAAAATGTTAAAAAGCAGAAAATGGAAGAATTCTAGGCTGCATTTTATAGCAAATTAAATAAATCCAAGCAAACCATCCATACAGCAGAGCTTTACATAGCTTTTTCAAAATCTAAAAAAATATTACCGTAATCTTAATGGACATCAACCTTCCAAAGCAAGAAATTAACCATAGTGGATATTACTTGATCTTTACCCAACAGAGGGGAGCAAGGGGGGAAGAAATTTGAAGACAAATGTTTTATTAAGTAGTTGGAAAATATTATATTCTCTAATTTATACAATATGAATAGTTTGTTTAGATTATTGTACACTGCCCAGAGTAATTTGCCCTGACAGGGCAGCCATAGAAATCTCTCTCTCTCTCTCTCTCTCTCTCTCTCTCTCTCTCTCTCTCTCTCTCTCTCTCTCTCTCTCTCTCTCTCTCTCTCTCTCTCTCTCTCTCTCTCTCTCACACACACACACACACACACACACACACACACACACACACACACACACACACACACACAACAACCAAACAACCAAACAACCAAACAACCAAACAACCAAACAACCAAACAACCAAACAAACATATTCTGTCTTTTTCAGATATGGATGACTGCTTTAAATGCAAAGAAGACCAATATGCAAACAAAGATCAGTATTTATGTCTTCCTAAAATCAGTACTTATCTATCTTATGGAGACCCTTTGGGAATGAGTTTAGTTGCGTCTGTTACTGCTTTTGCTGTCCTCACAGCTCTGATACTTGGAATTTTTATGAAGCATCACAACACTCCTATTGTCAAAGCCAACAACCGAGATCTTACTTATATTCTCCTCATCTCTCTCCTTCTTTGCTTCCTTTGTTGTTTGTTGTTTGTTGGCCAACCCACAAAAATAACATGTCCCTTACGACAAATGAGTTTTGGAATCATCTTCTCAGTGGCGGTTTCTTGCATGTTAGCAAAAACCATCATAGTGGTTCTGGCTTTCATGGCCACCAAGCCAGGAAGCAGCATAAGAAAATGGATGAAGAAAAGTCTGGGGAGTTCCATTGTACTTTCCTGCTCCTTGATTCAAACATGTATTTGTGCAATATGGCTTGTAACCTCCCCTCCCTTCTCAGATGTTGACATGCATTCAGAAGTTGAATATATAATACTGGAATGCAATGAAGGCTCTTTGATTATGTTCTATTGTGTCCTAGGCTATATGGGTTTCCTAGCTATCGTAAGTTTCACTATAGCTTTCTTTGCCAGAAACTTACCAGATACTTTTAATGAAGCCAAATTCATCACTTTCAGCATGTTGGTCTTTTGTAGTGTATGGTTATCCTTTATTCCAGCTTATTTAAGTTCCAAGGGGAAATACACAGTAGCTGTGGAGATCTTCTCAATCTTAGCCTCTACTGTTGGGTTGTTGGGTTGTATTTTTTTCCCCAAATGCTTCATAATTTTATTGAAACCTCAATTAAATAACAAAGATCAGTTAATAAGAAGAATAATATAATTTATATGTATTTGTATATTTTACAACTTTGATTTGTATTAGGGATACATGAATTAATTCTAATCCAATTTCTAGTTTGTCAGTTCAAACTTGGTAATTATTTGATTATTTATTAAATTGTCTTGGCACTTCTGTTTGAGCTCCTTAATTGCATGTTACACAGATGACACTATTTGATAGTGAAAAATGCAAAGGATCTGCAAGTATTAAAAATCAGATGACACAGTAAAATAATGGGACTAAAATTAAGCATAATATTAATGACAACACTAAAACAATTGGCCTTAGAATTGACAGTGAAAATAAGAAAAAAGATGGGTAACTTCTGTCTTTTAGATTTAGATTTAGATTAGTTTTAGATTTATTAAATTTATATGCCGCCCAACTCCCAAAGGACTCTGAGCAGCTTAACAATAGAATAAACATTAAAAATCTTAAATCTTAAAAATCTTAAATCTTAAACATTAAAACAATTTAAAACCCATGCATATCATTTCATGGCCGGATCTCACCGATTACAAGCGCAAGATCAACGGCCCCAGGCCTGCCGGAAAAGCCAGGTCTTTACTGCTTTTTGGAAGGCCAATAGGGTGGGGGCAGTCCAGATCTCTGGAGGTAACTGGTTCCAGAGAGCTGGGGTAGCCACAGAGAAGGCCCTCCCCCGCAGGCCCACCAGCCAGCACTGTTTAGCTGATGGGACCCGGAGGAGACCAACTCTGTGGGATCTCACCGGTCACTGGGAGCTGTGTGGCAGAAGGCAGAAGGCGGTCTTGAAGATCAGCTTTCAACAGTAAAGAAGCAAATAATCAAGAAATATTCTACAGACTAGTATTTGGTGTCAGCTCCGACTGATCGGGGCTGCCTATGGGGGAAGCCCATCGCCGCTCCTACCATCTGCTTTGCTCATGCCGTTCCAAATCCGGAAGAGGTCATCGGAGCACACCAAAGCATCTGACAACAATTAGCTGGCTGGCAGGCATTGCGGAGCACATGCGCAACAAAAAGGCTAGTCTCTGATCATGATTTGGGTTGAGTGACATCAGGAGGGGGGCAGAGATGCGGGGTAGGGCATGTAAAACACATAAAAAGGTGGTGGGAGCACTGGGTGTTTGCTGTAGACAACAATTCATTCGGATTGAAGATTGTTAGAACATGCCAGAAGATTGGGAAAAAAGATTTCGTTAACTATGCAAGTGTTCGAGCTTTCCTTTCCTACTGATCTTCTGGAACCTGGCACTTGGTACAGCAGCCATAAAGACTTGGAAAAGATATTCAAGTACTGTAATGTATCTATATCTACAAAGATCAGAATTATGCAAGCTATGATATTATCTGTGACATTCTATGGAAGTAGAAGTTGGGATTTTAAAAAACAGAATAGAAATATATTGATGTCTTGGAACTTTGGTGTTGGATGAGATTCCTAAAAATATCATGGATACCCAAAAATACAGTTTAATGGTCCATTTAATGATGAACCACCCAAAATTTTCACTTGAGGCACAAATAACTAAGTTCAAATTATCCTACTTCAAACACATTATGCATAGCCCAGCTTGTTGGAATAGGCTCTAATGCTGGGAAAGATGGAAGGAAAAAAAAAGAGAACCAGCAGCAAGGTGAATGGTGTACCATTCAATTATAACGTGATGATTGTACCATTTTGAGTCTTGAAAGAACAGATTAGGGATAGATCAACATGGAGAAAACCTATATGGTTGCTAGGAGTAAAAATGAATTAATCAATCAATATTCTAGAAAAATATATTTAGATTTTAAATTTTGGCAATATTTTACTATTCTAAACAAGAGAAATTGAACATTTTTCCACACTGCAATGAAATAAAATAATGCTACCTGTTGTGGTGAAAGGGTCCACATTTGTTTCTTTTTAAATTATTTCATCAGAATTGTTCAGTTCAGGGATAAAGGAAATAAAAAGAGTAGGGCTTTTAAAAGTGGTGTTCTGGATTTTCAAAGAGCCCTTATTTTCAACCTTTTAAATAATATTTAATCATTCTGATAATGTTAATATTATTTATAATTAATGTTAATCACATATGTTTGCCTTGTTTAAATGTGTTTAAGTGGTGGAAATTTAAGTGTGGCTGCCCAGTCAGCAAACACTCCCCTGTGCTCCTGAGCCAGCCAGGTACTCTGGAACATGGATGTGCATCGGTGCTGCGGTTTGGAGGCCTGGGGCTGTGCAAGAAGCCCGCTCAAGCAGGGAGGGAGGGAAGCCCTGGCCCGCCCATCCTGGCTGGCAGCTCTGCTTGCTCTTCCGGGTTCTGGCCCACCTGGTCTTCATGCATGCGGTAGTGCCGGAAGAGCAGCCGCCTGGTTTGCATGCATGCACCAAGATTACTTTCTGGTTTGCAGCTTGCACATGCACACTGTCCAGCTGGTCTTTGTGCGTGCATGCATGCCAGAAACTGGAGGACCAGGTGGCCAGTGCACATACATGTGCCGGAAACCGGAAGATCATCTTCCCGGCGTGCATGCACACCACACGGCTGTTCTTTCTGTTTCTGGTGCTCCTGTGCACGTGAAGACCAGATGGCCAGTGCACCGGAACCCAGAAGAGCAACGGGCGATGGCTCACATGCCCGGAGAGATGGCTCTGCATGCCACTTCCGGCACGCATGCCATAGGTTCGCCATCACGGTCCTAGGATATTACTGCAGCTGTGAAGGCAACTGAAAAGGAGAAAAGCACCTTATTATAAAGGTGTAAAGAGATGTTATAATTATTCCCTTACATTGTCTTAAACTTTTTTTTGCTAAAATTTTAAATGTAGAATGCAACATTAATTTTTCCATCTTGAACATCTGATAATATCTGCTTATCTCCAAACCATTTCCTTCATTACATACCTTATTGACTCATTCTACCTTACTACTTCAGTAATAATTTGAAGGTTGAAATTTACTCTTTCCCTTATAATTATATATATATAAACTATTATTAAATTTGCTATTTAGCAAATTTCTGATTGACAAATTATTATTCTTGAAAGAGTGAAAAAAAAGTGCTGACAATTGTCTAGAGTTTAGGAGCTGCTAAGATCATTATTATAATTAATTTTTAGAACCATTTGTATTCTAAGATTCAGAACAGAACAGGTCATTATAAGAACAGAGAGAGATTCAGTTCAACCTAGTCAAATTTTAGAGATACTTCCATACATGGAAATGAGAGACTTTATCAAACTGGAGTTATTATTTTTTATGACAATATTGATTCTTTTCCTGCAGCAATTGCCACATATAGCTTGCAAAACAGAGATAATAAAATGCAGAATACGAGATCCTATCCCAATTGATCATAAATATTTCCAATCAGGTGACCTAATCATTGGTGGAATTACTTCTTTTGTCTTCATAACTAGAGATGTAGGAAGCTTTCAGGATGATCCCCATCATTCTGTTGTTGGTGAATCCCTGTAAGATTTTATTTTATTTATATTGTCTATATCAGTCTAGATAAAATAATTTAGTACTTATTCTATGAATCATAATTATCTAGAGTGATTTAAATACTCTTCCAGAACTGAATGATATTTTTAGCTTATACATTATTTTCTTATATTTTCTAAAGGAAACCCACAGTTAGAACCTACATCCCTTAATTTTTTTAAATCAACCTCATGGCTATTTCATTCCTCCCCACTCCGCAGTCTCCTTCAGATGAGAATTGCAGCATCAGTGCATTTTAAAGTTAATATCTATTATTTTAATATTTAACTTTTTATTTTGTTGTTTTACTTGTTTGTAAGCATTGGTGAGATGGGTGGAAATGAACAAACAATAAATAAATATTTTATCTCAGAAAATGAGACATACAGTTTTCTTCCAGGAATAATATTGTTATGAACTGAAATGGTTTTGTTGTTTGGGGAGGAGCAGACAGGAGAACGCTATGTTCTCAGTATTCTTTTATTGATGAAATTCATTCTGCCTTTCCTAGATCTTTCCAATTTCTTTATTGCAACAGGTTCTTAAAATTAAGCTTATTAAGGTTATAAATGTCACATCACTACCACTAATAAATTTTTAAGGGAAGAAATACTCTCTGAATTTTGATTAAATTGTAATAGAATTTCTAATACTCAGACAGTTTTAAATTGTTTCTTAACATGATAGAAAAAGCTACATTTATTTATATACAATGTCAGGAAATCTACAAATGCTAGACACACTGCAGCCTTGACAGTCTCGATTGCTAGTTCACTTTGGGGGGGGGGGCAAACTAGCTTTAACACCAGCTAACTAGGGGCACTTGGGCTTAGCTACAATTTATACATTACTGAATTATGCAAAACATTTGTGGTGCTTTAAAAGTCAATGTTCCTTGTCCTTCAAAAAGATATATGAAGTCCTCTTCATACCTCCTCTTCATACCTCCTCTTCATACCTCCTCTTACCACGAGCAGCTGTGGGCCACTCTGATCATTGCATGATTCACCTTGTACCTGCTTACAGACAAAGATTTAAAGCCACAAAACCAACAATTAAATCAGTGAGGACTTGGACTGAAGAGGCAAAGTTAAAGCTACAGGCTTGCTTTGACTGCACAGACTGGAATATTTTTGAAGATACCTCTGCAGACCTGGATGAACTCACAGATACTGTAACATCATATGTCAGCTTCTGTGAAGACCTATGTGTACCAACCAGGAACTTGCGAATATACAGTAACAATAAACCTTGGTTCACAGCTAAACTTAAGCAGTTACGTCGTTCCAAAGAAGAAGCCTACAGAAAAGGTGATAGAATGCTGTACAATCAGGCCAGAAATGTATTAACAAGGGAGATCAGAGCAGCAAAAAGAAACTACTCTGAAAAGCTAAGGAACCAGTTCTCAACAAATGAACCAGCAAACATGTGGAAAACTCTTAAAAACATCACTGGCTACAGCAAACCACCTTCCCAAGCTGAAGGAAATCAGCAACTGGCAGATGACCTGAATGTGTTCTACTGCAGGTTTGAAAGGAAACTACAGCCACCTATCCCCACAACCTCCATCCCAGACACACCAACAACAGCCAAACCTCCTACAACTGAACCCATCCCATTGGGTTCACAACCCCTGGTGATCACAGAAAAGGAAGTGCAAGATCTATTTCACAGACAGAAGCCAGGAAAAGCACCAGGTCCAGACAAGATAACTCCTTCTTGCTTAAAAGTCTGTGCTGACCAATTGGCCCCCATCTTCACCCAAATCTTCAACAAGTCACTGGAGATATGCCATGTTCCTTCTTGCTTCAAACACTCCACTATCATCCCAGTGCCGAAGAAGCCCTCCATCAAGGAACTGAATGACTACAGACCAGTTGCTCTAACATCTGTAGTTATGAAAACCTTTGAAAGGCTAGTGATGTCCCACTTGAAAACCATCACGGATCCACTGTTAGACCCCCTGCAATTTGCATACCGAGCAAATAGATCGACAGATGATGCTGTTAATATGGCTCTGCACTTCATCCTACAACATCTTGAATCTCCAAATACCTACGCAAGGGTCCTCTTTGTAGACTTTAGTTCAGCATTCAACACCATCATACCGGACATTCTTCTAACTAAACTAAATCAGCTAGCGGTACCTGAACACACTTGTAAGTGGATCACAAGCTTCCTAACAGAAAGGAAGCAGCAGGTGAAGCTAGGCAAAATCACATCAGATACCTGTACAATTAGCACAGGGGCCCCCCAAGGCTGTGTACTCTCACCACTTCTCTTCTCTCTATATACCAATGACTGCATCTCAAACGATTCATCTGTTAAACTACTGAAGTTTGCAGATGATACAACAGTGATTGGCCTCATTCGAGACAACGATGAAACCGCATACAGACGGGAGGTTGAACAACTAGCCTTGTGGTGCGACTGGAACAATCTGGAACTGAACACACTCAAAACCGTAGAAATGGTGGTAGACTTTAGGAAAAACCCTCCCATCCTACCACCTCTTACAATACTAGACAACACAGTATCAACAGTAGAGACCTTCAAATTTCTAGGTTCCATCATATCTCAAGACCTAAAATGGTCATCTAACATCAAAAACGTCATCAAAAAAGCACAACAAAGAATGTTCTTTCTGCGCCAACTCAGGAAGCTCAAACTTCCCAAGGAGCTGCTGATACAGTTCTACAGAGGAATTATTGAGTCTGTCATCTGCACCTCTATAACTGTCTGGTTTGGTTCTGCAACCCAACAAGACAGACACAGACTTCAGAGAATAATCAGAACTGCAGAAAAAACAATTACTGCCAACCTGCCTTCCATTGAGGACCTGTATACTGCACGAGTCAAAAAGAGGGCCGTGAAAATATTTACTGACCCCTCACATCCTGGACATAAATTGCTTCAACTCCTACCCTCAAAACGTCGCTATAGAGCACTGCACACCAAGACAACTAGACACAAGAACAGTTTTTTCCCGAACGCCATCACTCTGCTAAACAAATAATTCCCTCACCACTGTCAAACTATTCACTAGGCTGCATTACTACTACTATTAGTTTTTCTCATCGTTCCTATCACCCATCTCCTCCCACTTATGACTGTATGACTGTAACTTGTTGCTTATATCCTTACAATTTATATTCATATTGATTGTTTCCTGATTGCTTACTTGAACCTTATGACAACCATTCTTGACAAATGTATCTTTTCTTTTATGTACACTGAGAGCATACACACCAAAGACAAATTCCTTGTGTGTCCAATCACACTTGGCCAATAAAGAATTCTATTCTATTCTATTCTATTCTATTCTATTCTATTCTATTCTATTCTATTCTATTCTATTCTATTCTATTCTTGTTGAAATATGACTAAATTCTAATTCTATGCTACTTTTGCCTTTTTTAAAAAAAAATCACTTACATTAAAATGAAACCACCTCATATGTAAGAAAAAGTGATTCATTACTTCCCATTTATACAATGCTGTTACATGCTTGGTAATGATTCTGGTCAGTTTCACATAATTAGAATTGATTACAATTATCAAAAGAGAAACTGGCATTATTACCTTCAAAAATAATTACACAATATTTATATCCATTTATATCCGCCCAACTCCTGAGTCCCTCAGGAGTTGGGCGGCATACAAATCTATTAAATTAAATTAAATTAAATTAAATTAAATATCAAATAATATAAAATAAATCAACTAACATGAAACAATGTTACCTCATAAACCATTATTTTAATGGAGTTTAACCATGTTTGATGGAGTTTAACCTTGTTAATATCTTAACATGAAAGATTGATTATTAGTTTGTAAGATTTTTTAAAGAGTTTATTTTTACTGGTCTGAGAAGGACAATTCTACTAGTTTTGAGAAGGACAATTTCATTTGATGCAACTTTGATTCTAATTTATTTTGGCAGAGTCCTGACTAAGCATTATCAACATATATTGACAATGATATTTACTGTGAAGAAGATTAATGAAGACCTCCAGCTCTTACCTAATATCACTTTGGGCTTCAGAATCTATGATAGCTATGCTGGGGCACAGACATATCATGCCACGTTGGAATTTTTTTCTGGTCAGAACCAATTCATTCCCAATTACAAGTGTGGCATCCTGAACAAACTCATATCAGCTATCGGAATTATTGATCCTGGAATCACTTTTGACATGGTAGATATTTTAGACTCTTACAAAATTCCACAGGTAAGATGGATTGCTTTGTCTTTTCAGATATAGGAGATTGCAAGACCTCAAGATATAACTGACTTCCATATACATATTATGTATAAGGTATTTAATATATCATAAAATAAAAACAAATTCAACCTCAGAATTTGATGTGACTATTATTGAGTTTCAAACATTATTCATTAATGTAAATTAAACATTACCTATTATATAGAAACTTTAAATTTTTGTAATCTTCTTCTATTACTTGCTAATGCTATGAGAAAAATACTAAGGTTTCTGCATTTTTTTAAAAAAAATCATTATTATATTTATATCCTGCCTTTCATTCAGGTGGTCAAGGAGACAAAGGTAGTATTTTTGCCTTTGCAGATAGTCCTCACTTATTGGTTAAAATTGGGACCTACAACTTTGTCACTAAGCATCATAGTTGTTAATTGACACATTATATTATCATGCTAGACCTATAAGCTCACCTCTGCTTCTGTCATTAACCAAATTGTCATGATTGTATAGCAAGACATCATTTTACCATGACTTGTGATTTTACTTCTGTGTCCTGCATTAATTCTGCTTGTTGGAAGCCTGTTGTGAAGTCTGTGAAATGGGATTCTGTGATGGTCATAAACATGCACCAGCTGTAAGTTGTCCCAAAATGATCACATGACCATAGGATACTGTAAAAATGGAAAATGGAAGGATTGGTAAAAAGCTGTTTTTAAACCATTATAACATCAAATGGTCACTAAACAAAGAAAACAGTAAGGGAGGACAACCTGTATATTTCTGTACAGTTATCAGATAAGGTATGTAGGTTGTAATAAGAAGGTGGGACTGACCCAAAGTTAACCACTGTAACAATCATGGTTGAGAACATGCACCAGGTTCTTCTTGCTCATCATGCAGAGCTTATTTATTGTACTTGTTTTAAAGCAGGGGTCATCATAATGGAAGTTAATAAAGGGTATGGCTGTCAGTATGGCTGTCAGTCAGGGAGACGATTTTTGTGACAGAGGAATGATGGAAAAACCCCTATTGGAAATGAATCTAACATTAAATCTTGGCAAACAATATATTTTAGTGAAGGGAAAGATACCCTTGAACTTAAAACCATATCAAATCAATACAGGAGATGCCATGTGAGCAGAATCAGAAACCTCATTACCAGTTACAGTGCAACAGAAATTCTGTCTTGATGTTTTGTCACTTTTCTCCAATATCCCCATATATCAATATATGTATATAAACTTGTCGTGAAACTTTGTAGTTCTTTCATATTTGAGATTGTTATTATACTTTACTTTATTTTTCCAGGTAATGTGCTGCCTAGAGTCCTAGGGCAAGTTAAAAGTACTCTAAGTATGTAAGTCAGTCAGTAAGTAAGTACATATATAAATATTAAACCAAAGCATGAGTTAACATGTGAGGCTTTTTACAGAAGCAAAATCAGGGAATTGCAAAAACGATAATCAGAGAATTGAAGATTTGGAAGGGAACATAACCTTAATCTAGTCCAACCATTGTCTTATAAGTATCTTGAGTATAGAAATCATTTGAAAACATATGTTGAGATATTTCAGAACTACTAATTTAGAGAGGATACACATTTTCTTTTGCAATCATGTTTTCTCCTCTCTGCTTTTCTATTTACACAATCAGTTCTTATTTCCATAGTTCCCAACTGGTTCTGCTCCAAATGAAAGCCCTTTCTACTACCACTTAGTTCCAAGTGAAGAAGTTCATTATATGGGGATTATTCAAATACTTTTGCACTTCAAGTGGACTTGGGTTGGAGTACTTGTAAAATACCTTAGAAGAAAATTTGAGCGTCTAATTTTTTCAATGTTTTCTCTTAACGGCATCTGCATTGACTTCCTTGAGCAATTCAAAGCAATTTATTTCAATACTTTTTTTGATAATTTGAAATGGCTTGTTGAAACATTTCATCTTCTTGTTAACAGCAAAGCCAAAGCTATCATAATTAGTGATAATTATCTTTTAAATTTAAGATGGCTGTTACGTCTACCTGAAATGGAAATGGTTTCTATAAAGCCAAAAGGTAAGATATGGATTGTGGCTTCCCAAATGGGTCTTGCATCATTCTTTTAGCAGAAAAACTGGGATATCCAAGTTCTACATGGTGCTCTGAGCATTGCAGCTCACTCAAATGAAGTTGCAGGATTCCAACATTTTCTTCAGACAAGAAATCATTTCTCTTCAAAAGAAGATGGTTTTATAAAAAATGTATGGGAGCAAGCATTTGGTTGTGTTTTTCCAAATCCATCTGGGAATGAAGAAATGGAAGATTTGTGTACAGGGAAGGAGAAACTGGAGAGCCTTCCTGGGGCTTTTTTTGAAATGAGGATAACCAGTCATAGTTACAGTATATACAATGCAGTGTATGCTGTGGCAAATGCTTTACATATCATGAACCTGAACCAACAACATAGGGGAAAGCTGAGTGGTAGAAAACTCAATCTTCAGGATGCCCAGCCATGGCAGGTAATTTGGAAATGGGAATTGAATGCCATTGATTCTCCAACATCTCACCTGATCAAAAAGGGCAGTGAGATGTAGATGGAAACTTTGTAATGACTTGCAGGTTTCTTCCTTATTTCTCTCCTTTTGAGGAATTGGTAAATTTAATGTGCTTTGAACCAGGGGTGGGTTCCTCCCGGTTCAGACTGGATCACCCGAACCGGTAGTGACCCACTGGTGATGTCACTGTCGGTGCCGTTCCGTGCGCGCCTCCATATTTGGGGGGGGGGATTTTGTGCGAATTTTTCCTCTTCCAAGGCTTGAAAAAGGGCCCTCCCTCCCGCTTGCCCGCGGGTGAAATCTGACCTTTATTTCTTCGCCCGAAGCACAGCTGATGAGCTCCTCAGCTGTGTTTCGGGCTAATTCCTTCTTCTGAGCATGCGCGGAAGCCAAATCACATGAGGGAATGCACACACGCGCGAGCGGAGCAAGTGCGTGCACGTGAAACATTGCAATGTGAACTGGTGGTGAAGGTAAGTGGAACCCACTCCTGCTTTGAACTTCTCAGCTCACAGAAACTCTCTCTCTTTGCGATAGGTTGTAGCTAGCTGGGGTGTATACTTTGCCTATGCCTTCTACATATACGGGAATTATTTCCTAACAAGGTTTACAATGGCTTGCTCACTCAAGTTAAGTCTCTCTTTTGAGTGAGAAACACACTCAGAAGTATTTCAGTCAATATGGGTATGTGCCCCAAACAAGGAATACAATGGAAAATGTTTAACCATGTAGGAACTGGGATAACTAAAAGTTTCTATTTGGTCTTTCAAAATGAATATGCTTCTGAGGCCACAAGGAAGACAAAAAAAGATCTATGAATGAAGAGTGAGATTCGAATGACTACAAATGACAGAGCAGCATGAATGAGTGCATGGTGCACAACTCTATCTTGATCCATGTATAAGATTTAGATCGGTCCAAGCATATCTGAAATCCCTTTCATCATGTATGAAAAAGGAAAATGCCTTGTTAAAGATATTTTAATAGAGGCCATTAAATAAAATCACAAGAAAAGAGAATTAAATTAGTATGTGCATGAAATTCAAGAACTGAGAACGCATTTAAGAGACAGGTTGCAAATATATAAATAGAAATATTTCTTATTCTGATTCTAAATTCACTAACATATACATATGGTGCATACATTAGAAATGAGGTATGAAATTGAACAATCTGAGGATCCAGATTGTTGGGGACAATATGCTGACTCTGTAAACTGCTTAGAGAGGGCTGTAAAAGCACTATGAAGTGGTCTTTAAGTCTAAGTGCTATTGCTATCTTGCTCATTGTCCTCAGAAGTTTATGCTAGAGAAAACAGCCAGACTCCTTTTAAATTCAGTTTCTCCTCTGTACACAAGAAAGGACAGTCGGAAAATAAATTGAGATCCAATAATGGTAGTGAAAAGCAGCCTTAAACTTATAGATTGTTTGAAGCGGATTGTGCAAAGAATAACACCCAAGAAGCAAAATGTATACAGTTACAAGAATTGTTTAAGCATAGGGCTCAGATAAATTGTGCATAA
Organism: Diadophis punctatus similis; assembly: GCA_023053685.1. Classification (NCBI taxonomy): domain Eukaryota; kingdom Metazoa; phylum Chordata; class Lepidosauria; order Squamata; family Dipsadidae; genus Diadophis; species Diadophis punctatus. The sequence continues at coordinate 262,677 of JALIGW010000123.1, forward strand.
AATCTAGAAGCTGTGCACAAAGAAGGCAATTTAGCAAAAAGGCTCAGAAGGCAATTATGTGAGCCATCATTCAGCATGAAATGGGTGGGATATAAATTTAATAAGCAATCAACAATAAAATGTGCAGCCCAACCAAACGACACTTGCTATTTGAAGGCAAAATGACTGAGAATACATTCATTGAGAAAGAGGATATGAGAAGAGAGAGGTTGAATTTCATTATTTACAGAATCAAAATGGAGCAGTGTCATCCATTTTAACACTAGAGAAGATAATGTTGACATTTTGAAAAATAAGCCCAGCCTTTCCCTACCTCTTTGCATAGTTGTTTTATTTTAAAATTTATTAAAGTGGTCTGATCTACATTGATTATTCTGTCTCTAATAACAGCAGGAGAAATCTCTTAAAGTCTTGCAAAAATAATACAAGTTTGATTATATTTATTTGTTAAATAACAGGTTTGTCAATCAGTTATAAATTTACATATTAACATAAGCTTTCTGGGCCTGTATTATGTTGAATTATTGAAAGTTAATAGACTGTAAGTGTGATTTCTTTTTATATCGGACCACAGATAACCATCTTTGAGGGGAACACAAGAACATTAGAGTAGAATGTCTTCCACATTCGTAAAATGTTTCAAATAAAAAAAGATTAACATGGTATCACACAGCTCTATATATTAACCATGACTGATTTTTGCATATTTATTTTATATTCAGCTTCACTTCTTTTTGCAAAGAGTTTCATTTAATAACAATATTGGAAATGAAATTTTCTTTGACAAGAACAGAGAATTAATTACAGGACTGGAGATTGAGAACTGGGTCACATTCCCCAACCAGTCCTTCCATCGAGTAAAAGTTGGGAAGCTGGATCCCTGGGCTGCTGAAGATAAAATGTTCACCATTCATGAGGAAGCCATCAGTTGGCCCAGCACTTTCAACCGAGTAGGTTCTGAATGTAATTGATTTTGTTTAAATGTTCAGGTTATATCCAAAGAGTAGCTCAATATCATTTAACATAGAAAGATTATGAAAAACCTGGGAATAATTATAAGCAGGGTAAGAATTCAAAATTTCTGAAAAGCAGGGATATCTAAGTGATTACATAAATTAGTATTTGCTTTCAAAGTATATGTTGCTGTCAAGACAAAGAAGTTGTTAAAAAGACAAAGATGCATAAAGTATTTATACCAACATTATAGTAGATGATGAGGGCTAGTTTGGTGCAGTTGTTAAACCAAAAGGCTACAGTCCTGCCTTAGGCACAAACTCAACTAAGTAGAGTTGAGCCAATCAATTTCTGTCACACACACCCCCAAATGAATTGATCTATATTTTAAAGCATACTCTAAAAAGTATTTAATTGCTTAATTTTTTTTAAAAAATGCTTGTGTACACCATTTATAATCTGTCTGAGATAAGCAGCTATAACAACATATAACAATGAAGAATGGTTACAGGAACTAAGCATGGCTAGTCTAGTGAAAAGAAGGACCAGGGGAAATGTGATAGCAGTGTTCCAATATTTAAGGGGCTGTCACAGAGAGGAAGGGGGTCAACCTGTTTTCTAAAGCATCTGAAGGCCAGACAAGGAATAATAGATGGAAACTGGTCAAGGAGATTCAACCTAGAAATAAGGATAAATTTTCTGACAGTGAGAACAATCAACCAATGGAACAGCTTGCTTTCAGAAATTGTGAGAGCTTATTCACTGGAGGCTTTCAAGAAGAGACTGGACTGCCATTTGTCCGAAATGGTGTAGAGTCTCCTATTTGGGTAGGGAGGGGTTGAACTAGATGACCTACAAGGTCCCTTCCAACTCTGTTAACCTGTTAATTAGAGTTGCTTTGTGAGTGAGAGAAATGGCATCTAAGTTTATTTATTTATTTGGTCATTTTTATATGCCGCCCAACTCCCATAGGACTCAGGGCGGCATACAACATAATAAACAACAATTTATAAAAACGATATCAAACATTAAAAATACAGAAATTTAAAAAACAAATCATCATTCAGATCTTCAGACATGGGGTGTTGATCTTAATTTTTCCCCACCTGCAGGAAGAGCCATGTTTTCACAGCTTTACAGAAGGCCAGTAGGGTGGGGATAATCCGGATCTCTGGAGGGAGCTGGTTCCAGAGAGATGGAGCTCTCACAGAGAAGGCCCTCCCCCATGGTCCCACCAGCCGGCATTGCTTGGCTGATGGGACCTGGAGAAGACCAACTCTGTGGGACCTAACCGGTCATAGGGAGGTATGCGGTAGGATGCGGTCCTGAAGGTAACCTGGCCCTGAGCCATATAGGGCTATAAAGGTTAAAACCAACACCTTAAATTGTGTCCAGAGAGTATATATATAAATAGAGTATATATTAAAATAAACAAATAATAAAAGGTACAAGTACAGATTAGGTGAAACCTAGTTCAAAAACAGTAACTGTGAGAGAGACTTTGGACAATCACTTAAATATGAGCCAGCAGTGTGCAGCCGCCGCCCAAAAAAAGCTAATACAATCCTTGGTTGTTTAAACAGAGACATAGAATCATAATCATGTGAAGTATTAGTGCTGCTTTATAAAACCTTAGTAAGGCCACACCAGGAATACTGCATCCAGTGTTGGCCACCACATTACGAAAAAGATGTTGAGACTTTTGAAAAAGTTCAGAGAAGAGCAACTAAGATGATCAAAGACCTGGAGACAAAAACATATGAAGAAGGACTAGGGGTGACATGATAGCAGCATTCCAGTATTTGAGGGACTGCCGCAAAGAAGAAGGGGTCAACTTATCTTCCAAAGCACCAGAGGGCAGGACAAGAAACAATGGATGGAAACTAATCAAGGAGAGAAGCAACCTGAAATTAAGGAGAAACTTTCTAACAGTGAGAACAATTAACCAATGGAACAACCTGTCTTCAGAAGTTGAGGGTACTTCATCACTGATGAAGAAGTGATTTTTTAGAGACTGGACAGCCACTTGTCTGAAATGGTATAGGATTTCCTGCTTGAGCATGGGGTTGGCTTAGAGGACCTTCAAGGTCCCATCCCTCTCTATTCTGATTGAGTTATCATCAATCACTTGAGAACCAAATGGCAAAGTATTTAGTAGCCTTAGCTGGCCAGATCTCCCTGTAATAACTCTATCCTTATCTATGATTTCATCTTCCATGAAAGGCAGAGCACAACTTTTTAACTTGTTCCTGCTTTTATTAAACACAATCTTCTAGCTATTAAGTACAATTTAGGAATCTATTTCAGAAAACTTTTTCCACATTCAGCAGTTTTCCCCCCATGAAGCTGTAGAAAAATTACTATGCAAATAAATATGTAAATAAGCTCTAACTAAATTTTTAAATAATCAAAAATACCTGTAGATAAAAATGTATGTAACAGTGATAATTCTCACCTTTTTTCAATGTAGTGTCCCAGGTTTTTAGGTCTGATCACTGCCCTAAGCTTGAAGTATTTTGTGCTAATTTTTATGGCTGATATATTCTTTAATTCTTTGCAACAATTCTTTTTCCATAATATGACTCGTTATGTCCTAAATTGGAGAGAAGGCTTGTTAAACTGCCTGAGAAACTGCAAGATTTCTCAGCAAGATTTGTTATTTTTGAAATGGACTTATTGGCGTTTGAAATAATTAGAACCATAAGCAACTAACCAAAAACAGAAAATTATTAAACAATATGCTTTTACATGCAGAAGGTTCCAAGTTAAGTTTCCCCCCCCTTTTACAGAACCGTCTCCAGTTTGGAAATTCAATCACTGCATTAGATTGTTTACATAACTCTGAAAAAATGTTTATTTTTCTTTAAATTTAACATTTCTGTAATATTCAATAATAAGAGTTTAATGTATTGAAAATTTAGAAACATAAAAAAACTGATGGCAGAAAAAAATCTAGTGGTCCATCAAGTCTGACCTCTGAGGTTATTGTATTGTATTATATTTATTGTATTGTATTGTATTGTGTTGTGTTGTGTTGTACATTATTGTATTATTGTATTTATTATATATTATATTACTTATATTACTTATATTATTTATATATATTGTATTGTACTGTATTGTACTGTATTGTACTGTATTGTATTTCATTTCATTTCATTATATTTGTTATGTTATGATGATATTATATTATATTATATTATATTATATTATATTATATTATATTATATTATATTATTATATTATATTATATTATATTATATTATATTATATTATATTATATTATATTATATTATATTATATTACATTATATTATATTATATTACATTACATTACATTACATTACATTACATTACATTACATTACATTATATTATATTATATTATATTATATTATATTATATTATATTATAATATTATATTATATTAATATTTTTCAGCTTTGATAAGTCCCAGTGAAATAAGTCAATACTTGTACAATTGGTAGAACTGAAAAAATAATTTGGTCTTGAATAGTTTCATATTGAAGTTGATGTAAACACTTTCAAATTTGCATTATTTAAATTTATACAATATTGGTTGACCATGCTTTTTCAATTTTATTTCCCAAATATAGGATTAAATGCTAGCACTTTCTTTCTTTTCTTTATTGTACAGACCTCTCCCATTTCAGTTTGTACTGAGAGCTGCGTCCCTGGTTATTTCAAAAGAAAGCAGGAAGGAAAACCATTTTGCTGCTATGATTGCCCTCCATGTCCCAAAGAGAAAATGTCAACCCTGAAGGGTAAGAGACTCTATGAACCAAGCTGATTTATAGTTCTTCAGGTTAGCCCAGGCAGATCCATGAACACAGACATATAGAGCTAAGTTATATGGTTTGTCTATTCAGGACATATCTTTCTAGGGTGCATTTATTTATTTCTGAATTAATTTAAAACTTTTAGATGTGATTTATGCAAAAACATCCAAACTACCAAACTTTTGGCAGAATAGATTAAAATAACATTAAAGCATTCAGTTTCTCTTACATTGGGATTGTGGTATCCTTTTTTTTAAAAAAAAAAAAAAAGTTCCATTCCAATGTCTACACAATCTGATTCAGAAAGCTTCTGAAATTTTTAATGTAAGGAGAATATATATTTTTTCCTTCAGCAAAGCTTGTATGTATGCTTGTAAACATTAGTTTTATTTTATTATACAGGAGTATAAAATGGAAGAATATTATAAAGTATCTGATAGAAAAAAATCCTATTATATTTATTTAGAATAGAATAACAGAGTTGGAAGGGACCTTGGAGATCTTCTAGTCCAACCCCCTGCTTAGGCAGGAAACCCTACACCACATTTTTTCAATAATAGTCTCTAGGAAGCCTTGTGAAGAACTATGTAAAAGTAAAACTAAGAGATACAAAGAGATACACAATATAAAGCAAATATAATAAATAAGCAACATGAAATGAAGTCATTATTAAGAAGGCAGACAAAAACTTTCATAATTGACCAATAAATGTTTATTCAATAAAATGAAGAACACCAAACAATCCCGTAACAACAAAAAAAGCAAAAACATTAGCAACCATTTCTGGTGAAAGCTTACATAAAATGTAGCAAAATTGTGCTACTTTCAGAGAAATCAATTTATCTTGATTGTTTAACAAATAGTATAAATAAGAGATATCAGGGTGCCCTGGAAATTTAAATAAAAGACACACAAACAACTGATGGAAAATGTTCCTGAAGTACTGGCAATATAAAATATATATAAAAAAGAAAATGTGATAATATAAAATAAAAATAGAAATTTACAAGTGCACTATGCTAGCACAGTGGTTAGAATGCAGTATTGAAAGCTAATAGCCTGCTAATTCTGCTGACTATTGTCTGCCAGCATTTGCAATCTCACTAGCTCAAGGTTAACTCAGCCTTCCATCCTTCCAAGGTTGGTAAAATGAGGACCCAGATTGTTGGGGGCAATATGCCGACTCTGTAAACTGCTTAGAGAAGGTGTAAACCACTGTGAAACTGTATATAAGTCTAAGTGCAATTGCTATTGCTATTGCTATTGCTATTGCTATTGCTATTGCTATTGCTATTGCTATTGCTATTGCTATTGCTATTGCTATTGCTATTGCTATTGCTAGGATAGTTGGTGCTTTCACTTTGCCATCTGGGATTTCAGCTCCCAGACAAAGTATCATTCCCTTCCCCCCCTCTATTATGGAACTCCCATCTTCTTCTATCTTTGCTATTTCTCAAATACAAGAGCAGAAAGCCAGAAACATAAGTAATATAAGCGCAAATCTTACATGCAGAAAACAACTATATAAGGATACTAAGAATGATATGACTATAAAATAAATGTATATGCATTTATATATTTTAATTCTAGACATGGATGACTGTTCAAAATGTCCAGAAGGTCAATATCCAAATAAAGACCAAGATTCATGTATTCCCAAGAAAATATCTTTCTTGTCTTATAAGGAACCAATGGGAATAAGTTTAGTTACTCTGGTATTTTTCTTTTCTCTCTGTACAATTGTGGTGCTGGCAATATTTTTGAAGTACCACAATACTCCCATTGTCAAGGCCAATGACAGAAATCTCACCTACATTCTACTCATCTCCCTCCTCCTCTGCTTTCTTTGCTCACTGCAGTTCCTTGTTGTTCCAAGCAGTATAATATGTCTCCTCCGACAAATTAGTTTTGGCATCATCTTCTCAGTGGCTGTGTCTTCTGTTCTGGCAAAAACCATCACAGTGATTTTGGCTTTCATGGCTACGAAACCTGGATCCAGTCTGAGGAAATGGGTGGGAAGAGGACTGGCCACCTCCATTGTTCTTTCTTGTTCCTTAATTCAAACAGGAATATGCACAGTATGGTTGCTCACATTTCCACCTTTCCCCGATGTTGACACCCATTCAGAAATAGAGGAAATCATACTGCAGTGCAATGAAGGCTCATCTACCATGTTCTACTGTGTCCTGGGATACATGAGCTTTCTGGCAGCTGCCAGTTTTACAGTAGCATTTTTCTCCAGGAATCTCCCCAGCAGTTTCAATGAAGCTAAATGTCTCACATTCAGTATGCTGATCTTCTGCAGTGTGTGGCTCTCTTTTGTTCCAACGTACCTGAGCACCAAAGGCAAATATATGGTGGCTGTGGAGGTTTTCTCCATTTTGGCATCTAGCACTGGATTGCTGGTCTGTGTATATTTCCCCAAATGTTATATAATTATTTTTAGGCCAGACCTAAATAGCAGAGAACAATTAATAAAAAGAAAATCTTAATAATATACGAAAATATCCCCCTTTCATTATTTTTCTCTTTAGTATCACTTCTTTTAAGTCTCTTACTTTAAACCACTGATTTGCGGAGGATGGTCAAAATACTCAGGCATGTGTTTGATATATGAACAAAGTTTTTAAAATTGATTATAATTAAATTATAACTGAAAATATGAGAAATAAAGAGGGCTTGGATCTATTTAAGAATGCATCTAAGAATTTAAGGAAAACTTAATTGGATTCATGTTGTTTAAATAATTTAAAGGTTCAAATAAGAAAAGTTTGTTTCTAATCTATATGGGGATGTATATGTATACTGGGATACATAACCTTGCCTTGGTACAGATCATATTTTGCAATGTTGTTGTGTAAGGTAAATAGCAATGAACAGTTAAGATTTTTTTTTAAACAATATACACAAAGGACTCCTGTCTATCTCCATACTACTTTTTACCTCAAATAGACTAAATTACAAAATTTGTTTAAAATCCAAGACCTATGACTCCCAAGGGAATGAAATTTGGGGAAGTTATGGCTGCTTCAGTCTTACTAGCTGCTGCAGGGCTGCTGAGTAGTCACATGATCTTCATTTTCAATGTACCATGACAGTTTCACAGCCAGTCTCACAATCTTTCACTCCCCTCCCAGGAATAGCGACTTACCTGTCTGCTGAAAAGGGGAGGGGAGGGGAAAAAGGAGGGAGGGAAGAGAGAGATTTCTGATATTCCATGACAGGTCCTCACATGTAAACTCAATGGGGAAATCAGCAAGAATTCAGAAGCTGCTCCAGCTACTACTGCTTTTCTCCCACTCGTTGACATTCTGTTTCTTTTTGAAGTAAAGAAATATCTCTGAAATGATAATCAAATGGGGCACGGGTTGTCTAATTTACTATGTTTCTTGTGTTGTATTCATTCTTTTAAATTGCCATTATTTTCATCCTTTATACTTATACACTATGGATTCTTTTGTGATTTATATATTGAACAGAAAATTCATGGAAGAATTCTAGAGTAAATTAAGTGATATAAGTCTTCATCAATCAACCACAATTCAAATTGTTTCAAAGAAGGTTGTGATTTGATTTATGTGTCTGAATAAATAAATTAGTAAACTAATAAATCATAACCAGCAGTGCAGAAGCATCAAAATGCTTGTTGTGCTTTATAACCTAGTATGATTAAAATAGTAAAAGAGCAGCAACATTAAATTATGTAGAACATAATTCTACATTATGTAGAAAAAGTGATGACATACTCTGTTATCACTTTTTTCAAAGAAAATGATTCCTTTGCACATCTTTTAAATACATAGAGGAGCGATGAAGGATACACAAAATTATCCTGATTGAGCAGAATGAACTTAAATTATACTGATCCCATGAATGAAAGCATCATACTGCATAAAAACCTCTCTCTGGCACTTACCCTGAGGCCTTGCATGGAAATAGAATAGAATAGAATAGAATTCTTTATTGGCCAAGTGTGATTGGACACACAAGGAATTTGTCTTTGGTGCATATGCTCTCAGTGTAGATAAAATAAAAGATACATTTGTTAAGAATCATGAGGTTCAACACTTAATGATTGTCATAGGGTTCAAATAAGCAATCAAGAAACAATCAATATTAATATAAATTGTAAGGATACAAGCAATAAGTTACAGTCATACAGTCATAAGTGGGAGGAGATGGGTGATAGGAATGATGAGAAGACTAATAGTAATAGTAATGCAGCCTTAGTGAATAGTTAGACAGTGGTGAGGAAATTGTTTGTTTAGCAGAGTGATGGCGTTTGGGGAAAACTGTTCTTGTGTCTAGTTGTCTTGGTGTGCAGTTCTCTATAGCGACATTTTGAGGGTAGGAGTTGAAACAATTTATGTCTAGGATGCAAGGGGTCAGTAAATATTTTCATGGCCTTCTTTTTGACTCGTGCAGTATACAGGTCCTCAGTGGAAGACAGGTTGGCAGTAATTGTTTTTTTCTGCAGTTCTGATTATCCTCTGAAGTCTGTGTCTGTCTTGTTGGGTTGCAGAACCAAACCAGACAGTTATAGAGGTGCAGATGACAGACTCAATAATTCCTCTGTAGAACTGTATCAGCAGCTCCTTGGGCAGTTTGAGCAGAAAGAACATTCTTTGTTGTGCTTTTTTGATGACGTTTTTGATTTTAGGTGACCATTTTAGGTCTTGAGATATGATAGAACCTAGAAATTTGAAGGTGTCTACTGTTGATAGTGTATTGTCTAGTATTGTAGGATGGGAGGGTTTCTCCTAAAGTTTACCACCATTTCTACGGTTTTGAGTATGTTCAGTTCCAGATTGTTCCAGTCGCACCATGAGGCTAGTTGTTCAACCTCCCGTCTATATGCGGTTTCATCATTGTCTCGAATGAGGCCAATCACTGTTGTATCATATTGTTGTATATTGGAGATGGTTGATGGAAGAGGCTGCCACTGATCTTGCATTTTTGTCTCTTGCCTTTGTGTTTAACATTTTAATATATTTTATATTTGTGGTTTTAATTGGAAGTCACTGAGAAAAGTGTTACTTTTTCAGAGTGTGATGGGCTGCATATCAATTTAATAAATAAACAAACTTGACATACACAAGAATTATAAAATCAGAAGGGAAACCCAATAGATAACCACAAACTCTATCTCCCACCAGGAGAGTCCAAAGCAGTCTATGCTCACATGAGCATAATAATAGATACATTAAAAATATAATTAATAATTTATTAATAATTTATTAATAATTAATAATTTATTAATAATTAATAATTTATTATTTAATTATTATTGATAATTAATTATTAATAATACAATAATAGAGCACACAATAGATACAAACTTAAGATAAACCACTCCAAACTCGATTGCAGAAAATATGACTTCAGCAACAGAGTGCTCAATGCCTGGAATGCACTACCTGACTCTGGTTTCTTCCCCAAACCCCCACAACTTTAACCTTAGACTGTCTACTGTTGACCTCACCCCATTCCTAAGAGGTCTGTAAGGGGTGTGCATAAGTGCACCATCGTGCCTACCATCCCTGTCCTAATGTACCCATTTATTTGAATCCATTTCATGTATTCATAAACATGTTTATACTTATATCTGTTATATTATACATGCTTGACAAATAAATAAAATAAATAAATAAAATAATCCAGGGATTTAGTTTTTCAGGGTTTTTATAGACTGATCAAAAGCATTATTATGATGTATATTATAGATACCACCATTGGGAGATATAGTAAATTGTAAAAAAGATAATCATAAAGGTTGGAGAACAACAAATGTGTAAGACCTCTTCAATCATAGAAAAATAGAGATATGTGGAATATCATCAGTTCATTCCTTTATGAAACAGATTTTTTTAAAATTTATTTAATTTATTTATTTTTGTCAAATACGTGTTGGTAATATACATAGATATAACATTGTTTATATACATAAGATGGGTACTGATAAGAGGGAACATTAGGACAGGGATGGTAGGCATGCTAGTGCACCTATGCACGCCCCTTACTGACCTCTTAGGAATCGGGTGAGGTCAACAGTGGACAGTCTAAGGGTAAAGTTTGGGGGGTTTGGTGACGAAACCACAATGTCAGGTAGTGAGTTCCAAGCATTTACCACTCTGTTGCTAAAGTCGTATTTTCTACAGTCAAGTTTGGAGCGGTTCACTTTGAGTTTGTATCTGTTGTGTGCGCATGTATTGTTGTGGTTGAAGCTGAAGTAGTCGTTGACAGGAAGGATGTTGTAGCAGATAATTTTATGAGCCATGCTTAGGTCATGGCGAAGGCGAAGTAGTTCTAATTTTGTTATAACTAAAAATAATTAACTGGATTATATTTTTTGAAATGTAATTTTTGAATATTATGTTTTTCCTAATTTATGTACTAGTTATTGCCACTATCATTATGTAGTATCTTGTGTCTGTAAAGGAAGATTTAAGACAAAATTGATAACAGGAAATATTTAGCAATATGCAGATTTTGTTCATGTATCTCAACAGAGATTTTTCCCAGCCAATATATTTTATATTTTTTGAGTAGTGATCTTGAAAACTGTCAGGATAGAGCCATTTTAGGTGCAACCAACTCATCTTATGGTGATTTAGGATCAACAGGTCTTATTAGTTATTTTACCCAGTTTATATAACAGAATATCAGAATTTTGATTTGACCTTCAAAAGAAAGGTCACTTTTTAATAATACTTAATTTTTCAAGATAATTTTAATATTGATTATAATTAATGTTAATTCAATCTGTTCTCTTTATTTGAATTTGCTGAAGTGATGGAAATTTATATGCAAGCTGCCCTGAGACACTTCTGAATTATTCTGTGCAGCAACTTAAAAACAGATGTTGTTTTTAAGTGTCACCACTAGGTCCTGTTCTGAACCATTATTTTTATTAAATCATAATATTATGGTGATAATGAACAAGCAAACACACTTCCACAATTTAAAAGAAAGAAGCTTTTAACTCAAGGACTATTGGATATCTCAATTTATCCTTTCTGCTTTAAAATGTATTAACAACAGTTTGAATTTTCATTTTTGGTAATGGGCAAGAATCTTATTAAATCAATGAAAACTTTTTCTACAATCTCACCGCAGCTATCAAGACAAAAGTAATCCTACCTCATACTTTCCTTCGACCGGTCAGGTCCCACAGAGTGGGTCTCCTCCAGGTCCCGTCAACCAAACAATGCCGGCTGGCGGAGCCTAGGGGGAGGGCCTTCTCTGTGGGGGCCCTGCTCTCTGGAACCAACTACCCCCAGAGATCCCAATTATCCCCACCTTGCTGGCCTTCCGAAAAGCCATCAAGACATGGCTTTTCCTGCAGGCGGGGTGACTGAGACAATTTTACATCCTAAGTCTCCCCCATGTATGTATGGTTTTATGTTTTTTATAATTCTTTTAATACTGTTTTTAAATTTTATATTGTTTAGTTGTTCTTTAAATGTTGTACGCTGCCCTGAGTCCTCAGGGAGTAGGGTGGCATATAAGAGCACTAAATAAATAAAATAAATAAAAAATGCACATGGTTGCAAAGAGTTGCTATGTTTATGCCTTTATTTTCTCTCAAAAAAAATTTTTTTTGCTAAAGATTTTAACCTGGCTTTGGAATACAGAATGAATTTTTCCATCTTTGCCATGTCTAACTTCTCATAATCTCAAAAACTGTTCCTGCACTGAACAATGGTAATTGACTCATTCTGCCCTTACTATTTCATTAAAAGGGTAGAAATTGAAATTTAAAGAGTACCATTTACTTCTTCCCCTTATAATTAGCAAAAGAGTACTATTAACTCTGCTGTTCCTCAAAGCCCCAATTGCCAAATTATTATCCTTGGAAGAATGAGTAGTAAGTGTTGGACAATAAAATATTTAGAATATTTAGGGACAGGTAAAATAATTAAATGCACTCTCAGAGCCATTTTCATTCTAAGATTCAGAACAGAATGGAACTAATTTGAGGAACAGAGATTTGGTTCAAGGAAGTCCAATCTGGGAACTCTGAAGCATTATGTGGAAATGATGGAAACTTTGTTAACCTGGGATTAATATTTATTATGAGAATTTTGGTCTGTTTCTTACTGTTCCTCCACATATCGATTGCAAAACTCAACCAATAAAATGCAACAATCAAGATCCTATCCCGATTGAACACAAGTATTTCCAACCAGGTGATCTAATCATTGGTGGCATTACATCTTTTATCTTAATAACTAGAGATGTGGGAAACTTTGAGGATGATCCCCATCATTCTGTTGTTGGTGAATCTCTGTAAGTCATCATTTTCTTCCTGTAGTCTATATCAATCTAGTTAAAATTATTTAGTACATCTATGTATCTTAATCAGCTACTAATTAAAGTTGCTAATTAAAGTTTAAATGACATGATAATTTCCAATTAGATCCTTTCCTTATATTTTGTAAAAATCAATAGATTGAATCTACTGTATATTCCTAAAATCAAATTTAAAATAAATCAAATTAATCTTTCAATACCTGATTTTATTTTCTGACAAAACAGGAATCCCACCCCTTCCCCCATTCTCTTCCTTTGGGATAGGAATTATAGCATCAGCCTCTGCAGAACTCTGCAGAAGTTGTGAAATTCACTGAACCAGAGGAATAATGATGCTCACCAAGACATACAACATGTTTTATCTCAGTAAATGAGACAGCTTTCTCCCAGGAATAATTTTTTATAACCTAAAAGTGTTTTTTGGGAGGGGATGGGGGAAGAGGTGAAAAAGCAGATAGCAGAAGCATGTGCTCTCAATCTTCTGTTATTGGTAAAATTCCTACTTTTACCTTTCTTAGTTCTCTTAATTATTTTCCTCCCAATTTTTCTATTACATGTTTCTTATAACATAGCTTCATAAATACAACAGTAGAACCAATTTTTACAGAAATCTGAAGGAAAAATTCTGTGATTGATGATCCAGTTGTGATAGATTCCCTAGTATTCACAGAGTTTTGAGTTGCCTTGTAATGCAATAGGAAATATATACAATATGCTTTCCTTAAGAAGTATTTGAGGTGCTATGGAAGCATTGCTGCTTGTGCTTCAACAAGATACAGTTTTCTACAAATATCTTGCAGAAGCCAGACAATTAAAAGAAACATTATTCTTGTAGTCATTTAAATTAAAATTAAACCATGTCTATCTAGTAAGAGAAAAATGATTCATCCAATTTCAAGTACCAAGTGTGCAATGTTACTTTCTTGGTAACAATTCTGGTCAGCTTCATATAGTTAGAATAGCTTAAAAAGAGTAAAGAGGGAAAAAAAGCCCTGTGATTATTTCCCTAAAAATTAATTCCACAATATTTATGCAGATAATATATAAGTTGCTTAACATGAAGCAGTTACTATTACTGTCTAAATTGCTATTTTGATGGGGTTTAATCTAACGTATGTTCCGGCGTATAAGATGACTGGGCGTATAAGATGACCCCCAACTTTTCTAGTTAAAATATAGAGTTTGGGATATACTCGCTATATAAGACTACCCCTCCTACTATCTTTCTTTTTCTTTCTGTCTTTCTTCCTCCCTAACACCTTTCTTTCTTTCTTTCTTTCTTTCTTTCTTTCTTTCTTTCTTTCTTTCTTTCTTTCTTTCTTTCTTCCTTCCTTCCTTCCTTCCTTCCTTCCTTCCTTCCTTCCTTCCTTCCTTCCTTCCTTCTTTCTTTCTGTCTTCCTTCCTTCCTTCCTTCCTTCCTTCCTAACTTCTTTCTTTCTTTCGTTCTTCCTTTCTTCCTTCCTAACTTCCATCTTCTTTCTTTTTTTCTTTCTTTCTTTCTTTCTTTCTTTCTTTCTTTCTTTCTTTCTTTCTTTCTTTCTTTCTTTCTTTCTTTCTTTCTTTCTTTCTCTCTCTCTCTTTCTTTCTGTCTTCCTTCCTTCCTTCCTTCCTTCCTTCCTTCCTTCCTTCCTTCCTTCCTTCCTTCCTTCCTTCCTTCTTTCTTTCTTTCTTTCTTTCTGCTGCTCACTTCATCCTGCTTGTGTGTGTGTGTGTGTGTGTGTGTATGTGTGTGTGGAACTATGGTGATCAGGTTGGGCCCCCCAATGCTCTGCAGCCCTCTGGTCTGGCAGGAAAAGGAGGGGCTCTCAACCCTCCCCAAGAAGAGACACGTTGATGCAGTCTGGGGTACGACGATGACAGGACCCTCGGTTTCTAACCTTCCTCAGATTTTCTCTTGTTCTCCTCCTTGTGGGCATGCATGGGAGGGACCGCGGAGCAGAGGCACCCGGCGGCTTAAGGCAAGAGGCGGGCGGGAGATGCTTCTGGCATTCCCGCGCCTCTCTCCCTGCTCGCTGGGCGCCTCTGCTCCACGGTCCCTCCTGCGCACACCCACCTACCTCACTTGGTGCAGTTCCCCGCACTTGGCGTCTTGCAAGAGGGCTGGGCGAGGGAGAAAGGAGCCACAGTGGGGATTGGTTAGCAGACCGCAGAGCAGAGGCGCCCGGCGAGCGGGGAGAGAGGTGCGGGGATCCCAGAAGTGGCAGCGTCAGTGGCAGGCTCCTGCCTGTGTCTCCCTCCTGCCTCTTGCCTTAAGCTGCCGGGTGCCTCTGCTCCGCAGTCCCTCCCGTGCGTGCCCACAAGGAGGAGAACAAGAGAAAAGATGAGGAAGATTAGAAACTGAGGGTCCTGTTGTCATCGTCGTCCAGCACGCGCCCACCTGCTGGGAAGGCTGCGGTTGGTGGTGGCGGCTGCAGCCTTCCCAGCAGGAGACCGAGATGCAGGGCGGCGGCGGGGCTCCCGGGCTCCTTCGGCAGAATGGCGGGGATGCGGCCACAGCCATTTTTGAGCTCCCACTAGCTCGGAACTTTCAGTACCCGGCATATAAGATGACCCCCGACTTTTGGGAAGATTTTCAAGGGGTAAAAATTTGTCTTATATGCCAGAACATACGGTACTAATTGGTTAAGATGAAAGAGTGATGGTTTATGAGACACTTTTTTTCATGGACTTTAGTTTTACTGCCCTTTTTAGGGGCAGGAATTTATTTGATACACCATTTAATTCCGTTTACAGAGTCCTGACTAAACACTATCAGCATATCTTGAGCATGATATTTGCTGTGAAGAACATCAATGAAGACCTTCACATCTTACCTAATATCACTTTGGGCTTCAGAATCTATGATAGCTATGCTGGGACCCAGACATATTATGCTACAATGGAACTTTTCTCAAGTCAGATCAATTTTTCCCCCAATTACAAATGTGGAATCTTGAACAAACTCATATCAGTTGGGGACCTTCATCCTGCCATTTCAAAAGAAATGGAATATATTTTAAGCACTTACAAGGTTCCACAGGTAAGATGCATTAATGATAACATATGCACACTTTGCTTTGTATTCTCAGATACAGTTGATTGTTTTTGATTATTCAAAAATATATTCAAAACTTGGAATAAAGTAATTAAAAGAGGTAATTTCTTAATATGTACTTCAATGTACACTATACACTTCTAAAGAAGATTAACACTTGTGCATTTTCCCAAGAAATATACTATCCAGAATCCTTTGAATATTGGGCAAGGTAATAGTATGGTACTCAAAATAAAGAAGGAAGTCAATTCATATATAAATAATCACCCAAAGCAGGGATTCAGAAAGAAATTTTATGGAAGCCAATTCAGAGGACATGCACTGAGATAATCATAGAATTGTAGATTTAGAAGGGAACACAAGGATCATTTAATACAGCCATATTATCATTAGTACCATGTGCAAAGAAACTTGACATATTTCAAGGCTTAAATTTAAAGTTTTATTTTGTTGATCATTTATTTAATCTATTTTTTTTAAATTCACCTAACTTTTATTTGGATAGTTTCCAACTGGTTCTTCTTCAAATGAAAGCCCTATCTACTACCGCATGGTCCCAGGTGAAGAACTACATTACATGGGGATTATTCAACTACTTTTGCACTTCAGATGGATTTGGATTGGGATACTTGTGAAAGAACCTGGAGGAAGAATATTTGAGCACGTAATCTTCTCAAGGTTTCCTATCCATGGCATCTGCATTGCCTTCTTGGAAAAATTCAGACCAATTTATATCAATAATTTTTTTCATAGTTTGAAATGGCTTGTCAAAAGCTTTCACACTATTGTTAACAGCAAAGCCAATGCTGTCATAGTCTATGATAATTATCTTTTAAATTTAAGATGGTTGTTACGTCTACCTGAAATGGAAATAGTTTCTATAAAGCCAAAAGGTAAAGTGTGGATTATGGCTTCAAAACTGGATCTTGCCTCATTCTTTTATCAGAAAAGCTGGGATATCCAAGACCTACATGGTGCTCTGACCTTTGCAGCTTACTCAAATGAAGTTGTAGGTTTCCAACATTTTCTCCAGACAAGAAACCATTTCTCAGCCAAAGGGGATGGTTTCGTCAAAAATGTGTGGGAGCAAGCATTTGGTTGCGTATTTCCAAATCTATCTGAGAATGAGGAAACTGAGGATGTCTGTACAGGGAAGGAGAAACTGGAGAGCCTTCCTGGGCCTTTTTTTGAAATGAGGATGACTAGTCATAGCTATAGTATATACAATGCAGTATATGCTGTGGCACATGCTTTACATATCATGAACCTAAGCGAACAACACCGGGAAGAGCTGAGTGCTAGAAAACTCAATCTTCAGGGTGCACAGCCATGGCAGGTACTGTATTTTTCGGAGTATAAGACGCACTGGAGTATAAGACGCACCTAGATTTTAGAGAAGGAAAGCAAGGAAAAAAGTATTCTGAACCAAATGGTGTAGTAATATATTATTTAATAAGCTACCAGTGTAGAAGAATACTTTTTACAATCATGTATACTTTTTACAACCATGTACACTTTTTACAACCATGTACAAACTCCAAACTTGACAGCTTTAAGACTAGTGGACTTCAACTCCCAGAATTTCTCCTTCAGTCATGCTAGCTCAGGAATGGGAGTTGAAGTCCACAAGTCTTAAACTTGCCAAGTTTGAAGACCCTTGCACCCTTAACCCCTAACCCAGAGGTCTTCAAACTCGACAGCTTTAAGACTAGTGGACTTCAACTCCCAGAATTCCTCCTCCAGTCATGCTAGATGGGGTAATTAGAAGGCAAAAACACCCCAATTTTTGCAAAAAAAACCCGGCCCGTTTTTCGCTTTTTTTTTTTTTTTTTTTTTTTTTTTTGCAAAATTAGGGCATGCAGAGGATTTGGGAAGCTTGCAGAGCACTCCTAGGGGGCGGGGGAAGGCAAAAATGCCCACATTTTTGCAAAAATGGCCCATTTTTCACTCGGTTTTTTTGCAAAAACAGGGCAGGCAGAGGGTTTGGGAAGCCTGCAGAGCACTCCTATGGGGTGGGGGAAAGCAAAAATGCCCCCATTTTTGCAAAAAAATGGCCTATTTTTTTTCCAAAAATAGGATGCGGGGGCAGGGCTTCGGGAGGCCAAAAAAATGGCTGTATTTGGTATATAAGACGCACCGACATCTCCACCCTCTTTTGGGGGGCAAAAAGGTGTGTCTTATACTCTGAAAAATACGGTAATTTAATGCATAATCAAATATGTTGGAAATGGGATTTGAATAGCACTGATTCTCCAGCCTCCAGAGAAGTGATGGATAGATGGAAAGTCAGTAATGTCTCATATTTTTAACAGGTTTTCTTGACCTCTTTTCATTTTTTATGGAATTGGTTCTTCCTTTGTACTAGACAAAAAATGACCCATGAATAACAAAATGGATCCAATAACATTAGGCATTACCAATGTTAGAACAACTGGCATTATTGTCTGGGTGGCTGCATGATTTGATTTTTATTTATGAAATTTAGATCACTCCAGCTATGTTAGGAACTTCTTTTTACAGTGTATGAGAAAAAAGGATCATGCTTTTAAAAATACCTTTTTAGAAGACTATGATATAGGAGCCTAAGTGAACGTAATTAGAATATATTTGAATGCAGGAAATAAGAAGGCACCTTAATGGGCATGATATAAGTATATAAACAGAAATATTTATTTTTCCACTTTTATACTCACTTCCACAAAGTCCTTCAGAAATGAAAGATTATTCAAATCTTGCCCATTGTCCTCAAAAGATTAATTCAATGTAGAGAAAGTATAGAAACTAATCAGTCTGCATGCAAAGTGCATTTTTCACTGCGTACAAGAAAACATGGTCAGAAAATTGAACGAGGACCAATAAAATGTAATGAAAAGCAGTTTTAAGATAAGGGATTTTTTTTTGCAATGGGTCGGTCTAGTGGTTAAAGCACAGGCTAGAAACCTGGAGACAGTGAGTTCTAAGAAAAACTAGCTGGGTAATTTTGGGTCAGTATGTCCCTCTCAGCCCAACTCACCTCACGGAGTTGTAGTGGTGAAAATAGGATGAGGAAGAAGTATTAGATATTTCTGCCAACTTGAGATATTTATAAGAATAATAAAGAGGAAAAAATAAATATATAAATAAAAATAAGCAGAGTGTGCAGTTTTCAGAACCATTTAAGCGTTTGTCACAGACAAATTGTGCATAGGATCCAGAAGCTGTTCACAAAGAAGGCAATTTAGCCAAATAAGACAACAATACGCAGCCCAATCAAATGACTCTTGTTTAAATGTAAATGTAGGAGATATTTATTAAGATATAGGAAAAGAAAAGAAAGAGCAACACAGAGAGAACAGATATGCGAATGGAAATTTCTCTATTTTTTAATCCCTGGATCTCCAGACTAAAGCAGTCCCTTGCTCAGATGACACCTCAACATTTCCCAGTTCTTCTATGTGCTCTCAGTCTGATTTAAAAAGCTCTCTATTTTGCCTCCTTTCACTTCCCCTTCCCCACACATCCAAAAATAATTCAATAATCTGACTATAAGGATAATTTTCATTTGAAAAGAAATCTGTAGCACAAGCTTTATCTTTCCTTTCCCATCATGGAAACTCATAGTAGCAATTAAAATAAAAAATTGGCACTTTATTTTTTTATTGAGTTCATTATCTACTGAGTTAAAATGCATCATTTTGAAAAGTAAGTTCAGCTCCTGCCTACTACTTTCTATAGCTGTTTAAATGTTACTTTAGGTAGTAAACTAATCTGATCTTCCCTGTCTCTAATAAGAGCAGAACTTATGCTTCTTAAAATTCTTGCAAAACTTTTATTTATTTATTTATTTTATTTATTTGTCAACAAGTGCAAGGAAACAGGACACATGAAAAAAATGGCACAAATAAATGGATATAAAGAAGCAAAACATAGCCATAAACATATAAAATGAGTACATACAAATGGGTACAGTAAGACAAGGATGATAGGTACGCTGGTGCGCTTATGCACGCCCCCTTAGGGACCTCTTAAGAAATGTGTAAGCTCGGACTTCCGGTTTGGATCGCACCATCGCGGACGTCCCTTTGTCGGGCGCCTTTCCGATCCTCGTAAAAAGCCGCCAGAACAGCTGTCTGGCGGCTTTGAAATCTCTTCCCCGGGCAAAGGGGAGAGATGAGAGCCTGACAGGTGGGGTAGAGCCCCCCCAGTGCCCTAGGAGCCATCTAGGGGCACGAAGGGAGAGCTCCCCATGCAGCCTGTCTCCAGCTCCGAGAATCAGGAAACCTCCGCCTTTGCGGAGCTAGATGTCGTGACCAGCCACTGCTTCCAGAATGGGATTTACAATTACTTTTGAATTATAGAAGCAGACAGAGAGAAACAGGCGTGAGATGGGCAAGTACTGAAACCTCTTTTTTCTTTTTTTTCAACTCCTGGGTAAGCTTTCATTTCGGCAAGGAAACAAAGTAACAATATGGCGATTGAGAAGTGAAAGTGACTTTCGTTTTCCCAGAGGCTTTTTTTTCTCTTATGGAAACTTTTGACTTGGAAAAATGGTTTTTCTTTCTCTGTCTCCTAACCCTGTCTCCTAACCCTGGATTAAAGTTATAATTGAAAGATTTTTAATAATAAAAGACTACCTGGTTTTGAAATTGGAAAGAACTTTAATTAGGCATCTGGCTTTTTTTTTTCTCTTTGTACTCTTTTGAAACACCATAATGGCTTCAAAATCTGGAAAGATTGTTTTGACTAAAAGAAATGACTATCCCTCTGGATATATTTCTAAAACGCAACTTAATACTGAGTTAACACCTCCACAGCCTTTGACACCTGAAAACTTATTAAATAATTTAAAGATTTTGAAACATGAACTGACCTTGGAATTTAATCAGAAAATTAGTGAGATAGACAAAAAAATGCAGGCTGCTTTGAAGAATATGAATCAACAACTCAGGCTGGACGTGTTAGAGGTTTGCAAAGGTTTAGCAACAAATATTGAAGTTTTGGCAGAACGTATTGAAACAAATAAACAAGCTTTGGCAACCTCGGTGAAATACATAGATAAAATTCAAAATGACATTGCAAATTTTGAAACAGAGGTGTTGATGACACAGTTCAGATCCATGGAAGTTGCTATAAGGGTCAGAGGTTTGAAGGAGGGATTATATGAAGATTTAAAAGGAAGGATGGTTGATGCATTGGATCAGGTGTCTGGAATTTCTAAAGTGGAATTGGCTACACAAATCGACAAAATATACAGAATCAATTCATGGTATGCTAAACAAAAACATTTACCAAGGGACATTGTCATATATTTTACTACAAGAGCTCTACGGAATAGAATTATACAGGCAACGTTTAACAATAATCTCAAGGTGAATGGTCAGGAATTAAAGATTTGGAAAGAAATCCCCTCTAAAATGCTTAAAGCCAGAAAAAGCTACACTTTTTTGATTGATGAATTCAAAAGATTAAATTTACAATATAAATGGGAAGCGCCAGTAGGAGTAGCAGTGAAATTTTCTGGAAAAAGATACCGGCTTAATACGATAAAAAAAGCTACTGAATTTTATGTCAATGTTTTAAAGGCTGATATATCCAAAATTCCAGAGGAAGGATGTATGAAAATAAAAGAGGAGGAGGAGGGGAAGCCATCTTTGTTGGATCAAAAGGAAATAGATTTAAAAGACCAAAAGGAGTGCCAGAGCCAGACAGTCGGGGAAAAGGAGGAAAATGAGGCTATTTTTAATGTTAATAATATTGGATACATACAATTTGTTGAAGATTTGTTTTTTTTTCTTTTTTTTATGACTTTAAAGATTTTTTGTTTTTTTGAAGTTAATAAGTTAATCTAGAATAATATTATGTTATTAATATTATGATGAAATTTAATATTTAATGGTTACTTATGTAACATTTAGCTAAGTTTTATTTATCTTTGAAGTTATTCTTAATGTTAATAATATTAATTTAAGATTTTTGTATTTTATATTTAGCTATTATCTATATAATATTTACTTTGTATAAGGTAGAGGATTGAAGGGAGGAGGAAGGAGGTTTGTTTGTTTATTTTATCTTTCTCTCTCTTTTTTATTAGTTATGTTTTTCTTGTATTGTTAAAGAGATTTCTCTTTCTTTTCTTTCGTTTCTTTTTTGTATCTTTATTATTGTATACATAGACGATATATTATTAGTGTATAATTTGGAGTTGAAGCTTTTAAAAAATAATGTTCTTTTTTTTTCTCGTTTTATTAACAATTTAAATTTATTATTATGCCCTGTATTATTTCTGGGAAGTCCGGGGGGGAGGGGGGGAGGGAAGGGGGTGGGCTAGGGGGGAGAAAAAATAAAAAAATGTTTGTACTTTGTATTTAATATTTAGCTACCATCTATGTAATTTTGTACTAATAAAACTTTTTGAAACAAAAGAAATGTGTAAGCTCCATGATAGACAGTTTAAGGTAAAAGGTATGGGGGTTAGAGAAACTAACAACAGGATCAGGTAAAGTGTTCCAGACACTTACTACTCTATTGCAGAAGTCGTATTTTCTGCAATCAAGATTAGAGGGGATTACATTTAGTTTGTATCTATTGATAGTCCTAGTGTTATTGCGGTTGAAATTAAAGTAGTTGTTAACAGGTAGGTTGCTAAAGTAGATGATCTTGTGTTTTAAGCTTAGGTCAGAACATAGATGGCGTAGTTCAAGGTTATCCAGGAAAAAAATTTCAAGTCTACTGGAATAAGAAATTTTATTGCGAGCAAAGGAGTTGAGTACTCGTCTTATAAAATACCTCTGGACCCTCTCTAATGTACTAATGTCCAAAATACAGTGTGGGTTCCAGGCAGGTGAGCAGTATTCAAGGATAGGTCTGGCAAAGGTTTTGTACGCCCTAGTTAGAAGTATAACATTACCAGAGAAAAAACATCATAAAATAAGGTTGACAACTCTTAATGCCTTTTTAGTAATGTTGTTACAGTGAGCTCTGGGGCTTAGATCTTTTGAAATGAGTACACCAAGGTGCTTGACAGAGTGTGGATCATCTTTTAGAT
This sequence comes from Diadophis punctatus similis, assembly GCA_023053685.1. Lineage (NCBI taxonomy): Eukaryota > Metazoa > Chordata > Lepidosauria > Squamata > Dipsadidae > Diadophis > Diadophis punctatus. Next base: position 285,800 of record JALIGW010000123.1, read on the forward strand.
CATTTCTGTCCAGCTTGTATTTGATGTTCTGATTTTTATTGCCAATGTGCAGGACTGAGAATTTGTTAGCAGAGATTTGGAGTTGCTAGTTGTTTGACCATTCAGATACATAATCTAGGTCATTTTGTAGGGTAGTAGAATTGTCTGTGGTGTTAAATAGTTTTACATCAAGAGCTGAAGTGGTGCAGTGGTTAAATGCAGCCATTGCAGGCTGACTGCTAGTTCAACAGTTCAACAGTTCAGCTGTTCAAATCTCACTAGGCTCAAGGTTGACTCAGCCTTCCATCCTTCCGAGGTCGGTAAAATGAGGACCCAGATTGTTGGGGGCAATATGCTGAACTCTGTAAACCGCTTAGAGAGTGCTGTAAAGCACTATGAAGCGGTATATAAGAAAAGTGCTATTATTGCTATTACATCGTTGGCAAAGAGGACGCAGCTGCTTACAATATGATTACAAAGGTCATTTATATAAAGCAGAAAGAGTGTGGGTCTTAGAACGCTGCCTTGGGGAACACCACTATTAACTGGTGCTGGGTTTGATATAGTGTTTCCAATTTTCCAATTTTAACTACTTGTTACCTGTTTGATAGGAATGCAGCTATCCACTTGTACAAGGATCCAGAAATGCCGTAAGAACTTAGTTTTAATAGAAGTTTGTCATGTACCTCAGAATCAAAGGCTTTGCAGAAGTATATGTAGATCATAATGCAAGCATAATTATATTTATATGTTAAATAACACATTTCCCCAATAAGTTATATTTTTGCATATTAAAATAGACATAGTTTTCTTGGGTGGATTTTTCTTTTTACTGTTCAAAGTTGTAGAGTATAACAGAGTGATTTTTGATCAGGAACCATAGATAGTCATTCCTGGGATAAACCCAGCACATCACAGTCAGGACAGTGTGCCAACTATTCAAATGGTTCAAATAAAAAGAATGATAAAGTATCATGTAGTTGTATATATTAAGCATGCTTGATTCTTGCATTCCCCCCCCCCATATTCAGCTACATTTCTTCTTGAAAAGAGTGTCATTTAACAACAGTGTTGGAGATGAAATTTCCTTTGATAAGAATAGAGAACTGATTACAGGACTGGATCTGGAGAACTGGGTCATTTTCTCCAATCAGTCCTTCCATCGAGTGAAAGTTGGGAAGCTGGATCCCTGCTGCTAAAGCTGCTAAAGACAAAATGTTCACCGTTCATGAGGAAGCCATCAGCTGGCCCAGCACTTTCAACCAAGTAGGTTCTGAGAGTACATGATTTTGTCTAAATGGTTAGGATGAATAGCTCAATATCATTTAACACAGAAATAATATCAAATAGTATGAGGAATTAGTTCATTCATTCATTCATTCATTCATTCATTCATTCATTCATTCATTCATTCATTCATTCAATCAATCAATCAATCAACCTTTATGGCCACTCATCTCAGTGAATGACTCTGGGTGGAAAAATATAAACAGTTAAAAATACTAAAAACATTTTTTAAAATAAAAAACAATAATAGCAAGAACACTAAAATTCTCCAAATTAAATTTCCATAGGAGGTTAGCAATATAGCCAGGAAATGAGGCCCTTGAAATATTCAACACCCCAGGCTTGGGAACATAACCAGGTTTTTAGGGCTTATGAAAGGCTAATAGGGTTGGGGCAGAAATTGTCAGGAGGATAAGAATTCTGAAAAGCAGGGATATCTAACCAATTACCTAAATTAATATAGATTTTCCAAGCATGTGTTGCTGTCAAGTTTAAAAATACTAGGAAGATAAATTATTTACACCAAATATTATTTTAATGGATGAAGAACAGTTTCATACAATACTTAAGCCACAAAGCTAGTCCTGACATAATTTGTATTTGTATTTGTTTTATTTGTCAAGCATATATGATTATAAGCAAAGTTTAAACAATAAAACATGATTGAATATATATGTAATATTACAAGCATGAATAAGAGTAAAAGAGGTATGAATATATGGGTATATTAGGAAGGAACAGTAGGCACAATTGTGCGCTTATGCATGCCCCTTACCCACCTCTTAGGAATGGGGTGAGGTCAATGGTAGATAATCTGAGGTTGAAGTTTTTGGGGTAGGTCTAGACCAGTGATGGTGAACCGTTTTTTGCTCGGGTGCCAAAAGGGCGTCCCACACTCATTCATTATGCGTGCCCATACTCATAATGCAATGCCCTCCCCCCCACATGCATGCGCAATCCCCCCACTTCCCCCCCCCGCACATGCACGCAGGCCTCACTAAAGCCTCCGGACTCTGTGGATGGCAAAAACCGGGCCTAACGGGCCTACCAGAAGTTTGTTTCTGAACTTCCGGTAGGCCTGTTGGGACATTTTTCACCATTCACCGGCTCCAGAGGCTTTCCTGAAGCCTGGGAAGGGCGAAAATGGCCTCCCCCCAACCTCCAGAAGGCCAAAAATCAGCTGGCATAGGGCAATGCCTCACGTGCCCTCAGATATGGCTCCATGTGCCACCTGTGGCATGCGGGCCATAGGTTCACATCACAAGTCTAGACTATTAGGCACTGACCCTTAGCTGTACCCACTACTCTCCCAGTCCCCCATCGCAGCCATCTCACAGCAGCTTTTCCTCCTCTACTGGACCTCTGCTGATGATTCTCCACTGCCAATTGCCCTCCAGCCTTCCATCTCTATCCCCTTGTCTTGGCCCATTTCCCCAAGGGATATTTTTAAATGAGCAATTCACTGCATGGGACAAATAGCTACCTCTACTGGCAGCCAATCAAGTGGTGGATGGCTGCAGGTGACAGTGACGTGGAGGCACTGGTGTGTGGTGGGCAGCTGGGTGATTGCGGAAACACTGGAGAAAGCTGCATGGGGATGGGGGTGGTGCACGTTTAATTTTTCTTCACCTCTTGATGGTGTTTCTCTCCTCGTCCAACTTCCCCAAACTCTCAGTTTCCTCAATTGAAGAATGGCAGTGATCCAGGGACTAGAATTTTAGGCTCTGACACATTGATCACTGTGTGTAGAACAGGAAAAAGATCTTCCCACTTAGGAGGGGAAAGGGGGGGGGAGGGGAGAAAATGCCTTGACTGTTGTTTGAAGATGACATTGAGAACAGAATCCTAGACTCCCTTCTTTCCCTCTTTTTTTCTTTCCTTCCTTTTCTTCTCTTCTTACTTCCTTCTCTTTTTTCCTTCCTCCTTTCTGTTTCCTTCTCTGCTCCCTCCTGCTTCTTTTCATTTCTTTTCTCCTCTCTCCTTTTTCTTCCTTCCTTCCTTCCTTCCTTCCTTCCTTCCTTCCTTCCTTCCTTCCTTCCTTCCTTCCTCTCTTTTTCTCCCTCCCTCCCTTTCCTTTTTTCTTCTTTTTCCTTCCTCCCCTCCTTGAATGAATGAATGAATGAATGAATGAATGAATGAATGAATGAATGAATGAATGAAAATTAATACAGCAAATGCCAGGTAATCCTTGACTTACAATCACAATTGGAACCAAGGTGGTTGGTTGGTTGGTTGGTTATTTATTTATTTATTTATTTATTTATTTATTTATTTATTTATTTATTTATTTATTTATTTATTTATTTATTTATTTATTTATTTATTTATTTATTCATTCATTCATTCATTCATTCATTCATTCATTCATTCATTCATTTATTTATTTATTTATTTATTTATTTATTTATTTATTTATTTATTTATTTATTTATTTATTTATTTATTTATTTATTTATTTGCGATTCTTATAGGCCGCCCTACTCCCTGAGGACTCAGGGCGGCGTACAACATATATAAGAACAGCTAAATAGTATCAAAAAATACAATAAAAACAACAATAATAAAATAGTAATTAAAAGTGATAAAACAACACAAGCAACAGTCACAATCACCCCGCCTGCAGGAAGAGCCATGTCTTAATGGCTTTCCAGAAGGCCAGCAAGGTCGGAATGATTCGGATCTCTGGGGGTAGTTGATTCCAGAGAGCTGGAGCTCCCACAGAGAAGGCTCTCCCCCTAGGGCCTGCTAACCGGCATTGTTTGGTTGAAGGGACCTGGAGGAGACCGACTCTGTGGGATCTAACTGGTCATAGGGATGTATGAGGTAGGATGCGGTCCCGAAGATAACCTGGTCCTAAGCCATGTAGGGCTTTAAAGATGATGATCAACATCTTGAATTGCACCCGGAGACCAATGGGCAACCAATGCAGCTGGCGGAGTGTAGGTGTTATGTGGGTGTATTTGGCAACACCCACCACAGTTCGCGCAGCTGCATTTTGCACCAGTTGCAGTCTCCGAATACTTTTCAAGGGTAGCCCCATGTAGAGCGAATTACAGTAATCCAAATGAGAGGTGACAAGGGCATGAGTGACTGTGAGTAAAGCCTCCTTCTCCAAATAAGGTCACAACTGGTGCACCAGGCGAACCTGTGCAAAGGCACCCCTAGCCACAGCCGTAAGATGTTGGTCTAATTTTAGCTGTGGATCTAGGAGCACCTCCAAGTTGCGAATCTGGTCAGAGGGGGATAATTTATCTCCCCCAAAGACCAAGGAGGGACATTCAGTGAATCATTCCTGATTTCATCCCCTTTTTGTCCTAGCTGTTCTGAATCACTGCAGTTGTTAAGTGAATAATAATAGAATAGAATAGAATAGAATAGAATAGAATAGAATAGAATAGAATAGAATAGAATAGAATAGAATAGAATAGAATAGAATAGAATAGAATTCTTTATTGGCCAAATGAGTTTGAACACACAAGGAATTTGTCTTTAGTGCCTATGCTCTCAGTATACATAAAAGAAAATATACATTTGTCAAGAATGGTTGTCATAGGGTTCAAATAAGCAATCAGGAAACAATCAATATTAATATAAATCGTAAGGATACAAGCAACAAGTTACAGTCATACAGTCATAAGTGGGAGGAGATGGGTGATAGGAATGATGAGAAGACTAATAGCAATAGTAATGCAGCCTAGTGAATAGTTTGACAGTGGTGAGGGAATTATTTGTTTAGCAGAGTGATGGCGTTCGGGGAAAAACTGTTCTTGTGTCTAGTTGTCTTGGTGTGCAGTGCTCTATAGTGATGTTTTGAGGATTGGAGTTGAAACAATTTATGTCCAGGATGTGAGGGATCAGTAAATATTTTACGGCCCTCTTTTCGACTCATGCAGTATACAGGTAAGCAAATCTGGCTTCCTTCATTGGCTGTGCTTGTCAGAAGCTGGCTTTGAAGGTCATGTGGATCATGATTGCATGATCCTTGGATGCTGCAACCATGACAAACACATGCTGGTTGCCATGTACTTGAATTTTGATCCCAGCACTATAGGGATGTGTGAGGACCAGTCATAAGTGCAAGGACTGGTTGTAAGTCTCAGTTTTCAGTGCTGTTGTGAATTGGAACAATCCCTAAACAAGTGATTGTAAGTTAGAATTGCCCCATTTTACAACTTGTTGCCACAGTTGGTAAGTGAACCATCGGATCTGTTAAGTTAATAACACAGTTGTTAAGTGAATCTGGCTTCACCATTGCTTGTCATAAGTCAAAAAAGGGGATTATACAATCCCGGGACACTGCAATTGTTATAAATACATGCCATGACTACAATCCTGAGATTGCCAGGTGATCTCCCATCCAAGTACTCTGTTTGGAAATATCAGACAAGGCCACCTGTTGCTGCCTCTCACAGGCAAGACAGAGGCTGAGCAATGAAAATTCTAGTCTCAATTGTGGTTGTAAATTGAGGACTTCCCGTATTTGCAGACTGGTCTAATAAATTAAGTAAATATTTTTGCAATTATTTTTCTACTTTATAATCTATGAAATCCAATTTAGGAAGACTGGAATTAATGCATTTTCATAAAAAATTCATAAGGGTCTTGCTAGATATCGACTTGTAGTGTAAACTGTTTGCTTTTCATTGATATATTCAGGAGCCAATTAATATCTATTTTTAAAAGACTTGAAAAGGGTAATCTGCTTAATTAGAACATGGGTCTGTGTAAATCTATCACCTGACTAAAAATGTTACTTTTATGATTTTGATACCCCTCCACCACTTAAGATATTAAGAAGTGGAAAAAATATTGAGCTAATACTCATTAAACATTTTTAAAATTCTTTGGGACTTTAATGATATCTAGAGATTTTGCCATTCTTTAAGTTCATGAAATATAATTAAGTTTATATTACAATTAATATAATGTATATTTTAAACCATTTCAGTACTAGTTAATTATCTATATAATTGGTAGAACTGAAAAAGGAAATCAATCTTGAGTAGTTTTCATGATGAGGTCGATGAAAAAAGCCAAATGCTTACCATAAGCATTCTTTGTTTACATAATATTGGTCAACTATGATTTTACATTTTCCCCCAAAAAACATGTTCTTTATGTTAACCTTTTCCTTCTTACATTTATTGGGTAGGCTTTACCTGTTTCAGTCTGTACTGAGAGCTGCATCCCTGGTTATTTCAAGAGAAAGCAAGAGATGAAATCTTTTTGCTGCTATGATTGCCTTCCATGTCCCAAAGAGAAAATGTCAAGCCAGAAAGGTAAAAGACATTGTGAATTAAGTTAATAAGTTAATATAGTTGAATTTTAAACTTGTGGTCTAGATATCCCTGCACAAAAAGATAGGTCTCAACATACAATGACAAATGAATCAGAATTTCCATTGCAAGTCATTGCAATCATAAGTCAATTCATCACATGATTGGATCTGATTGATCATTTTCATGATTATTGTAATTCAAATCATGTGATCGTAAGTGTGAGTCAACTTTAACCAAAGATGTTTACCAGCAAAATTTGCAAATCAAGATTATGTGACCACAGGATGCTGCAACAAGTCATAAATGTGAGCTTGTTGCCAATCACCTAAATTGTGATCATATGACCTTAGGGTACAGGAGATAGTCATAAGTTTGAATTTAGGTCACAGCTCATATTTTTAGAATCTGTAATTAATTCAAACTCTTGTTAATTGAATGTTCATAAGCTAAGGACTACCTGTATCATTCTAGCACACAGTGACTTATTTTTCAATTTATCTAAAACTTTTGTACATTATCTCCCATTAAAAATCTTAAACAAAATTAACAAAGGTGATTTTTTAAAAAAGAATACAGGTAGTGGACACTTAGTCATTAACTGAAGCAGTTGCTAAGTGGAACTGCAACTGTGCTTATGATGTAGGCACAATTTTCAATATTTATATTTATGTATTTATAGATGTCATAATTAACTTTTATTTTATCAAACAGAAGTCCAAAATTTTAAGAATGTTAGACATTATCTGATACAGAGACAATTTTATTATTTTTATTTTTATTTGTATTATTTTCAATTATATCTGCTAAAAGACATTGTTGACAAACAATGTGAAGCACAAGTAATAAATAAGCAACTTGAAGTCATGAGCACATAACATTCCCCCACTTAGCATAGAGTTTTCATGTTCTTTTGTGTTCCCTTATGTGCCAAATAAAAGGTCAGCTGGATAACATCAGAGCCAATCTTGCTTCTAGAAAAACAATGATGTAATGATACTAATAATAGCATGACTACAGGACAAACTTATATAATATACAAACTTAAATTCTAGATATGAATGACTGTCTGAAATGCCCAGAAGATCAATATCCAAATAAGGATCAAGATTCATGTATTCCCAAGAAAATATCTTTCTTGTCATATAAAGAACCAATAGGACTTTGTTTAGTCACTCTGGTACATTTCTTTTCTCTCTGCACAATTGTGGTACTAGCAACATTTCTGAAATACCATAACACACCTATTGTCAAGGCCAATAACCGAAATCTCACCTATGTTTTACTTATCTCCCTCCTCCTCTGCTTCCTTTGCTCACTGCAGTTCCTTGTTGCACCAGGCAATATAATATGTCTTCTCCGACAAATTAGCTTTGGCATCATCTTCTCAGTGGCCGTGTCTTCTGTACTGGCAAAAACCATCACTGTGGTTATAGCTTTCATAGCCACCAAGCCAGGATCTAGGATGAGGAAATGGGTGGGAAGAAGACTAGCACTCTCCATTGTTCTTTCTTGTTCTATGATTCAAACGGGAATCTGTATGGTGTGGTTATTCACATTTCCCCCTTTCCCTGATGTTGATACCCATTCAGAAATAGAGGAAATCATACTACAGTGTAATGAAGGCTCAGCTATCATGTTCTACTGTGTCCTAGGCTACATGGGCTTTCTGGCAGCCACCAGTTTCACTGTAGCTTTTTTCTCTAGGAATCTCCCCAGCAGTTTCAATGAGGCCAAATGTCTCACATTCAGCATGCTGATCTTCTGCAGTGTATGGCTCTCCTTTGTTCCATCCTACCTGAGTACCAAAGGCAAATACATGGTGGCTTTGGAGGTTTTCTCTATTTTGGCCTCCAGTGCTGGATTGCTAGGCTGCATATATCTCCCAAAATGTTATATAATCATTGTAAGGCCAGAACTAAATAACAGGGAACAACTAATAAAGAGAAAATAATAATAATATACAAACCCAAATAATCCTGTTATCATTATTTCTTCCTTTTAGTATCTCTTCTTTTAATTCTTTCTATACTTCATATTATTGACTGGTGGGGGGTATAAATTATTAGGAGTTGTTTTTGGCATATGAACAAAGCTTTGTCAAATTAGTGCTTTTTATTGAAATTCAAAATCTCAGAAATGAAGAGAGATTGGTATTTTTAAAGAATGTAGCTCATGATTTGATTAAAATGAATTGGAATCAAGTTGCTTAAAGAATCAGGATTCAATTTCAGGGGGGAAAGTTTATTCCTATTCACAGTGGGGAGGCATTTTGATGCTTGGAGATAGGTTATGTTTTAGAATGTTTTTTCAACCAGAGTAATCAGACAGCACAGTCTATTATTTCTTTCGTTAGTATCCCTTATTTTAAATTTCCACTATCCCCATCCTTGATATTTATACATAAAAGGGATTCTTTTATGAAGTATGTGTTGAACAGAAAATTCTTGGAAGGACTGCAGCTTAAATTAATTGCAGTAAGTCTTCATTAATCAGCTACTCTTCAGGTTGTTTTGAAGAAGATTGTGATTTGATTTAAAATATTTGATATATAAGTATATACATCAATGCACAATAAAGAAATATATCATAACCTGTAGTGTGAGAGCATCAATATGCCTAACATTCTTTATGTTTTGCTTCCTGAAATAACAAAATATTGTCAATTATAATTGGGTCTTCATTCAGAGAAATCTATTGAGATCATTGTTGAAAGATTGCTCATGTACCCATTTTAAACACAGATAGTAGGGATGACACAACATTCCAGACTGACCAGAAAGAACTTGATTTATACTGATCTCATGAAGTAAAGCGCTGTATTGCATAATAGTTCTGTAGGGACATAGTACCAATCCTTGAAGAACAAGAACATTTGTTATCTGGTCCAAACACTTGGTTACTAGCCGTTGCCTTTGGAAGGGGTTGATAGTAAGCATAGGTATAATTGGGTCTTGATTCAGTTGCTACTATATTCTGCAGGGCATTCATGGGACAAACCTCTCTGGAGGTATGATATTTGAACATTTTGGAGACAATTATGGCCAATCATTAATTTTAAAATCTCAGGGTTAAGGCTAAGAATAATGACCATAGGATCTGCTGTTAAGTTTTCAAGCAGGCTGCAGATGTTTTAAATTCTGTTGGTCTCTGTGGACTCTGACAAAGTTCAATGTACCTTAAAGGAGTATTACTATATTCAAAGGGCATGTTGATTGCAAGCTCCTTACATCAGAAGATGTAGTGCTGTTGCATCAGTTTTGATAACCTGGAAGACTGGTGGAAACAAAATAGTGTTGGCCAGGAACACTGCCTTGCTTGCTATGTTGGAGGCATCCATCTCTACTACAAATGGCTGCATGAGATCTGAATGTCACATGCAAATGTAGTTTTTTTCTTCAGAAGAGCAATGGGGCATGGTGTGGGGGGGAGAGAATAGCAGTGAAAGCTTTTACTGGGTCTGGAGTTCATTCAGTAGATAAGGAGGAAAATGGGCTAAGAGAGCTGGTGCTTTCCACAAGGATTTGCTCCATCTTCATGGCAGCAGAAGCACCAGCTGATAAACTCTCAGTATAGTCCATCTGCTTCTACAACCTCATGTGTTCATAAAATAGATTTATACATTATCATATTTTCTTAATAATCAGTTCCCACAATATTTGTAAATTGCAAAATCATGTCAAGAAATGGGTCTCAAAAAGATACTTAAGTTGGAATTTGTCAAGCTCCTGAAAATGGAATTTCTCTGGATTGGGCTATATCCAATCCAATATATGAGGGAAGTAGAGAAATACAGATAAATATTAGTAGAAATAAATGAAATGTAATGTAGTTCACCATAATAACCTGATATTTAAGGTTACTGATGATATATAATTTTGAGATTTAAAATATTTAAATTAAATTAAAAATTGGAGACAAGCAAAATTCATAACATGATCAATTTGTATAAGGACTGAGAAGCAGTTTGAAGGTGGTTACAATACCAGCTTATCTTGAACTATAAATTATTCAGTTTGGACATCACCCAGATTAACAGGGACTAGGATTGCATTGGCTTTTTTGGCTGTTGGCTCATATTTAAGCAGGGGTAGGTTCTTCCTGGTTCGGACTGGTTCGCAAGAACCGGTAGCAACCTGCTGGTGACATCACGATGACATCACTGAACCAGATCGGTTGGTGCCGGTCTTGAGAGCCACCATCTTTTTATTTATTTATTTATTTTGAATTTTTTTGAATTTTTTTCCCTTCTGAGCATGCTCACAGAAGCCGAGTTCTGGCACGCTGCATGCGGTTGCCATCTTTTTTCTGCTTAGGTTTTTTTCTGGATTTTTCATTGCTGCGCATGCGCGTGCCCACGAGGCATGCCCACATGGCAAGGAAGGGAGGGAGCGAACCAGCAGTGAGGTAAGTTGGAACTTCCCCCTGATTTGGGCTGGAAAATACCCCCCACACCCCCACCTTTATCCACTGGAGATTTTCTTCTGCTTTCCCTGGTTGCTTCCCTGATTCCTGCACTACAAAAAAACCATTGAAAAATCAGAATGATTGGCCCTTTTTGGAGGAGGCTCTCCTAACAGGAAAGGAAGGGAAAGGACTGGCGAGGAGAAATATACAGAATCGGTATGAGGAAACCTCCCAGTTTTGTAGCAGCGCTGCTAAATTTCAAAAGAGAACCCAACAGTTCCTCCCCATGTGAGTTTTTTGTGCCTGTGCAAAGCAAAACTTTACTGAAGGAAAAAAAAGCAACAGTAGGAATCAGGGAAGCAACCGAGGAAAACAGAAGGACAACTCCAGTGGATAAAGGGATGGAGTGGATGGGGTTTTTTCCCAGCCCAAATGATTTGGGGCAACGTTTATTCTCAGCAGAGCCAGGGCAGGAAGGCAGGCAGGCAGGCAGGCAGGCAACGGCACCAAGTTAGTTTATTTATTTAGTTATGCTGGCTGGGGAATTCTGGGAGTTGAAGTCCACAAGTTTTAAAGTTGCCATGGTTGGAGACCCCTGTTCTAGAGGTTTTTCTGTGGTAGTTTGTGCTAAGAGTAGCTCCCTACATATGTGTGTGTGTCTGTGTGAGTACTAGGTTGTATTCCTCTTCGCTCCCAAGATGGCCCACTGTCAGGCAGTGATTTTATATTGCCTGTTACATGTATATGCAGGGGAGATGCATCCCTATCAAATATGATGGTTTGTTCCTGAGCACGTGATTAATATGTTCCTAGTACGCATGTGTACATTCCTTTCTTTTGATCCTCCCTTCTTCTTCTGCTTCTGTAAGGAGCAAGACCTTTTTTATAGCCAGGATGTGATTTATTTGTTTTTGTACCAAAATAAATGTTTTATAACTTAGCATTTAAACTGCGGTTTTCTTTCTATAATGTCAGAGTTTCAGGAAAAGATCTATTTTGCCTCTGATGAGAGTAATTCTTATCTAACATGTAGCAGAGGATGGTTCTGGATCTTAATTAATTCTGACAGGTTTATCGCGTTCAGCCTAGTAAAATAGATAAAAATGTTTTTGGCTGTTTTGAAATGAAAATGCCATAAATCTACTAAAAATGTCTTCTCCGGAGAAAGAAATCTTACTCCTCCTCGACCAGCTGATTGAAGAAACAGAGAAATCTCAAGAGGCACCCTATTTGCCTGCATCTTCTCTGCTTTTAATAACTCCACCGAGACAGACTGATATTGCATCTCTGCAAACATCTCCGGCACCATCGTCTCCCACGTGCTCGATCACAGCGGCAGAGGCATTGCAACAAGAAAAAGAGTTTCAAAGGTCAGTCAAAGTCAAAAAACACATTTTTCCCGGGTGCTAGTTCCACTCAAATAGGGCCATTCCAAAGATTACTCATTATGAGCCACTTCCACCTCAATTGCTTGAAAGTTTTTCTGAGGAGCTCCCTCAACTACCGTATCAGCCACAGAAAAATTTATTAATACACGCTTCAAAGACCTTCTTGCCAGTAAAGACAGAGAAATTAAATACTTAATGAGGCAGTTACTAGAAAGCCAACGCCCATATGAAAAACAAGATGTCTGCCAGCCTTCTCATATTCCAGAAACTTTTCCTGGGCCATCTTTTCCGGTCTCTCCAACATTAGAGTCCCACCCCAAAATGGGTGTTACCTTTCATTTGCCGGAAGGGACATATGACTATACGTCAATAAAGGCTGGCTCTGATCAAAGTTTTTATGAACAAAGAGACTTTCCCAAAAGTAATGTTGCAGTGCCATCTAGTGGACAAAATATAGATAAAACAGAACTTCTGTTTCAAACTGTTCTAGAAAGATTTGAAATTTTAATGTCTGGTAAAAGACAACCTTTGTCACTTATACCACCTGGAGGTTCTGGATTACAGTTTGTTCCTCCTTCATCTACAGCCCAACAACAATTTCTTCAGCCTGCCCAAATAATACAGGCACAAAGTGCACCACCCATTCCTATGGCTGCACAAATTATGCAGCAGACTCAAGCTGCTTCACAGGCTGGAATTGCTACAGCCCCTACTGTTCCAACTACACAACAGCAACCCCAAATGGGACAATTGCTTATTCCAATGCAAGCTCCTACGCCTGCCCCAAATGTGGCCCAGTTAGTGCCAATTTCTCCACCGCCTGCCCCTATTCAGCCAGTTCCTGCTGCTGCACCAGCTGCTGTACAACCGCCAGCCCAGGCACCACCACCTGCTCCAATGCAGGCTCCTTTGCCACCTCCTCTTCAACCCCAAGTGGGTCCACAGGCAATTCCTCAGGCCGCACCTGCGCAGGCCCCATTAGGTGCCCCACCTTTACAGCCAATTCAAGCAGTTGCTCCACCTTGCCAGGAACCAGTTGCCTCATTAACTGGACACTCAAAGTTAAAGCCATCAGGACAGAACTATAAAGCCTGGGTCAGTGAAATGACTATTTTGCTTCGTCGTGAAGGCACGCACGACATGGTATTCAACCCACCTCAGCGGCCCTGGCCAGACTCTGTCAGATTATTAGATATAAAAGCATCCACTAGTATACTGATGTCTATGGAAATCGAAATGCAACAAACGTTTGTCCCAAATGCTACTGCCCAAGAAATATGGGCTCAATTAGAACGTTGTTTCTGGCCAATTTCAGCTGAATCTACTAACCTGCTTTTGTCACAATTTCATGGAACTAGAATTAAATCTACAGACAGCATGGGGGCACATTTAACAAAGATGAAACGCATGAGGAAAGACCTCGCAGAACGTGGCTATCCAATGGACGGTAATCAAATGGTCAGTATTATTACCAATTCCTTAAATTACACATGGAGAGAGGCCATCACACAAATCAATCATGTACCTTTTGCTCAAAGAACTGTGGACAATGTTTGTAGAATTTTAACAGAATATGAAGATATTGCACTTGCAACCCCACACTTGCAGCGCCCCCTAGCTGCAACACATCTTCCAACTAGAAGACCTCCAGAGAGGGAATACACTCCAAGATTGCTACGTTGCCAATATTGTGATCGTGTAGGTCACACAAGCAGAGATTGTATTCAATTGCAACGCACTCAAGTTCCTGTCCAGCCCAGAGGAACAGATTTCAGGGATCAGTACCAACCCAAAAGCACAACCTACAGGAGAAGTGCATCCCTGCCCAGAGGAACAGTCTTCAGAGGCAGCAGAAGCAGAGGTGGCAGCCAACGTCGCCCAGGTCCAAGGTGCGACCCATTTGGCCCATATGCCACTCTTGCCATCACACAAGCTGTCCAACCCTGTCAGCAATATGATAGACATTTATTGTGGACTTTGGACTCAGGTGCCTCAATTAGCATTACTTACCAAAAGCACCTTTTCAAAGAAATGCATGCACCAGAACCAGAACTTCGTGAACTTTATACATTCACTGAACGTCCTTGCAAAGTCGAAGGAAAAGGGACTGTTTACATTGAAGAGTTAGATACACTGGTTCCAGATGTTTATTATGTTCCTGCTGCAGCTTTTAATTTGCTTAGTTATACCCATTTAATCAATATCACCGCTTCCTCCCCGAGAAGGCGAGGGAACAACGGGCAGGAGCCGGGGGTGACTTGCAAGCCAATCTGTTCACCGATGGGCTGAGCCCCAGCTGAGGCAAAGGGAAAGAGTACAGTGCAGAGATCAGAAAGATAGGAGCCACTTTTGCCTCTGCTGGTAGAGCCAGCGCAGAGCCCATCACCTGAGGCTGCTGTCCAAAGTCCTCCCCACCACTTAGTCCAATCCCGGAGTCATTTTTGCCAGCCCACGTACTAACTCTACCCATGTGATTATTAGCCAAGAGTTTTTTAAAATGTCATTTTTTCCCTGTGGTTTGCTGCCATTCTTCTGAGTCCTACTGTTGGGATTGGTGGGGAAGAGGGGAGGGGGAGCTCCGGTTCTTGCTCCATGCCTTTGGGCCAGGTTCTTTATAGCTGAATTCAGGTACAGCCAAGCACAGCCTTGCTTAAACATCATTTAGCTGCTCCAGATGAGCCATTCTCTCCCTCGCCCTGCCTGAACATACAGCCGCCTCTCGTCCACCCCGCTCCCTCATACCTGGGAGCAGCAGGGACAAACTGCAGGGGAGCAGCTGCAGACAAGCCTGTATTCTTCCGAAGCCATCGCCATTGGAGCCACGCACACCAGTGGGCAAGTCCTGGGCTCAGGCTGCCCGCGAGCCCCCCCCTCTCTCATTCGCACTTGCACTCTCCTCCCCCTTGCTGTCCCGGTTCTACAACTCCTCCCGGCCTCCCAAAGTCCCTTGAAGTGAGTCCAAGGAGAGAATGGGGATGCACAGAGCCGTCTGTGCTTCTGAGACACTGTAGGGGCTGGAGCGAAGGTGCCGCTGCTGCTTCTTGAAAAGGGGTGGGGTAGGGAGGGGAAGCCAGAGGTGCTCGCTTGGCTTGCTGCCGCTTGTGCTTTTCTGGTGTGGGAGGTGGGTGGGGGGATGGGACTGGGGATATGGAGCTACCCCGGGGGCAGGGAATGAAAGGAAAGGAAAGAAGGAAAGGAAAGAAGGAACGGAAAGGAAAGGGGGAAGGGAAGGGAAGAGAGGAGAGAGGAGGAAATGAAAGGAAAGGAAAGAAAAGGAGGAAAGGAATGGAACAGGGGAAAAGAAAAGAAAGGAAAGGAGGAAAGGAAAGAGGGGAGGGGAGGGGAAGGGAGGAAAGGAAAGGAAAGGAAAGGAGGAAAGGAAAGAGGGGAGAGGAAGGGAAGGAAGGAAAGGAAATGAGGAAAGGGGAAGGGAAGGGAGGAGAGGGGAGGAAATGGAAGGAAAGGAAAGGAGGAAAGGAAAGGAGGAGAGGAGAGGGGAGGAAATGGAAGGAAAGGAGCAAAGGAATGAACAGGGGAAAAGAAAGGAAAGGAAAAGAGGAAAGGAAAGGGGTAGCGGAAGGGAGGGAAGGAAAGGAAAGGAAAGAAGGAAAGGATGAAGGGAACAGAGGAGAGGGGAGGAAATGGAAGGAAAGGAAAGGAAAGGAGGAAAGGAAAGGAAGAGAGGAGAGGGAAGGAAATGGAAGGAAAGGAAAGAAGGAAAGGAATGGAACAAGGGGAAAGAAAGGAAAGGAGGAAAGGAAAGGGGGAGGAGAAAGGGAAGGGAGGGAAGGAAAGGAAAGAAGGAAAGGGGAGGGAAGGGAGGAGAGGGGAGGAAATGGAAGGAAAAGAAAGGAGGAAAAGAAAGGAAAGGGGAAGGGAGGAGAGGAGAGGGGAGGAAATGGAAGGAAAGGAAAGGAGGAAAGGAATGGAACAGGGGAAAAGAAAGGAAAGGAAAGGAGGAAAGGAAAGGGGGAGGGGAAGGGAGGGAAGTAAAGGAAAGAAGGAAAGGGGGAAGGAAAGAGAGGAGATGGGAGGAAATGGAAGGAAAGGAAAGAAGGAAAGGAAAGGAATGGAACAGGGGAAAAGAAAGGAAAGAAAAGGGGGAGGGGAGGGGCAGGACTACAGCTCCAGCTCTGGAATATGGGACTGACTTTCCCACCAACATCAGCAAGCCACTGTCTGTCTGCCCATCTTCATTTTCCTTCACTCAGATTGATCAAGCTTCTTGAGAGAAGGAACACAAAAGAGGTTTCCAGGCTGTGTGCCTGGACCATGCACTTTATCTCGGGCCTCCCACCCGGAGGCCTCGCAGAAGCAGACAGGTAGGCCTGAAAGGCGGCTGAGCTCCCCCCCACCAGTGGTCTGCGGGATTTAAAATTATGAATTTGGTGGTCCCTGAGGTCAAAAAGGTTGGAGACCCCTGGTCTATCACACTCTTGGGCAAAGCGTGTGAGCCATTTCCTCCTTTCAGTGGTCCATGAAAGTATATCTATAGTATGTAGATAATAAAGTTGAAAAAAGGTGAACAACATTTTTATAGATCTATAGATACCTTGAGGCTGGGTGTGACAAGGAATGGCTGGGAGGGGAGGGGCCAGGCCAGGTACCCCTTCACTTGAGTGACATTGAGTTGGCCACACCCACCTAGTCACAAGACCATGAAGCCACTCCCACCCAGCCACATGACTGTCAAGCCACTCCCACCTGGTCACATGACTGCCAAGCCACTCCCACCCGGTCACATGACTGCCAAGCCACTCCCACCCGGTCACATGACCGCCAAGCCATTCCCATGAAATTAAGCCATGCCCACAAAATTAAGCCATGCCCACAGAGTGGTAGTAAATTTTTTTGGAACCCACCCCTGTATTTGTGTGACTGTCGACTTGGACTCTAAGATCCCTTTCACAGTTACTGGCATTGAGCCAAGTTTCACCTCACTTTTTCCTATTCAGTATACCTATAGTATACTTTCTGCTCAGAAACATAAAAATGAAGTTCAAGCTTTTAAATGTCATCACTTGGTAATGTTAGAAACTGCATCTTGATGAAATACTAATCTGATGGAAACAAGGATTAAAACACAAGAACATCTCTTCAATTTAAAAGAGGAGAAGCAGAACTATGGTCATCTCAATTTACAGTTCCTGTTTTGTATGAACATTGATATTACTTTGCATTTTCCATGATAGTAATAGACAAGTGCCTCATTAAGCAAATGAGATTTTTTTTCTAAGATCCCACTGCAGTTGTCAAGGCAACTGCAAAATAAAAAATGAACTTTGTTGCAAAGAGGTGAAAAGTTATGGTCATACTCTTGTACTCTCTAAATTTCTTTAGGGTAGTAATAGTAAAGATTTTGACTGGCTTCTGAATAAGGCATGAATATCTCTATCTTTGCCATGTTTATCTTCTCCCAACTCAAAAAGTTTTCTGACATTATATGAGGTCTTATTGACTCATTCCAACCTTACAATTTCATTAATAATTTAAAGGTTGCAATTTTCTTTTCCTCTTATCAGTATCAAAAATACTATCATTAAGTTTGCTGTTCCTCAACTTCCTGATTGACAAATTACTGTACTTAAAAGAATTAGGACAAAGTGCTGATGGATAAACAAATGATTAAAAAATATAGGGACAGGTAAAATAGCCAGTATGTTTTTTCAGAGCCATTTGCATTCTAAGATTCATTACAGAGTGGAGGTTATGTGAGGAACAGAGAAATTCAGTTCAAGTTTGTCTAGTTTTGAGGATTTTTAAGAATGTTATGGCAATGAAATAAACTTTTCAATAGATTACTATTTATTATGATGATATTGAATCTTCTATTGCTTTTGCCACATATGGCTTGCAAGACTCAACCAATGAAATGCAGCATCCAGGTTCCTATCCCAATTGATCACAAATATTTACAACAAGGTGACCTACTCATTGGTGGCATGACTTCTTTTTTGTTCATAACTAGAGATGTGGGAAGTTTTAAAGAAGACCCCCATCATTCTCTTCTGGGTGAATCCCTGTAAGATATTATTTTCTTTGTATAGCTATTAATCTAGATTACATTATTTAGTACCTATTCTACATAATATATTTTTTTGCTACAGTGATTAAAAATAATCCTTTAGTGTTAATGTTTAATTGGATGATATTTTTCAGTCGATAAATCATTTTCTTGCACTTGAAGGAAAAAATAGCCTATATTCCTTAAAGTTTAAAAAATTTAACTAATCTTCCAAATTTCATGGCTACTAAATTCGGGAAAGACAGGAATTTCAGTCCTTTTGTTTGTGTTGGAAATTGTACCACCAAATTATAAAACTGATTCTGCAGAAGATGTGAAATTGCATTGAACTACAGGAATAATAATGTTTGCTTAGAATACAGCATATTTTATCTCAATAAAGGAGACATTCAGTTTATTCTAGGAATAATATTCTCATGAGCTGAAATATTTTTCTGAGGAGTAGGGGACTACAGACACATGAACTCTTGCTCCCAATGTTCTTTTATTGGTAAAATCTTCATTTTGCTTTTTTTCGGCCACTTCATTATTTTCTTCCCAATTTCTCAATTACAACAAATATTACCATGGCTATAATTTCACATCATTACACCTATTTTTATAGATGTTGTTAGGAAAGTCTTTGATTTTTGGTTTAATTGTAATAGAGTTTCTAATATTCAAAACGTCTTGAATTATGTAGTAAAATAATAGATGAAACTGCAATATGATTCTATATATGATTCTATAAAATTCATCTTTGCTTGTAGTCTTTTACACTTATTCTGTTGAAGATCGACTAAATTCTAAATTCTAAATGTAGATCATTTTTGCCAATTTTTGCAGTGACGTGAATTAAAATGAAACCACCTCTATGTTAGAATACAGACACACACACACACACACACACACACACACACACACACACACACACACACACAGGGTAATAGTATATAAAACAAATAACATGAAACACTGAGTATCTTCTAAATGATTATTTAGATGGAGCTTAATCTTTAATCAGTTAACTAGTAATAGTGATTATTAGTTTGTTAAAAAAAATTCATGGAGTTAGTTCCATTGTCCTTTATAGATGCAGAATTCCATTTGATACAGCATCTAATTCCTGTTGCAGAGTCCTGACTAAATATTATCAGCATATCCTGACCATGATATTTGCTGTACAGAAGATCAATGAAGATCTCCAGCTCTTACCTAATATCACCCTGGGCTTCAGAATCTATGATAGGTATGCTGGCTATCATGCCAAAATGGAACTTTTTTCTAGCCAGAACAGATTTGTTCCAAATTACAAGTGTGGCATCCTGAACAAACTCATATCAGTTGTTGGGACTGTTAATCCAGGAATTGCTAGTGATATGGCAGATATATTAGAGACTTACAAAGTTCCACAGGTAAGATGGATGGCTTTGTCTTTCCAGATGTATGGTATTGCAAAACTTCAGAATATAATTTAATTTCCTTTTATTTCTCCAATAATCATATTTAAGGAAGAACATTTAGTACATGTATAAAGCTAAAAAAATCAATTTGCAACATTTGTTATTACTACTATTGAGTTTGAAAGATTAATTTTAATGATCATTGGAACTTTGGATCCCCGTAGTCTTCTCATGTAAATTGTTAATGTGATGGGGGGGAGAAACTATATCATCTTTCTACTTTTTATTTATTTATATTTTATTTTATTAATATATTCTGCCTTTCAGGTGCTTAAGGAGGCATAAGTAAGGGTTTTTCCTCTTATATATAGTCCTGACTTACCAACCACAAATGGAAATCTATCACTAAGCAGTGTGATCACTAACATCACATGACTATACTTTACTTACAGCCTCATCTCTGCTTCTGTTGTTAAGCAAATTATCATGATTTGTAAGTGAAACGTCATGTTACCAGGACGTATGATTTCACTTCTGTGCTGCATTAATTCTGCTTGTTTGAAGCAGGTTGTGAAGCCCATGAAATAGTGGTCCATGACCTTGGGATGCAGCAATGGTACACTAAAAGTACGCAAATTGTGAAGCACCCAATGGCTATCATATGACAATTGTGCTGCTGCAATATTCAGAAGTGTACGCATTGGCTGCAAAATTGTTTTATTTTCAGCAATTATGACCTCAAATAGTCACTAAATGAGAAGTTGGTAAACAAGAACTTCCTGAATATTTCTCTAAGACTAACAGATAGGTTGGGATAAGAAAGTGAGACTGACACAATTACTTTCACTTAGTGATTGAAATATATTAAAACAATAAATCTTGGTGAATCACATATTTTAGTAAAAGGAAAAGATATTCTTGAATTTGGAGCCATGCTAAATCATTATAGATGCAATGTGAGCAGAATCAGAAGCTGCATTACCAGTTACAGTAAAGCAGAAATTCCTCCCTGTCCCAATAAGTCCTCCTTGATGTTTTATCCCTTTCCTTCAATATCTCATCTTAACATGAGCAGAACAGATGTTTGAAGAGGAATTGACAGAACTATCATTGGAGATGCAGTGCCACAGCTAGTTAATTTAATATTCTAAACCAAGAAGCACACAAGCAATGGCAGCATAGAAGTCTAAAATAGGGTAAAACAATATTTAAATTTAAGAGTTTTTGGAAGGCAGGTGGAAAAATATTTAAAATATACAATGAAGTAATTAAGATAGCATGTGGTATGTATGCATATACTTTATTTGTTTACTTTATATATTTATTAATTTTATATGCCACTTATCTTGCTATCTAAACCAATTCTGGGCAGCTTACAATATAATAAAAATAGAAATATAAAAACAGTCATAAATATAAAAACAGATTAATTTTGCAAAATATTAAATACAGATTAAAATGTCATGAGCTCAGAGTGGAGCAGAGATGGTGATTTCATTGTCACTAACCCTATGGCCTACAGCTTCTCTATCTGGGCACCATACCTACCAACAGAGCAAGTTTTAAGGCCCTACCTGAAGGCCAGAAAGGTGGGGGTGGATCTCATCTCAGACAAACATTTCAAAGGGTGAGAGTCATGGCAAAAAGGCTCTTATCCTTGACCCCACCAACTGAAATTCCTTGTCTAATGGGGTGCACAGCAGAGGTGGGTTGCTGCTGGTTCGGACCGGTTCGCCCGTACCGGTGGCAGAAATTTGCCCCCGCTCACCGAACCGGCAGTGATGGCCGGCTGACCACACACCCCGAACCAGTCCTCCGGTCACCGCTTCTTGAAAGTGGCTTGCAAAGAACCCTCTGTGCATGCAAAATGTGCATTTTTGATGCAACGCGAACTGGTAGGGAAGGTAAGTAGAACCCTGGTCCACAGCAAGCCTCTTCTGCCAGTACGAGTGGGGCTGGCCAGTCCAATTGGGGCAAATATGTTCCTCAGCTATCTTGGATTCATATAGGCATTAAATATGATAACCAACAGCTTAAATTGGATCCAGAAGCAAATCAGTAGCCAATTTAGACCATGTAATAATGGTATTACATGTGACACTATTATATGTGCTTCCAAAATTGTCCATGCAGTTGCATTCTGGATCAATTGTACCTTCCAACTGCTCTTCAACAGTGGTGGGTTCCTACTGGTGCGGTCCACTCTACAGCACCGGTAGCGGCCAGCACATGGCTCTATTTGTGCACGACAGCTCCGGTGCCGTCTTCGCCGGTCTGTCGCATGGCGCCATATTTTTTGGGGGGATTTTTGGGCTGATTTTGCTTCCTGCGCATGCGCAGAAGCAAAATCTCACAAGGGGATGCGTGTGTGCGTGAGATTTTGGTGATTTTTTTGCTTCTGCACATGCGCGGAAACAAAAAAGCACTGAAATCACATGCGCGTGCGTGTCCCCTTATGAGATTTTGCTTCCGCGCATGCACAGGAAGCAAAATTGCACGAGGGCAGGTGCGTGCCAAAACATGGCGATTCACACGCAGTGCACCGGTAGCGTGAAGAACAAGCAACCCGCCCCTGCTCTTCAAGGGTAAGACCCATGTAGAGCATGTTGCAATAATCCAAATGAGACATGACTGGGGCATAAGTGACTGACCACAGAGCCTCATGATCCAGAAAGAGGCACAACGGGTGCACAACATGAAATTCCACAAATGGTATCATAACCGTGATTGCCACCTGCTCTTTGAGCAGGAGTTCTGAGTCAAGAATGTTAAGAACAAGCTTGCAGATGAATATAAGTGTAAAACAGAAAACATATATTGACGGTGCTTCTGTAGCAGAGTCTGCTTTAAAGATGGAAATTAGGAATAAAAACAGTTACATGAAGTAAGAAACATGTGAATGCTTGTGTGCAAGAAAAAGGACAATTTGAAAGCAGATTGCAGGA
The DNA here is from genome assembly GCA_023053685.1 of Diadophis punctatus similis. Classification (NCBI taxonomy): domain Eukaryota; kingdom Metazoa; phylum Chordata; class Lepidosauria; order Squamata; family Dipsadidae; genus Diadophis; species Diadophis punctatus. The sequence continues at coordinate 308,489 of JALIGW010000123.1, forward strand.
TCTGGAAAGCTACAATGGAAAAAAACAGACTACATTACAAAAGGCCAAAAGTGTGAAGGAAGAAACTGATTTGGCGTTAGACAACGAGCATGCATTTTAATCCAAAAATTGCACCTCATCTTTGCAAGCATGGTGTGTTGATTCAGGAGCTACAAGTCACATGACAAATGACAGAAATTTATTTGCTCACCTTGACCAGAAAAAAACAGAAAACAACATCACCACAGTTAATGGCAATAATGGAATCAGAAGGAATAGAATATGGTTTTCTTTGCTGTACTGTTTACCAGTGTGTCATCAGAAAGATAATTAATCTTTTGTTAGCAGAGAAGCTCACAAAACAAGGCAATGTAGCCTTCCAAGGGACAGTTGTGTCATCACAAAAGGGAATATCTTACTAGCAAAGGCTAAAATTACAGATGAACTGTATCAGCTGAACTGCAATGAAGTGGTTAATATTGCCAAGGAGGAAAAATACTCAAATTGCATTCACACATGAAACAGATTACTTGGGCACAGAAGTCCTGACATAATAAAGAAATTAACTGAGAATGACTATGCAAGTGGAATGAAAATTAGTGATCAAATAATGAAATACAACAGCTGTATAAAGGAAAGATGACAAGAAAAGCCTTTCCAGAGTAGAGCAACAGCAGAGCTGAAAAATCTCTGGACTTAATTCATTCAGATTTTTGTGGTAAAATAAAAACATTGACTCCAGGAAAGTGCACAGATAATGGAATTGAATATATACCGTATTTTTCACACTATAAGATGCTCTGGACCATAAGATGCACCTAGCTTTTGGGGAGGAAAACAAGAAAAAAAATTCTGCCTCTGCCTCCCAGCAATTTGCCTCCTTGCAGCAAACACCAAACAACCTCAGCACGCCCCATTTTTGGCCTTCGCGCATCCCATTTTTGGCCCGTTCCAGGTGGCAATAGGTGGCAGCAATACCAGCTGCCTGGAATGGGCTGAAAATGGGATGTGTGGAGGTCGAAAATGGGGCACATGGAGGCAGCGATAGGTGGTGGCAATGGGTGGCAGTGATCCCTCCCAGCCTGGAAAAGCTGATCGGTGGTATTCCAGGAGGCCAATCCAACCGTCAATCGCTGCTTGTGCTAAATCAGGCTGTGCTGAAGCTGACCAGGCTGTTTGCTGTTTGCTGCAAGGAGGCAAATTGTTGGGAGGCAGAGGCCGAAGGATGGGGTCTGGAGGGTGGGCGGGGCTTCACCAACCTTTGCTCTATAAGACGCAGACATTTCCACCCACTTTTTTTGGGTGGAGGAAAGTGTGTCTTATAGACCGAAAAATACGGTAGGTGAAAACATACAGGTGATTCTCAGAAAGCATGGCATAATATTTCAAAGTATTGTACCATTCAAGCCAGAACAAATTGGGGCTGCAGGAAGAAAGAATCATACTCCATGTGAGAATGGAAAAACCATGCTTTTTGATGCAGATATACCAACCAAATACTGGGAGGAAGTAGTTATGACCACATGCTATCTCCAAAATTGACTACCAGAAAAATCAACTGAGAAAATTCCATATGAACTTTGGGATGGAAAAACCCCAATTTTAAGTCAACTAGAAATTTTTGGAAGCAAGATCTATGTGCACATCCCAAAAGAAAAGTGTACAACATGAGATACTTGTGTAAATGAAAGTGTACTTGTGGGATAAAGTGAATCTCAAAAGGGATACAGAATTCTACACCAAGACACAAACAAGGTAACCATCAGTAGAAGTGTAATTGTTGATGAGTGTGTTCAGGAGCATTGCTGTCACAGTTTCAGAAACATCGCTGTCACATGAAGAAAAGCAACAAAATGAAACAGAAATAGAAATCAATGCAGACTATCCAGATCCTGTAAAGGAAGAACCCAAGCCACAAGAGGTTTCAATTAGGAGATCCACCAGAAGCAATAAAGACATCCCAGCCAAACATCTGTCCTATGTTGCTCGCATAGCATTAAAACCAAAGCCAGATTCATGGGATGAGATGCAAAGATTTCCAACCCATGAGAAACAAAAGTGGATCAGAGCTCCTGATGAAAATTAGTAAACTGCAGACATGGACCCTTTCAGAAATAGCCAGAGCTGGTTTTGCTTTCAAATATGCCGATATGATGTACTCAATAAACCAGTCCTTTGAGAAGGCTGAAAGTCTCGGAGTGCTGAATTGGTTGGGTTCATTAGTCGGAACCTTGACATTGGGGGCATTGCTATATATTGCTACCACTACAGGTCCAGACATCGCAGCTGTCATGTTGCTTCTTTGTAGACACATGAATGAACCACATCAAAGAGACTGGACATCAATCAAGAGATATCATGAGATATCTCAAACAAACAAAGGACTTGAGTGTGAAGCTATCAGCATTTGATTTGAAACTTGTAAGATATGTGGACTCTGATTGGGTAGGTGACCCAAGTATTCATAAATCCACAAGTGGTTAGTTGTTCAAATTATAAAGCAGTCCTATATCTTGGTCCAGCAAGAAGCAGACCTCAGTAGTTTTGTCTTGTACAGAGGCATAATACATTGCTGCTACGTGCCAGTCATGATGCTGTGTGATTACGTCAATTATTTGAAGATCTTGGAGAGCCCATGTCCCAGCCTACAGTCTTAAATGAGGACAATCTAGGATATATCAAGCTTTCTACCAACAAAAAGATCAATGCAAGCACAAAGCGTATTGCTCTCAGACATGATCTAGTTGAACAAAATGTAATTATGCTTACATATTGTGAAACTAATAACGTGATCGCAGATACTTTGACAAAACCACTTCTAAGAAACAGATTTATAGAACTGAGATCTGAAATGGGACTAATATAAGGAGTAGTTGTTGAGTGGGGGTGTTGGAATTCATTGTTGGAATATATTTTTATGCAACAACTACAGTAGTATTTAGCCAGTAGATGACAGTGTCTACAAGTTTGGATCTATGGTATATACTCTATGCTCTTTTGTTCTAAGTAGTTTCCTGTTTCCTGTTATAGTAATACAGTTGAGCAGTAAAGTGTATGGTGACTGTACTCTTTGCTCTGTGGTGCTTTATATAAACAAAATTTCTAATAATAAGAGATTGCACTAAAAAGCAGATCTTAGTAGTTGATTCAGGACAAACTTTTGGGATGACTTCAGACAGATAAGATGTCATGATAAATTTCCTATGAGTGGATTATAATAATAGTTTGTTAACAGAGAGTTTTAAAACTTTATTTTTTTTATTTTAATATTCTTCTTCTTCCTGTTAACTACTTTGTCACTAATATAATATATAGAAGACAGATCAATAATTTGTAACTAGATTTAGTAGTTTAAAAATTGGAAAATACCTGTTTCACAACGGATGGAAATTAATTTTGTACAAATGTATTAATAAGCATTCAACTAGGGGGGAATAATATGTGTACATGTGTTGGTCTTTTTTTAATGCACCTTTTTCTTTTTAATGTTTTAATGTTTTAATTATTTTTTCTTTTTTCTTTTCTGTCCCTTGGGATTTTTGGGGGAGTTTTGTATTTTGTATTTTAACTTTGTCCTGAATAAAATACATATATTAAAAAACAAATTAGGTGATAGCATATGCTGACATATTTTGGAACTATTAATTAAGAGATGACACACATTTTCCTTTTTGTTGTTTTTGTTGTTTCCTTGCTTTTTTTCTATTTACCCATATATTTTTTTCTATTTACCCATATATTTTTATTTCCATAGTTCCCAACTGGCTCCTCACAATATGAAAGTCATTTCTACTACCCCATGGTTCCAGGTGACGAACTTTATTACAGTGGCATTATTCGACTACTCTTGCACTTCAGGTGGACTTGGGTTGGGATACTTACGAAAGGACTTGGCGGAAGAACATTTGAGCACCTAATCTTCTCAAGGTTTCCTATCTATGGCATCTGCATTGCCTTCTTGGAAAAATTCAGACCAGTTTATATCAATAATTTTTTTGATAATCTGAAATGGCTTGTTGAAATGTTTCACCTTCTTGTTAACAGCAAAGCGAAAGCTATTATAATCAAAGATAATTATCTTTTAAATGTAAGATGGTTGTTACGACTACCTGAAATGGAAATAGTTTCTATAAAGCCGAAAGGTAAAGTGTGGATTGTGGCTTCCCAAATGGGTCTTGCGTCATTCTTTTATCAGAAAAGCTGGGATATCCAAGGCCTCCATGGTGCTCTGAACTTTGCAGCTCATTCAAGTGAAATTACAGGATTCCAACACTTTCTCCAGACAAGAAACCATTTCTCCTCAAAAGAGGATGGTTTTGTCAAAAATGTGTGGGAGCAAGCATTTGGCTGTGTGTTTCCAAATCCATCTGAGAATGAGGAAACTGAAGATGTCTGTACAGGGAGGGAGAAACTGGAGAGGCTCCCTGGGGCCTTTTTTGAAATGAGGATGACCAGTCAGAGTTACAGTATATTCAATGCAGTGTATGCTGTGGCACATGCTTTACATGCCATGATGTTTGGCCAACAACACAGGCAAAAACTGAATGGCAGAAAACTGAGTCTCCAGGATCTCCAGCCATGGCAGGTAATTTGGTGAATAGTCAATTTTGTTGGAAATGGGATATGAACTGACTCCCCAGCTTCTCACAGCCTTCTGATCATAAAGAGCAGTCAGAATTATATGGGAAATTATTAACAACTTCCAGGTTTAGTTTTTTTATCTTTTTCTCACCTTATGTGAGATTTGTATAATCTCTATGAATTTTTTTTTATGTTTTCTGGTTCACTTACTTTCTAGTTATTTTCCGTAGGTAGTTAGGATATATGCTTTACATTTTCTTCCCCCTCCCCACATGCAATACACACAGAGGTGGGTTTCAGCAGGTTCTGACCAGTTCTGGAGAACCAATAGCAGAAATATATATAACCCTTTCCTGGTGAAGAGCTGATAGAGAATAGAGCCTGTGGCCTAATGGCTAAGCTGCTGCCTTACAAGGCAAGCAGCCAGGTTCAAATTCCAGTAAGGGTATGGCTATCTGACAAGAGCTAAGTAGCTTGAAATAGATCTATAATAGTTTCCCTTTATTTTCATTTATCAGCAAAAAATGCTACACACACACAAACACACACACACACACATACACACAATTATTATTTTTAGATGTTTTTCTGACATCTCGGTTGAGAGCCGAGGTGGCGCAGTGGTTAAAGGCAGCACTGCAACCTACTTCAGCTGACTGCTAGTTCAGCAGTTCAGCTGTTCAAATCTCACCGGCTCAAGGTTGACTCAGCCTTCCATCCTTCTGAGGTCGGTAAAATGAGGACCCAGATTGTTGGGGGCAATATGCTGAACTCTGTAAACCGCTTAGAGAGGGCTGTAAAGCACTATGAAGTGGTATATAAGTCTAAGTACTATTGCTATTTCTACTATTTTTGATGTTTTGTATGTCTGCTGTGAGCCGCCCAGAGTCCCTATGGAGTTGGGCAGCATAGAAATTGAATGAATGAATGAATGAATGAATGAATGAATGAATGAATGAATAAATAAATAAATAAATAAATAAATAAATAAATAAATAAATAAATAAATAAATAAATAAATAAATAAATAAATAATAAATATATTAAAAGGATATGGTACTCTCTAATCAGTTTGTCTCTAATAAAAGCAGATGACAAGCTTCACAAGGTTCTTGCAAATGTAAGGCAAGCTCAGTTATATTTATTTGTTAAACAACATATTTCCTCAATAAATTATATCTTTACATATTAACATTTGCATCATTTTAGGGGCTGGATTATTGTTAATTTTTGAAAGTTAGTAGACTATATGCAAAATATTTTGGATCAAGGACAATCACCCTTGAGAGGAATGCTAGCACCTTTGAGTAGGGACAATCTGCCACATATTTAAACGGTTCAACTAAAAAGATTAATATGGTATCACATAGTTTTATATATTAAGCATGCTTTTTTTCTTGCTTTTTTCATATTCAGCTTCATTTCTTTTTGAAAAAAGGCTCATTTAACAACAGTGTTGGAGATAAAATTTCCTTTGCTGAAAATAGAGAACTGATTACACAACTGGATATGGAGAACTGGGTCATTTTCCCTAACCAGTCTTTGTATCACATAAAAGTTGGGAAGCTGGATCCTTGGGTTGCTGAAGACCAAATGTTCACCATTAATGAAAAAGCTATCAACTGGCCCAGCACTTTCAATCAGGTAAGTTTTGAATGTAGTTGATTTGTTTGAATTATTGGGATGATATCCAAAGAGTAGCTTGATGTCATTTAATATAAATAACATTAAATACTGGAAAGAAATGCCAGCAAGTAAGAATTCAAACTTTCTGAAAATCAGGGATATTTCTATAGTAGTGGTCAACCATAATTTATCAACTTTTCTCCCAAATACATAATTAAATGCTTACATTTTCCTTCTTTTATTTACTGGGCAGACCCTACCTACTTCCATGTGTACTGAAAGCTGCCTCCCTGGTTATTTTAAGAAAAAACAAGAGGCAAAGCCATTTTGCTGCTATGATTGTCTTCGATGTCCCAAAGGGAAAATGTCAAGTCAGAAAGGTAAGAGACATTATTAATCGATGGTTCTGCAGGACAGCCCAAGAAAATCCACGAAGATATAAGTACAGGAGCTGAATTATATTATATATAATTCAGGTCATTTTTGTTTAGTGGCCAGTCATTAAGTGAAGCAGATGCTAAGCGAAATCACAAGAGTGCTTTATGAAGTTATTTCATCTTTTCTTTTCTCTGTAGATTTTTCAAGGTCTTAAATGTGATAAATGATCACATTTAAATAAATTGTTGAATAAGAGAGTCACTAAATGAAAACTACCTTTGGTGCTTTTCCTGTATTCCCCCACTCTTTGGAATACTCATCCTAGAGCTTGGCTAATTAGCAAGAAGAAAATTGATGTTTGTATTTATATTCATTAGAGATGAAGTGATTGAAGGAGAATTGCAGGCACAAAATGGAGAACACTTTGAGAAGAGGACACTAGTGCTGTCTGTTTGACTAGTGCATTGATAACTGTGAGCAATGAGTCACAAAGAAAACAATAGTCTTTAATATGAAATTGGTTAGAGTTCTGTCAGTATCTGGCAGCAAACTATACAGGAATGGGGTTCCAATAAACTAATTCAGGCAATCGCTCTACTTTCCAATGGAGGAAAGGAAAAAAATGGATCAAGTACAGGGTAATACATACCAAATGCTGTAATGGCATGTAAACATATGACTGAGAGAAAAATAATGTAAAGGTTGTAAATATGGGCCTTTATCACAAAGTTACTTATTGTCATTATCATAATTATGAATCATTACTGTTTGAAGTAGTTGCTAAATGAGGATTACCTGTAAAGCATTCCATTTCTCTTCGTTTGGGATTATACCCTACATTTGATTTTAACAACGTATCATCCTAACTTGCCCAAAATCTGTTCCACTTGATTTAGAAAGCATCAGGATTTTTGCTTGAAAGGAGAATAGGAAACAATAGGAAACAATAGGAAAACATGAAGAATGTTAAATCTAAATCATCTTAGACAAAGAGAATCCTAAAACATTTATTTTTATTGATATTATTTTGAATAATGCTTTTTTAAAAACCTTTCTGAAGATTGATGTAGAAATAAAACCAGAGAAATATATAGAGATGGCCCAAGTAATGTAATGAATTCATGAGTAAGTAATATTCCTTCCCTTAGCAGAGAAATCTCATATTCTCCTGTGCTCCCTTAGGTACTAAATATAAGAGTAGAAAGTCAAATCTAGAAAGTCAAAGCGAGTACTGCTTACAAAAAAAAAAACATGTAAATGATATTAAGTACAGTATAAGCATACAATATATACTAATTTATATATTTTAATTCTAGACATGGATGACTGTTTGAAATGCCCAGAAGATCAATATCCAAATAAGAACCAAACTTCATGTATTCATAAGAAAATAACTTTCTTGTCGTATGAAGAACCAATGGGAATAAGCATGGTTATTTTGGTACTTTTCTTTTCTCTCTGCACACTTGTGGTGCTGGCAACATTTTTGAAATATCACCATACTCCCATCGTCAAGGCAAATAATCGAAATCTCACCTACCTTCTACTCATCTCCCTCTTTCTCTGCTTCCTTTGCTCACTGCAGTTCCTTGTTGCACCAAGTAATATAATATGTCTCCTACAACAAATTAGCTTTGGCATCATCTTCTCAGTGGCTGTGTCTTCTGTGCTGGCAAAAACCATCATTGTAGTTCTGGCTTTCATGGCTACCAAGCCTGGATCGAGGATGCAGAACTGGGTGGGAAGAGGACTGGCCACCTCCATTGTTCTTTCTGGTTCCTTGATTCAAATAGGTATCTGTATGGTGTGGCTGTTCACATTTCCTCCTTTCCCTGACATTGACACACATTCAGAAATGGAAGAAATCATACTCCAGTGCAATGAAGGCTCATCTACCATGTTCTACTGTGTCCTGGGCTACATGGGCTTTCTGGCATCTGCCAGTTTCACTGTAGCGTTTTTCTCTAGGAATCTCCCCAGCAGTTTCAATGAGGCCAAATGTCTCACATTCAGCATGCTGATCTTCTGCAGTGTGTGGATCTCTTTTGTTCCATCCTACCTGAGCACCAAAGGCAAATACATGGTGGCTGTGGAGGTTTTCTCCATTTTGGCCTCCAGTGCAGGATTGCTTGTCTGCATATATTTCCCCAAATGTTATATAATTATTTTTAGGCCAGACCTAAACAACAGGGAACAGTTAATAAAGAGAAAATATTAATAATACAAACTAAAAATTCTATTTCCATGTTTTGCTCTTTTAGTATCCAATGGGAACCTGACTGTTAGCAAACATCTGTGTGAATATATGTACATATAGTGCTTTGTCATTGTACAGACAATTATCACCACTTGTTAAGTTTAAAATCCAATTGGGCTAAGGCTAAGAATAATCAGCACAGAATCTGGTGGTGGTTCAGTTTTCAAGCAATCCAGAATGGGACAAGGCATTATGGCCACATGACCCTGCCCATCCAACTTTCCTAGACTGGCTGATCAACCACAGACCTTTGTCCATGGCTAGTCCTCTACCAGTGATACACCAGCACCACTACTATGACGTTGTTTTTCTGAATAGGCTCCCTAGTTGTAGCCGATGCATCACGACCAAAGTCTTCACAGCCAATTCCCACTGTGGATTGACTAAATGCACTTTTGGTGCTTCACAAGCTTCTTCCTTCCTCTCTCCTTCTCCTCCCCTTTTTCAACTTCTCCTCACCCCTTTCTTCTCCTTCTCCCTTCTAACCTCCCTATCTCCTTCCTTCCCCTCTCTATCCCCTCTCCTCTTCCCCCTCTTCCTCCCTCTCATTTCTCTCCAGAGAGCATCCATTCAAATATATATATATATTAGGAGTAACATCTGAGCAACTCATCTCCCTATGCTTCCAACATCTAAATTAATAATAATGACATTAGTTCTCTTCTATGTTAATACTTCTATAATTCTAATCATTTTAGGTATATATTTATACAAATATAGTGCTGCCTCAAACAATCAAATACTATGTCACCTAGGTCTCAAATCCTTATCTTATCACCATCCTTCCACTTCAATTGGTGTTAACTAACTTATAACCATATTCATTCTCCATCTTTTATATATAATACAATGCCATCTCCTCTTTTGTTACATCTGTACCTCCCTCCACCTTGCCAATCAAACACTGCTGGCCAAGCTGTGCTTCCCCCCCACCTGTCCTTCACCATCCAAATGCTGCTGGCAAAGCCATGCCTGTCACCTCGTTGCCATCCAAATGCTACTGTGAAAATGACACCATGGTTTCCCCCTGAGAAAGTAGTTGAAAACAAACATGCCAAAATACTTTGGGACTTTCGAATTCAGACTGACAGGGTTTTGGAACATAATACGCCAGACCTCACGATTGTGGAAAAGAAAAAAGTGTGGGTCATTGATGTCGCCATACCAGGTGACAGTCAAATTGATGAAAAACAACAAGAAAAACTTAACCAATATCAGGACCTTAAAATCGAATTACGACGACTCTGGCATAAACCAGTACAGGTGGTCCCAGTGGTAATCGGCACACTGGGTGCTGTGCCAAAAGACCTTAACCGGCATTTGAAAACAATAAACATTGACAAAATCACGATCTGTCAGTTGCAAAAGGCCACCGTACTTGCATCTGCTCACATCATACGAAAATACATCACACAGTCCTAGACGCTTGGGAAGTGTTCGACTTGTGAGGTCTGGCATATTATGTTCCAAAACCTTGTCAGTCTGAATTCAAAAGTCCCAAAGTATTTTGGCATGTTTGTTTTCAACTACTTTCTCAGGTTTATGATCCCACCAGTTCTTTGCCACTGGTAGGTGGTAGTTGTGGCACAGGTTCCAATGAAGCATCTGGGCCACATAGTTGTGCCTCTGTTTGTAGTCTGTCTGTGCGATTTTCTTGCAGCCGCTGAGGATATGATCAATTGTTTCATCAGCTTCCTTGCAAAGTCTGCATTTTGGGTCATCAGCTGATTTTTCGATCTTGGCTTTGATTGCATTTGTTCTAATTGCTTGCTCCTGGGCTGCAAGAATCAAGCCTTCTGTCTCCTTCTTCAGTGTTCCATTAGTGAGCCATAACCAGATATTCTCCTTATCAACTTTTTCTTCAATCTTGTTGAGGAATTGCCCATGCAAGGCTTTATTGCATCAACTGTCGGCTCTAGTTTGCATTGCAGTTTTCCTATACTGATTCTTTGTCTGCTGCACTTTCAAAAGCTTCCGGTTGTTTACTTCAATCAATGCAGGTTCTTTACTTTCTTTGATGTATTCTGCCAATGCATGTTTTTCTTCTTCTACTGTTTTATTATTATTATTATTATTATTATTATTATTATTATTATTATTATTATTATTATTATTATTATTATTATTATTATTATTATTATTATTATTATTATTATTATTGTTGTTGTTGTTGTTGTTGTTGTTGTTGTTGTTGTTGTTGTTGTTGTTGTTGTTGTTAACATTAACATTAACATTAACATTAACATTAACATTAACATTAACATTAACATTAACATTAACATTAACATTAATTATCTTAGGAAAAATAAGGTTAATGTTTAATCAAATTTCAGTTTATTGGTTTGGCTGGATGGGATGTGTATGTTGGTGCATGTCTCTCACTGAAAAGGTAGCTTAATAGTAATAATGGTAATAAGAATATTACATTTCAGCCACTCTCTTCAACTGCCCATCACCATCCAAACACTGCTGGCCAAGCTGTGCATGTAATCACCCTTGCCATCCAAACACTAATGGTGCAACTGCACCTCCCCCTCCACTCCAAATGCTGCTGATTAATGTGACACTGCAATTCCCCAGCACTCCCTATACCACCACCCTTTCCAGCACCATTGCTACCAATGTCCCCTGTACATCTCGCTGTCAGGCACATATGAAAAATACGCAAGAAGCCAGAAGTGCCAGAGGTGGAATTGGCTGTGAAAACTTGGGTTGTGATGCATTGGCCATGACTAGGCAATCTCAAAGAAGCAGTGGAGTAGTAGTGTTGGTGGTATATCACTGGTGGAGAACCAGCCATGTACAAAGGCCTGTGGTGGGTTAGCCAGTCTGAAAAAGCTGAGGTGAAATTGGCAGGGTCATGTGGCCATGATGAATTGTCCTAGACAAACAATATCCAGATAGGGAAAGACCTGCAGGGTTCCTTTATGTATTCAATAATTAGGATTTAAGGTTCTATGTTGGCATTGGTAAAGGTAAAGGTTCCCCTTGCACATATGTGCTAGTCATTCCCAACTCTAGGGGGCAGTGCTCAAAGCCAAAGAGCCAGTGCTGTCCAAAGACGTCTCCATGGTCATGTGGCCAGCATGACTAAACAGCGAAGGCGCACAGAAAGTTGTTACCTTCCCACCAAAGGTGGTTCCTATTTTTCTACTTGCATTTTTACATGCTTTCGAACTGCTAGGTTGGCAGAAGCTGGGGCAAGTAATGGGAGCTCACTCCATTATGCAACGCTAGGGATTCGAACCGCTGAACTGCCGACCTTTCTGATTGACAAGCTCAGCATCTTAGCCACTGAGCCATCATGTTCCTGATGTTGGCATAGGATACACAATATAAGGAGCCAAAGCTAATAATTACCATGAATCACATGTGTGAGGTTTGTGATCATGGAAATACTCTAGGGTCAGCAAAATGGGAATGTGAGATATGGAATCTAGATGGCAGTAAACCAGAGTGTTGACCAAGTTTCATCTGTAGTTCCTTTTTCACCCAGGCCAAAGATGTAAAGCACAGTGGCTGACCATCAATGATTTCCACAACTAGTAGTGGTTGAAAGACAAAAAGGCCTGGATAACTGACATATCATTTTTCTCCAATAGTTTCTGTCCATCTAATATGTTCCAGTAGAGTTGGTATGTTCCATGTCCCCTCCATTAAATTGTGTGGGACCTAGGTTTCATATTTTCTTTCTTATGGTCCAACATGCTCCCTAAGTTAATGATGACCCATCTTTTAGGGTTCCTTGAAAACCTGGTGTTGTCCAAGGCTGCAGTTTGATGTTAATTATTTAATTAAGTCCCCTGTTTTTGTTTGGTGGGTTGTCAACTCTGAAGCGAACCTGGCTGAAGCCATCTTGTGCTGCCTCATAGTTGTCACAAATCCTGAGAGAGGGAAGGGAGGGGGGAAGTAGATGGTCCAGCTAAAAGTCAAAATAAAAAAAAATTCTGTGGGAACCAAGGTCATCGTAACAGGTGGCTGATGAAGGAGGAGGGGAGCCTGCCAGCTGTATCCATTGGACAATGTAACACCTGGGAGGGGGGAGTTTTACTCTTTTAATTAGGTGGAAACTGCGGGAACCTTTAGAGTTGGTTTTCACTGGCTTTGGCGATATGATGTATCCAATAAACATGTCCTTTGAGGAATTTACCTGCCTCGGAGTTCTGCTTTTGATGGGTGCATTACTCAGAACACTGACATGGATTTTGTTACAGCATTATAATTCAGGCTGTCTGTTGATTTAATGTCCTTGTTTTTATGTCTTTTTGTGCACTATCAAAGATCTACTGGAGATAGGCAGCCAATAATTTTAAATAAATTAATCAATGAACAAATTAATAAATATTGAGAGATTCCTTGCTTTTTAGCAAACCTTTGCAGTGGCTTCTAAATTCACTCTAGCTTGGGTTTGAAAAGATAAGTATTTTCAATAGGATGAAGTCTGAAATCCTTGGATGGAATTGCTCTTAGGGTTTGGACTTGAGTTGCAAATATTTAACCTCGGTCCTATAATCAATCTAGGTAGGGCAATGCCAATTTCCTGATTGAGTTGGGTTTGGGATTTTAGCAAGCAAACACAAGAGGGTTCTGTAGTTGGACACTTCCCACTTGCACATGCTTCTCAGCAGGATGCTGTGTACCAGTAGGATATCCAGCTGGCAACACATATTTTGTGACAGTTTAAAGAAACATTTTTGGCAGAAATACAATATGTAAAAAATGGCAGTGATCATATGAAAAACTAAATAGTAAGTAAATAGTCCATGCAATCATAAACTAACATCAGAAACCAATTATCTGAGTTACAAAATATTTAAGGACATTTCATCAAGTTTTGATTCATTCTTCGACATCAGCCACCAATTTGCTTCTTGGCCACTGATAACCCTCACATTTTTCATGTGTATACATTCTGCTTGCTGCTTCTGTGATCTTTTTCACAGTTCTCTCTATTGATTGGGCATGACAGGGACACTGTGGTACTTGTATTGGTTTGTCAATGAACTTGTTTAATTCTGCTATAGTCAGTTTGCACATCAAATAGATAGTCATGTAGGCTAGGATTAAACAAACAAGAACACTTCTTCGATTTAAAAGATGAATAACAGATTATTATAAGATATGGGACGATTGGTATAAATGGTTAAATAATAAATGTATAGGTTATGAATGATTATGAAGTTTGAAAGGTGCTAAGGAATTGTAAAAATGAAATATCTTTGTATTTAACAGTACTATTGTAAAATTGATAGATAAGAAAGGAAAACGTTTAAGATAAAGAGAAAACTACGCAAGGATGGATTTATATGTATAGTTAATTGTAAACAGAAAAGAGGGACAAATGGATCTGAAATGGATGTAAAATGATATGGGATAAATGTCAAATAGGGAAATTGTAAAAATCTTTTAAAAATCTTTAATAAAAATTATATTAAAAAAAGATGAATAGCAAATTTAAGGACTATGGATATCTCAATTCTCCATCCTGGGTGGAGCTAGCCGCCAAGAGTGGGTATTGGCACAGCCTTCCAGCCAATAGAGACTGAGTCTGGAAAAGTATAAATAGTGGCTCTAGGCCCTGGTTCCCCCTCTTTTGACTCAGTCTAGCCAACTGACTTGTGCCTTTTCATCTAGATTACTGCAAGTATAAGTGTATTTTTCCCTATTCCGCTAATCTTATTTAATTTTTCTTTCCCTGTACGAGCCCCCCAGGCATTAATTTCTGTCATAATCGAATGATCCTGGGTGAAGGCAGTCGGCCGCAAGTCTGACTGCCGCTCGCCCCTCCAGCCGAAGGCCCAGTGCGAACCTCAAAATTTTAAAAATCCTTTTCTTAATTTTTATATTTCTCTTTAATTAATACCGGCTGTGTGAGGGAGTGGGAAAGGGCCCCGCAGCGCCAAGGGGGCCGGCGGTGGCCTACCGCACGCCTGAGCATTGAGGCGAGGCCGGCACAAAGTGCCTTCTTTTATTGAGAGACCTGGACTGCCAATTCTGCCCGTTCGTTTTTGTGCCTGATCGGAAGGAGAGCCAAGGGGCCAGTCGACAGCACTAAGGGCCTTAACGTCTCTCTCTTGCTCGGCCGGACTCGCGCAAGCCGTCCGCACCGACCGCGAGCCTCCCGATCCCCAGCTGATGGCTGTAATAACTCCAAGGGATCGAGAGAGCCGCAGGCCTCGCCCGTTACTCGGCCGGATTCGCGCAAGCCATCCGGACCGATAACGAGGCTTCTTCATCTGCCTTCTTGCTTTGAAGCCTGTGGAGCGTGGCCGGACCGGCGCAAGCCATCCGCGTCCCCTCCCACCCTTCCGAAAGCCAGCTGAGTGATCGCCGGGCCAGATTAGAGCAAGCGATCCACGCCCAGGCCCGACAGCTCTTCTATTGCCGACTGACAGCTGGGAGCAGCAGAGCCTTCAAGGTGCCGCGTTCTCCCTCCGAAGCTGACAGCGATCCAGGCAGCGCCCCCCCCACCTTCGTTGGAGCCTCTCAGCCTCCGCATACCTCTTCACCTAAGTGCCTGACCTCCGCGAAGGCCTCTCCTGCTCACGACGGCCATTTTCCTCACTGACTCGTGGCCGGCGGCCATTTTGAATACCAAATTAGGCTAGGCGGCCATTTTAGGTGTGGGTTGGGCCCGGCAGCCATTTTGAGTGTGGAGTGTGGCCAAGACTTCTCTAAGCGGCCATTTTGAGTGTGTCTTAAAAAAAAAAACCAAAAAACAAAAAAGGAAGAAAAAAAAAGAAATTCTTTTACCTTGGGGATTTATTTTTGACAACTTTGCTTTTCAGCATGACTGAGAGAAGTCATCGCTCTGGCAAGGCCAAGGCCAAGACACCAAGGCCGCAAACTGACCAGACTGAGCCAGCCAGTGCGGCCTCAGCCGAGAGGGATCGGTCCCCCATCCGGCCTCGCTCGCCTAGTCCCTCAGCCAGGGACAGGGCCACTAGAGACAAGCAGGGTCCGCTGCCAACCGACAGGGGTGCCAGTAGGCAGGATAGGGACTCCTTAACCAGGCACCAACAACCACGGTTCCCTGATAACGTCTCCATTGACGATGCTAACCTTCACAAATCTAGGGCGGATGTCTGGGGCCCGAAGGGGACCCGCAAGGGGACAGCCCCTAGTAAGAGCTCTGCCAAGGACCCTCTCCGGTCCAAGGCAGTACAAGACAGGATTGACATGGCAATTAGGCAGGGCATTGAGGCAGGCATCAGAGCTATGGCCGGAACGTCTAAACATCAGACAATTACGGCTAAGCCTCCACAGGACCAGCACTCGGCGGACCAATCTTGCCCTGAGCCTGAGGAGGAGGAGGAGGACGAGGAAGATTCCTCTGATCCTCTGGTTAACCTCCAAGATGACTCTGATTCTGAGGAGGAATTAGGTATCACCATTCCTGAGCTAGCCATGTCGGATGACAAGGACTTGGGCCCAGAACCCGCAGTCTCCTCTGCTCTTTTTCAGCCTGCTCTCTTCAGGTCTTTATTACATAAGGCGAAAACCACGGCCAATTTAGTCACTCCGTCCGGGGCTTCTGATCAGACACCAGAACCTGACCCCATGTTTGAGCCCACGGCATCACAGACAGACGTGGTCCCGGCCCCAAAGCTTTTTGTGGAAGAGGTCCTGAAACAGTGGCGGAACCCAACATCTGGGTCCCTTTCCAATGCAACTGATAAACGCTTTTATAACGTTGACTCTGCTTTGGCCCAACACCTTACAGTGCCACCCGTGGACAGCCCGGTCCTGACCCTATTCACCAACGGTCAGATGCCAGGGGAGCCAGAGGAGCTTCTTCGCCCGGAGGACCGAAGAGCAGAGGCGACTCTTCAGAGGACGCACCAGTCGGCCGCATGGGCGTTGCAAGCCTCTTCCACCGCTTCCTTCTTCTGTCGTACGTCGGTTAAGTGGCTCTACGCTCTCCAGGACCACCTGCCACCATCAGATCTTCGGGCCCACCAGGATCTCAACAAGCTCCTGGCAGCAGCCCAATTTACATCTGATGCCACCTTACAATCTGCCCGCTTTGCGGCAAGGGCCATGGCGTCAGCAGTGGTGACCCGGCGTCTAGCTTGGCTGCGCAGTTGGCAAACTGACGCAAAGTATAAGTGGAAGCTAGCCTCTAGCCCCGTAACGAGCCAGGCACTTTTTGGTGAGCCACTTAACCGCATACTAGTAGAGACAAAAGATAAGAAGAAGGTCCTTCCTTCTACTAGCCGTAAGGGTCCGTCCCGTTCCACCTCCTTCCCCAGGAGGAGCTTCCGGGGAACTTACCAGGGTAACAATAGAGCCCAGGGACCATCCCAGTCTAACTCCCAGGGGCAGACCCAGGGCCAATTCGGCCCCCGTCAGAGGTTTTCTTCTGACAGGCCGTTCCGGGGCAACCAATTCAAACTGCCCTTTAAGGGGGCCGGTGGTCACCCCTTCCGCCGGAATAAATAGATCTCCGGCCGGTCCTCCCATAGGGGGTCGTCTGGCTCTCTATGCCAGCCGATGGGAGGAAATCACCAATGACGCATGGGTTTGCCAAACCCTGAAGTCAGGTCTTTCTCTGGAGTTTCTCTCCACCCCCCCGAGGTTCTTTCTGCGATGCCCTCTATCTTCAAATCCACAAAAACGCGTTCTCATGAATCAGGCCATCCAGCACCTGTTGGACATTCGAGCCATCCATCAGGTGCCTGAGAACCAGCAGGGGGAGGGCTTCTACTCCATTTTGTTTGTAGTGCCCAAATCCTCGGGAGGGTGGAGAGCAATATTGGACCTTAAGCGCCTCAATAGGTACATAGTCCACAAGAAATTCAAAATGCACACCCTGCAGTCAATTCTGGCAAGTATTAGGAAGGGAGATCTACTGTCATCCATAGATCTCTCGGAGCCTTACCTCCACATCCCAATTCGGCCATCTCACCGCCAGTACTTGCGGTTTTGCTATGCAGGGGTGCATTATGAATATGGGGCGCTCCCCTTTGGCCTGTCCTCTGCGCCAAGGGTTTTCACTAAGGTCTTGGCGGCCTTGACCGCTCACCTCAGGTCCATTCCCATCAGGATCCAGTGCTACC
The DNA here is from genome assembly GCA_023053685.1 of Diadophis punctatus similis. NCBI lineage: Eukaryota > Metazoa > Chordata > Lepidosauria > Squamata > Dipsadidae > Diadophis > Diadophis punctatus. Next base: position 326,369 of record JALIGW010000123.1, read on the forward strand.
TGGACGATATTCTCATCTCCTCAGCCTCTCCTTCTCAGGCTGAGAGAGATGTTCAGGTAGTGCTTACCACCCTTGACCACCTCGGCTTCTTGGTCAATCGACCCAAGAGCCAGCTTAACCCATCTACCAGGATCGTCCACTTGGGGGCGATCATTGACTCCCTGGAGTGTAAGGTGTATCTATCCCAGGAACGGAGAGACAGCCTATTGGATTTAACCAGACAAGTTCTGAAGCAAAATTTAGTTCCGCTGAACCTGCTGTCTTCCCTCCTGGGGAAGATGATTTCAGCTATTCATATAGTCCCATGGGCACACCTACACTCCAGGGACCTTCAATGGCTCCTTCTCCCCTATCAACGTCAGGGTCGAGCTAACGCCCCTACAAAGGTAAGGCCTCAGGCCTCAGTCAGGGAGTCATTAAAATGGTGGACCACGTCTGCGATTCACAGGGGTACCTGTTTCCTCCCCCCACAACAGATTGTTGTCACCACTGATGCTAGCCTGTCAGGGTGGGTGGCCCACGCAGGCTCTCTGGTGGCTCAGGGTACGTGGTCACAGTCTGAGGTGTCCCTCAGTATTAATATATTAGAGTTAAAGGCAGTAACACTTGCCCTGCAACAGTTTCTCCCCCTTGTAGAGAATTCACACGTACTGGTCCTAACGGATAATGTGGCCACCAAGGCACACATTAATAGGCAAGGGGGAACCATGTCTGGCCAGCTGATGACCGAGGCCATGCAACTAGGCCTCTGGGCTGAACGTCACCTATTATCACTTGAGGCTGAGCATATTTCGGGGGTAGATAATGACACGGCAGACTGGCTTAGCCGCAATCAAATAGATAATTCTGAATGGAGCCTGCATCCCACGCTATTTCACCAGCTAGTGCAGCACTTTGGTCAGCCAGTGATAGACCTATTTGCCACCCCTGACAACGCTCAGCTACCCAGGTTCATGTCCAGATACCATTCGCAGGGGGCGGAAGGGACTGATGCCCTCCGCTGTCGGTGGCCCCGAGGTTTGCTTTATGCCTTTCCTCCAATTCCCATCATTCCGCAGGTCATCCGGAAATTGTTGGAGGAGAGAGCCGAGATGGTCCTTCTTGCGCCCAACTGGCCAAGGAGAGCGTGGTACGCCGACCTGGTCTCCCTGTCATTTTCCCCCCCATGGAGGATCCCTCCGACAGAGTGGTCGCTTGTGCAGGGGTCAGTGCAGCATCCAGAGCCTCACTGGCTGCAACTGACCGCCTGGCACTTGAGCGGCTCACTCTGACGAGCCGCCGGGTCCCCGAGGACGTCTTGGAGGTCTTAATGGACTCCCGCAGGCCGTCCACACAAAGAATTTATGCTGCCTCCTGGAGAGCTTTCTGCTCCTGGTGCGCCAAGGAAGGGCATTCCCCATTAGATCTGTCAATCATAAATGTATTGCAATTCCTCCGTCAGGGGCTGGCCAAGGGACTTTCCCCTAGCACTCTCAGGCGTCAGGTAGCCGCCTTGTCTACGGTCCTATCCTGTCCATCCCTGGGGACACTCTCAGCCCATCCCCTGATCTCCAGATTCCTGAAGGGTGCCGTCAATCGATGCCCCCCAGTCATACACAGGTACCCCACCTGGGATTTGACCAGGGTGTTATCAGCACTCACAGGGGGTGTGTTTGAACCTTTGGAATCCATCCCTCTGGATTACCTGTCATACAAAGTAGTGTTCCTGGTGGCGGTTACTTCTGCCCGCCGCATCTCTGAACTGGCGGCTCTTTCTGTTAGGAGTGACCTTTGTGTTTTCCACCAGGACAGGGTGATCTTGCGATTGGACCCCACCTTTCTTCCAAAGGTGAACTCATATTTCCACCGGGCTCAGGAGATTGTACTGCCCTCCTTTTACCCCACTCCTTCTTCTGACATTGAAAGGCAGTGGCACCTCCTGGACGTGAGGCGAGCACTGGACATGTACATTCGAAGGACCTCTACCATTCGCAAAACCGAGGCCTTGTTTGTATCTTTCCACCACACTTCCCTGGGGAGGAAAGCATCCTCTGTCATGGTGGGTCGGTGGATTCGCACTGTCATTACTGTTGCCTATGAACAACTTTCTCTACCACGACCCACCAGAATTACGGCCCATTCCACGCGCAGCGCGGCCACCACTGCTGCCTGGAACACAAGGGCTTCCATTGAGGAGATCTGCCGAGCTGCCGCTTGGGCTTCTCCTACACCATTTGTCCGGCACTACAAATTGGACGCTTTCGCCTCTCAAGAGGCAGACTTTGGGCGGAAGGTGCTGGAACAGGTAACTTTGAAGGGTGGCGGTCCCAGCCAGAATCCGGAGGCCCTCCCTGGGGACTGAATTGCTTTGGTATGTCCCACTCTTGGCGGCTAGCTCCACCCAGGATGGAGAATGAGACGTTGTACTCACCTGAGACGTCCATTCTCGTCCGGTGGAGCTAGCCGCCAAGTCCCTCCCTGTGTTTTTTCTGGCTGGACTTAGGTTATGTTATTATGAGTCATTAGGTATTTAGGCCATAGTTTCATAGAATACATTCTGAAATCTTAGGTAGTTAGTTTTAGGTACGTAGGAGTACTGCCCTGCAGGGTTGGTTTGTCATCTTAACCTATTTGATTAATAAAGTTGTTGCAGTTTTTTTTGGCACATCGAGTCTGGCATTCGTTCCTCGTCAAAAGAGGGGGAACCAGGGCCTAGAGCCACTATTTATACTTTTCCAGACTCAGTCTCTATTGGCTGGAAGGCTGTGCCAATACCCACTCTTGGCGGCTAGCTCCACCGGACGAGAATGGACGTCTCAAGTGAGTACAACGTCTCATTTACAGTTCCTACTTTAAGATCTTGTTTTTATGATCATTGACAATATGAGCCGTGGTTAGATTACAGTACTGCAGGTTACTTCTGCTGACAGCCTCGCTGGCAGCAGTTTGGCAGTTTGAGTTTCACTGGCTCAAGGTTGACATCCTTCCATCCTTCCGAGGCCGGTAAAATGAGGACCCTGATTGTTGGGGGCAATATGCTGACTCTGTAAACCATTTAGGGAGGGCTGTAAAGCACTGTAAAAGCGGTATATAAGTCTAAATGCTATTGCTATTCTGCATTTCTCCTCATGATAATATATAAACACCTCACTAAGCCAAGGAGAGCTTCCTAGGATATCACTGTAGGTGACAAGGCAACTGCAAATGGAAAAAATGAACTTTGTTGCAAAGAGATGCAAAAAGGTACAAAGTATTCTGGGTTTTTTTTGGAGCGTAGAATAAAGAATAAAGATGGCCTAGCTTTTGAATGTAGCAGGAATTCTTCCATCTTTTCCATTATTAATTTCAGCTTGTCTCAAAAACTTTTCTGTCATTACATGATGACATACCCTTACTATTTCAATAAAAATGTGAAGGTTGCAATTTTCTCTTTATCTTATAATTATCAAAAAGACTATTATTAACTTTGCTGTTCCTCAAAGCTCTAACTGACAAATTATTATACTTGGAAGAATAAGGACTAAATGCTGATGGACAATTAAATATTTTAAAATTAGGAGACAGGTTAAATAATCTAAATTATCGCCCAGAAACAACTCTCTGTCAACATTCATTACAGAATGGAGGTCATGTGAGGAACAGATTCAGTTCAAGGTCATCCAATTTTGGGGACTCTTAAGAATTTCATGCCAACAATAGAAAATGTATCAAACTGGGATTATTATGATATTGAATCTTCTCCTACTGCTATTGCCTTTTCCTACTGCTATGGCTTGCAAGTCTCAACCAATAAAATGCAACATCCAAAATCCTATCCCGATTGATCACAAATATTTCCAATCTGGTGACCTAATCATTGGTGGCATGACTTCTTTTGTCTTCATAACTAGAGATGTAGGAAGCTTTGAGAAAGATCCCCATCATTCTTCTGTGGGTGAATCTCTGTAAGACATATTTTTCTTTCTATAGTCTATAGCTTATCTAGATAAAATTGTTTAGACCTCTCTTCTATATGCCATAATTAATTATTGGAATTAAAAATAATATTTTACAGCAAAGTATAAATGATATATTTTTCACTTAAAATTATTTTCTTGTACTCTTGTGAAAGAAATCAACAGCGAGAACCTATGTTCCTTAAATCATTTTTTTAAATTCATACAAATCATTCAATATTTCATGGCTCCTAGATTCTGGAAGTCTTCCCACTCCCCTCCCACTCCCATCCAAAGGCATTGCAGTAGGAGCCTCTAGAATTGACTCTATAGAAGATGTGACATTGCATTGAACCAAAGGAATCATGATCATAGATGCAACATATTTTATATCAGTACATGCACAGGAGTAATATTCTTATGAACTAAATATAGGAGTAATATTCTTATGAACTAAAAGATATTTTTCTGAGGAGGAGGGGAAGCCAGACAGAAAAACCACATATTTTCAAAATTCTTTTATGGGTAAAATCCTCACTCTGCAGTTCTTAATCCATTATTATACTGGGAAGAATAAGGAGTAAGTTTTGATGGACAATTAAATGTTTTTGAAAATAAGGACAAGGTTTCTCTCATTTCCATATAATGCTTTAAAGTCAAGCATTATAAGAAAATGAGAAAAACTTTGTCAAACTGGGATTAATGTTCATTATGAAGACATTGCTGATTCTACAGCTATTGCCATATTCTTTAGTACATCTATTCTATGTGTTATAATTAGCTACTTGATTAAAAATAATATTTCCAACTATTGAATAATATTTTGAACTTAAAATTATTTTCTTGCACTTTCTGAAGGAACCATCATCTAGAACCTATGTTCTTTAAATAAAATTAGAAGGAAACAAAGTAATCATTGCTGGTAGATTCTTATAAGAAAGAATCCCTTTCCCTTGACCTTCCAGTCCCTTCCCTTGACATAGGAATTACAGCATTTTTGATGCTTTTAATTTATTAATCAGTTGACATGAAATTATTATTAGTTTCAAAGACTTCCCCCCCCCCACTAGGTTTAGTTTTACTGACCTTTTTAGATGCATGATTTCATTTGATACTGCATTTAATTTCCTCTGCAGAATCCTGACTAAGTATTATCATCATATCTTGATAATGATATTTGCTATGAATAAGATCAATGAAGACCTCCAGCTCTTACCTAACATTACCTTGGGCTTCAGAATCTATGACAGGTATGCTGGCTATCATGCCAAAATGGAACTTTTCTCCAATGAGAACAGATTTGTTCCCAACTACAAGTGTGGCATCCTGAACAAACTCATATCAGTTGTTGGGTCTATTGATCCTGGAATCTCTTTAATAGATATTTTAGATATTTACAAAGTTCCACAGGTAAGATAGATTGGATTGGTCTTTTCAAACTGCAATGGATTGAAGGACCTAGAGGTATAGTTAACTTGGATGTCAGGGTCACTAACTGAAACAGCATGTGACAATGTGACATAACATCATAAACTCTCCTGTATTTTATTCTACAACTATCAGCTGAAGTAGGTTTATACTTCATGTTTCTATGAACCTATTAAACTGACAGAAGAAAAATACCTAGTGGTCCATTGAGTCTGCTTGTAGAGATTTTTTATTTTTTTGTTAGATGATGGATACATGTTTATCCCAATCATGTTTAAACACAGTTATTGATGATTCACCCACTACCTCTACTGGAAGTTGGGTCCAAACTTCCACTACTCTTTTTGTAAAAATTACTTTTGAACTTCCTTCCTGTCATTTTCAGGCTATACCCTCCCCCTTTCCCTTCTGTCTCCAGGCTGTACAACGTACATAGTCCGTTCTTCCAATCTCTCCTGACATGTTTTGTCCCTCAATCAGAAAGTGAGACTGGCACAAAATTAACCATTAAGCCATCATGGCTGAGGATTTTCACTAGAATCTTTTTGCTCTTCATCCAGAATTTATTAATAATATTGCTTTGAAACTGGGAATATCATGATGAAAATTAATAGAGTATAGCTGTCAATCAAGAAGAAGGTTGTTGTGAGTTATGAACAAGAAAAGAATCCATATTGGAAAAAGTTAGATAGAATAGAATGAGCTGGAAGGGACCTTGGAGGTCTTCTAGTCCAGCCCACAGGAGAACCTATAACGTTTCAGATAAGTGACTGTTTAGACACTTCTTAAAAATCTCCAGTGATGGAGCACCCACAACTTCTGAAGGCAAGTGGTTCCACTGGTTAATTGTTCTCACTGTTAGGAAGTTTTTCCTTAATTCCAGGTTGCTTCTCTCCTTGATTAGTTTCCATTTCATTATTTCTTGTCTGGCCCTCTGGTGTTTTGGCTTTCATGGCCTCCCTAGTCCTTCTTTTCTCTAGACTAGCCAAACCTAAATTCTGCAACTATTCTTCATATGTTTTACTTACCTGATCTATTAATTTAGTGACTGTGTCAAATAATGAAATAAGATTGTTTTTGCATGATCTATTTTTAACAAACCCATGCTGGCTACTAGATATAACTTTATTTGTTTCTAGATATTCACAGATCTGTTTTTATTTTTATTATTATTTTTTCCAGTATTCTCCCAGGTATTGACGTTAGACTAATTTGTTTGTTTGTTTGTTTTATTTTTTTGAAGATGGGAACATTAGCTCTTTTCCAACCCTCTTGTGTTCCAAGATTTTTTTTATTTCATTTCTGAGATAACATCTTCCAGCTCCTTCAGAACTCTGGGTTGTAATTCATCAGGTCCCAGTGATTTATATTCATCAAGGTCAGACTCTTACCATTTTCTTGCTTATTTTAATTTTTATTTCTAGTCTGTTTTTTACAGTTACATTTTTGGTAGGTTGAGATCTAGTTTCTTTCTGTGTGAAGACTGATGCAAAGAATGAGTTAAGCAGCTCTGCTTTCTCTTTACTACCTGTTACTTCCTTGCCATCTTCTCTCTTTAGTGGACCAACTGTTTTCTTGACTTTTTTCTTGTTAATTATAAGTTGAAAGAATTTTTTTTTACATTATCTTTCTATTTTTTTGCATGTTTGCGGAATTGAAATATCTGCTGATATTCTGCCTTAGTTATGTGTTCCTTTTTCCATTTTTTGTACTTATCCTTTTTGTCTTTCAGTTTATTTTTATAAGATCTTTGTGCAGTCATGCTGGTTTCTTCTCGGACTTTTTTTTCTTTTTCTTTTTTTATTATTAAAAAATTCTTTTATTTAAACAAACAAACATTAAACAAACATTAAAAACATTGGACACATTGTGACCATCCTGTTTGGTCATTTCTTTACACAATATTTACATAACAATAAATACCATTATTGCTCAATATACATTGCTTTTTTTATCTTACATATGTATCCCTCATCATTATTTATTTACATAGCCGAACCTTCTTTAATTTCCCTTTTTCCAATTCTTACTCTCTACTTTTCTGACCATTTTTTCTTTCTATCCACTGATAAAATTTATCCCATATTGCATAATATTCCGTCTCCCCCTTGTCCTTCGTTTCCAGGGATTGTCTATCCATTTCTGCACATGTCAATATTTTCTCTATTATTTCTTCTTCTGATGGATTTGATTTTCTTTTTCAGTGGTATTGTGTTGGACTGAGCTTTTATGATAATATTTTCAGTGTTTCCGATGCTTCTTAAGTTGCTTTCCCAATTAGAATTTTTATCCATGAAATTTTTCTTAGACTCTCTCTGAGTTTGTTAACATGAGATCTTTTGAAATTTACGACACTGGTTGGATTATATTCTATTGCTTGTGTTTGCATTATATTGAATTCCAGTATGATGTTGTCACGCTCACCCAAGGTTGTGGCAACTTCAACTCCCTCTATCACTTCTTCTCTATTAGTAAGAATTAGGTCCAATATAGATTTCCTCTAGTTCCCGCCTCTACCTTTGGATGACAAAGTTGGCAACTAAATTGGTTAGGAATCTGTTTGATCTCCCATTTGCTGCAGAATTTGTCTCCCAATTGATATCAGGGTAGCTAAAAATCTCCCATTAATACTGTGGTAGGTTTCCTACATACATTTGTTAATTGATTAGCCAAGAGTTCATCTATTTTTTCTGCTTGGTTGGGTGGCCTGTAGTATACGCCTACTGGAATACTGCTATCATGTCACCCCTAATTCTTCTTTTCTTTAAACTAGCCGAACCCAAATCCTGCAGCAGTTCTTCATATGTTTTAGTCTACAGGCCTTTGATCATCTTAGTTGCTCTTCTCTGAACTTTTTCCAAAGTCTCAACATCTTCTTTGTAGTGTGGTGAGCAATACTGGTTGCAGTATTCCAGGTGGGCCTTAATAGGGTTTTGTAAAGCGGCACTTTACAATCTTGATTCTATGCCTCTGTTTATACAACCCTGGATTGGATTAGCTTTTTTGGCTGCTACTGCATACTGCTGGCTCATACCTAAACCTCCCCCCCCCAAAAGCCAAAAACAAGATGGTGATGCATGTGCAGTGCCGAAAACTCGGCTTATGCACATGCGCAGAAGAAGAAAAAAACAGAAAAAAATTCACATTTTTTTTTCAAAAAATAAAATTAAAAAAGATGGCGGCTTCTACGGACTGGCACCGACAGAACCGATTCTGTGACATCACCCTGACGTAACCAGCAGTTTGCTACTGGGTCTATAGAACTGGTGTGAACTGGGAGGAACCTACCTCTGGTGATGTTGCTTGTTCCACATTTTTCTACCTTACCAAGAAGTGGGTTGTTGTCTACTTTTTGAAATACCTTTCTGAAATCTAAATATACTATGTCCACAGCATTTTGCTGTACTAATTTAGTGACTTTATCAAAGAATGAAATAAGTTTGGTTTGGCATGATCTGTTTTTAACAAACCCCTTCTGGCTACTAGTTATAATTTATTTGCTTCTAGTTGTTCACAGATCTGTTATTCAGATACTAATCTTGATGAACAATATATTTCACTAAAAGGAAAAAATATTCTTGAATTTAGAACAAAGGTGAATGATTACAGTAAATGCAATATGAGCTAAATCAGAACTCTTCTTATCCTTTACAATATAGCAGAAAAACCCTTGCTAACACTAATCCCACTAACACTAAACTTGAGAAGAATTTAAAGAGAATTTCGCAGGATTCTCTTTGGTTATGCAGTGTCACAGCTGACTAATTTAACCTCCAAGAAGTATATAAGCAATTGTAGTTCATAAAAGTCTAAAGTAGGATAAAGCAAAAATACATTTTAAATTTTGTTAGGAAGGTAGTTGGAAAATATATTTAAAATTTTGAGTTAAGTAATTAAGAGATGATAGTTTCTTAATATATATTTCAATATATGTATATGAATTTATTATGAAATTTTGTACTTGCAGCTTCTTGTATTGAGGAGTGTATTATTTTTATTTCATCACTGTTATAATGCTTTATTTCATTTTATCAAGTACTTTGTTAGCAAGAGATCTCTAAACCTGGGACAAGGTAAAAGAACTCTAAGTAGCTAAGTAAATACATAAATAAATAATACACCAAGAGGAATTCAGAGGCCACTGTCCTTATGGAAGCAAAATCAGGGGTTGACAATTCAAATCACCATAGTAATGTAGATGTGAAAGGGAACACAAGAATAATATACCCAGTCATAATCTCATAAGTATTTTGTGCACAGAAATTATACGAAAGCATTTGCTGACATATTTCAAGATTATTAATTTAGGGAGGATATATACTTTCTTTTCTCAAACATATTTTCTTCTCTAATTTTTCTGTTTATCTACCTAATATTTTTCATAGTTCCCAACTGCTTCTTCTCCAAATCAAAGTCCATTCTACTACCACATGGTTGCAGGTGAAGAACTTCATTACAGGGGGATTATTCAACTATTCTTGCACTTCAGGTGGACTTGGGTTGGGATACTTACGAAAGGACTTGGAGGAAGAACATTTGAGCACCTAATCTTCTCAAGGTTTCCTATCTATGGCATCTGCATTGCCTACTTGGAAAAATTCAGACCAATTTATATCAATAATTTTTTTGATAATCTGAAATGGCTTGTTGAAACCTTTCACCTTCTTGTTAAAAGCAAAGCTAATGTTGTAATACTTCATGATGAGAATCTCTTAAATATAAGATGGTTGTTACGCCTACCTGAAATGGAAATAGTTTCTATAAAGCCAAAAGGTAAGGTGTGGATTGTGGCTTCCCAAATGGGTCTTGCGTCATTCTTTTATCAGAAAAGCTGGGATATCCAAGTCCTCCATGGTGCTCTGAGCTTTGGAGCTTACTCAAATGAAGTTGAAGGATTCCAACGTTTTCTTCAGACAAGAGACTATTTCTCCTCAAAAGAGGATGGTTTCCTCAAAGATGTATGGGAACAAGCATTTGGCTGTGTGTTTCCCAATCTATCTGAGAATGAGGAAACTGAGGATGTCTGTACAGGGAGGGAGAAACTGGAAACCCTTCCTGGGGCTTTTTTTGAAATGAGGATGACCAGTCATAGTTACAGTATATACAATGCAGTGTATGCTGTGGCACATGCTTTACATGCCATGATGTTTGGCCAGCAACACAGGCAAAAACTGAATGGCAGAAAACTGAGTCTCCAGGATCTCCAGCCATGGCAGGTAATTTGGTGAATAGTCAATTTTGAAATAGAGGATGTTTGTATAGGAAAGGAGAAATTGGGGAGCCTGCCTGGGGCATTTTTTGAAATGAAGATGAGCAGTCATAGTTACAGTATATACAATGCGATATATGTTGTGACTCATGCTTTACATGCCATGAAGTTGGACCAACAATGTAGGAGAAGCATGAATGGGAAAAAAACACAGTCTTTAGGATCTGCATCCATGTCAGGTAATTCTATGAATAATCATATATTTTAGAAATGGAATTTGAATTGCATTGCCAATCCAGTATTTCACAACCTTCACATCACAAACAGTAGTGAGATGTAGATAGAAAATTAGTATAGGTCAGTGATGGCAAACCTATGGCATGTGTGCCACAGGTGGTACGCGAAGCCATATCTGCTGGCATGCGAGCCGTTGCCCTAACGTAGCTCCAGTGCACATGTGCATGCCAGCCAGCTAATTTTTGGCTTGCGTGGAGGCTCTGGGAGGGCATTTTCAGCCTCCAGAGGGCCTTTGGGGGGCGGGGAAAGCCATTTTCGCCCTCCCCAGGCTCCAAGAAAACCTCTGGAGCCTGGAGAGGGCAAAAAATGGGCCTACCAGGCCCACCTGAAGTCAGGAAACAGGGGAGCGGGGGGATTGTGCATGCATGCATGGGGGGTGGGGCAGCATGGGAGGATCATATGCGCAGGCGCAGGGGGCATTGAATTATGGGTGTGGGCACTTGCATGTGCGCAATAGCATGCACGTGTGTGCTTTGGAACTGGTATAGGTAGTTCTCAACTTCCATAAGAATGGAAAATTATTGTCTTCTAGTTTCTTCTTTATCTTTTTTTTCCTATTTTTGTAGTTTATATTTGATCATTCAAGATAAAAATCCCTTTATAGCCATGTGGCATTGCCTTTGTGCTAGATAGAAAACAACATTTTGACTTTTACTGAATCAAAATGTAGCAACGGCAGACTTTTTTTACATTTTTTATATTTAGAGAAAGACAATATTTTTTTAAAAAAAGTTTTATTAATTTTCTATTGTTTACATTTTGTTAATCCTTAATAAACATCGTGTTGTCTGGGTTAATTTATTTGTTTAGCAGTACAGATTACATTCTTAATTTTCACCCCTTTTTTCCAACCACTGGTAGAATAAGATCCATGTTTGATAATATTCTGTATCTTCTTTCTGTTTAATCTTCAATGTAAATCTGTCTATTTCTGCACAATCCAGTATCTTCCTAATTAGCTCTTCATCTCTTGATATTTCTTCATTATTTTCAATATTATGCAAATATAATCCTCGCTGCTGTTAATACATGTAATATTAAATATACATTTTGCTTATAAATTTTTTCTGTTGCTATACCTAATAGAAAAAGTTCAGGTTTAAAATCTACATGTTTTCCTATCATCTTTTCTAACCACTTATGTATTTTTCCCTAAAAAATATTTGCTTTAACACAGGTCCACCACATATGGTAATATGTGTCCATTTTTTGGTTACATTTCCAACATTTGCTAGATATTTTAAACATTTTTAAAACATTTTAGCTAACCTAGCAGGTGGTAAATGCCATCTATAAAACATTTTATGTAAGTTTTCTTTATAAGAAGTTGCCATTGTTAATTTATAGTTTCTTTCCCATAAGTTTTGCCATTTCTCTAATTCTATATCATATCCAAAGTTTTTTGCCCACTGTACATTGTGTCTTTTACTTGTTCATCCTCCATTTTCCAATTTAATAAGAAATTATATATTTTCTTAATTAGTTTTTCATCATAATTCAACAATATCTGATTGAAGGCTGTTTGTCCTTTATAAAAGCCGTACATTTTCATGTTCTTATTATATCTAGATTGTATTTGCAATTGAGGCCAATTTAATTTCCCTTCAATGTCCGAAATGTCTTTATATGTCACAATTTTTTCAAACTTCACCAGATTTGGATATGTAAATGATTCCATTGTTGAGAGCCATTCTGGGATTCTCAAATAGATCTTAGCTTTTACTTTTTCCCATACAGATAATAGTGAGTTTCTTATGTAGTGATTTTGAAAGTATATGAGAAAGATAATATTAATAGAGAAAGATAATAATAATATTGAAAAATAAGTTCAAGCTTGCCACCTTCTTTTTACAGCTGCTTAATTTTGCAAGTTACTTTAGATATTAAAATGATCTGATATTCCCTGAACAGTTTTTTCTTTTTGGCAACAAAGCAGTAGCTTCTTAAAGTTCATACAAAAATAATGCAACCTTGATTATATTTATTTGATATTTTCACAATAAGATATATTTTTGCATATTAAAACATATATGGTTTTCTGGGACTGGATTCTTTTAATTATTGAAACTTAGTAGACTATAATAGAGTGAATTTGGATAAAGGACACAGATAATTATGCTTAATATGAATAAAAGGACCTCAGAGTAGGTACAGTCTGTCACACATTTAATTTTTTTAAGTAAAAAGATTGAGATGGTATCACATAGTTCTATACATTAATCATTCTTTTTTTCATTCTTTTTTCATATTCAGCTTCATTTCTTTTTGAAAAAGGTCTCATTTAACAACAGTGTTGGAGATGAAATTTCTTTTGATAAGTATAGAAAACTGATTACAGGACTGGAGATTGAGAATTGGGTCACTTTCCCTAACCAGTCATTCTATCGATTGAAAGTTGGGAAACTGGATCCCTGGGCTGCTGAAGACCAAAAGTTCACCATTCATGAGGAAGCCATCAGCTGGCCCAGCACTTTCAACCAAGTAGGTTCTGCATGTAGGTTATTTTATTTGAAATGATTGGAATGATATTCTAAGAGTTAGTGTATAACACAGACAGTACTTCAAATACCAGGAAGAATTTTCAGCAAGATAAAAACACAAAATTTCTGGAAAAAACATTAATTAGATGAATTAGTATTATTTTTCCAAGCATATTTTGTTGTTAACCTTTAAAAGACAAGGAAGATATGTAAAGTTTTTACACCAATACCCTGTTTTCCCCAAAATAAGACATCCCCTGATAATAAGCCCAATTGGGCTTTTGAGTACATGGCAATAAGGCCAAGTGCTTATTTCAGGGTTCAAAAAAATATAAGACAAGGTCTTTTTTCAGGGAAACATGGTATTATTTTAAAGGATGAGGGCCAGTTTAGCTTAATGACTAAGCCACAAGGCTAGAGTCCTGTCTTGGATACAAAGATAGGGCCTGTTGTTTTCTCTCAACCAGGAAGAAGGCAATGATAAGGCAAAATTGTGTGTGTGTGTGTGTGTGTTTGTGTGTGTGTGTATGTTCTCCAACACTTCACATATTAATTAATTTATTTTAATTTTTAACTTCTCATCTCCCACAGGGAGAGACTGTTAAGAACATGTAAAGCTTAACAATATTCTTTTACCTAATTAATGTTTTAAAGTATTTTATTAAATTTCAGAAATGTATAAAATATAAATAACAAGAAAATAATCTTTAAGAGGGAAAAAAAGGGTGATGCAGGGAAAAAACCCCAAAATAGGTGGTACAGACCAGAAGAAAAGGAAGCAGTAAAGAAAAAACACGATTGACTTTCTTCAGTACAGATATAAGCAAAATAATACATTAACTCTTTGAATAAGAGTAGACCATAAAACAAAGTAGTCATACAGAGTTTTAATCATCAAATACCAAGGTTAAATTTGATTTTTTCATTTCAAGCAAAAAAATTAAAAGTGTTTTCAGTGTAGCAAAAATGTTAGTCTTTGGTTTTAGTAGAGCAATCAATTATACTATCTCTGCCAACTCCAGTAACTTTATTATCCATTCTATGGACATTTGTAAGTCTTTCCATTTTTAGTCGAAAAGAAGCATTTCTGTTTTTAATCATGTATAAGAACAAAGTACCAGATTTTTTTTAAAAAAAATATTTTTTGTCCATCAAACCTAAAAAAAAGTTATTCATATCAGAATGCATTGTAAATCTCATTATTCCAGAGATCAAGCATTATATTATATTCCAAAGTTTATTGCATATTTAATCATATACACTTTGACATTCATTTACGTATTCATTTTCAACAATACTTTATACATCTTTGCAATAAAATACTCATCATAAATTCAATTCAAATTCAGTCAATGATGAGTCCCACTAAAATAATTTCAGTATTGGGGAATGGTCTAAGCCTGATATATTTTCCAGTTTCAAAGAGAAGCTACCTATATAATTGGTAGAACTGAAAAAAGAATTCAATTTCAGTTATTTTGATGATTAGGTTGAAGAAAAAATCCTTACAATTAGCATGCAATATTGATCAAAATGGTTTTTATTTTATTTTTTGAAATACATAATTGAACATCTTCCTTCTTTAATTTATTGGATAGAGCTTACCTGTTTCCCTGTGTACTGAGAGCTGCCCCCCTGGTAATTTCAGGAGAAAGCAGGAGGAGAAGCCATTTTGCTGCTATGATTGCCTTCCATGTCCCAAAGAGAAAATGTCAAGCCAGAAAGGTAAGAGACTTTATGAACAAGTTGAAAAATGTTTGTGTAGGTCACTTGAGACAGATCCATGAACATAAAAATAAAGGAGCTGAATTATATTCTTTGTGCATTAACAGGTTTGGATGGTCCAGCACATACCATTCTAGGGCACATTAACTTATTTGCAAACATCTGATTTTTTTTTACATTATTTCCCATTAAAATTTGATGCACTTTACAAAAACTCCAAAGAATTAACAGAATTGATTTAAAAAACAACACAATACAGGTTATCACCGAGTGGACAGAATTAGAACTGGCCACTCAATTATTTAGTGAAACAACTGTGTTTGCAATGTTACTTCACCTTTTTATTTCTCTACACATCTGTAAAGCCTAAAATGTAGGAATTGGTTGCAAAGTTCCTTTCTCATTAGTTTTGCAATTGTGAATGTTAATGAAACCAGAAAATCACTTAGAAAAACTACGTGTACATTTTACCCCACTCCCCTACCCTTTGGAATGCTCATCCAGTGCTACGATACTTAGCAAGAAGAAAACTGATGTTTGCATTTACATTCATTGAAGAGGAACAGATTATAAGAGAGTGAGAAATTATAAAATGCTGTATATGCTGTATATTATGGGCCTATCTCACTTGGAATCACTTAGGAGGCAAAAAAATGGCTAGCATGTTGTCATTTAAGGGTTGCAGAGTCATCCAGCTGGAGGGTTTTAATAAATTAATTAAGATCATAAAAGTGAGCTTGTTAATTTGCAATCAGCACTTTTAGGGAAGTGCTGGGTTGTAGAAAAAAGGAACTGAGGAAGAGTTAGCAGGTTTGGCAATCTCTGTTCTGTGTATGGAGGGCTAACAAAAATAGTTTGGGCACAGTAAATTGACTGTAAGGTGTGAGAAGAAATATTGCAATAGTCATAAACATGGGCATTGGTCAAAAAGTTACTTTTTCATCATTGACATTTATTTATTTATTTAGTTTTCTTCTATGCCGCCCTACTCCCTGAGGACTGAAGTGACATTGACCAAGTCAATTACTAAATTTGAAGACTACATGTAGAGTATTCAATTTCTTTTACATTGGGATTATGGTTTCTTTTTAAACAATATATTACACTAACTTTCACAAAATCTTTTCCACGTAATTCAGAAAGCTTCCACAATTTTTCTTATAAGGAGAAGAAGGAAGACCTTTGATCCTTTATTTTCAGCAAAATATTTATTAATGAATGACCATTAGTTTGATATTTTCATACTGAAAAATAAAAAGTTAAAATATTAAACAATGACAGTGTTATTATTTTTATTTTTTATTCATATTTTCAATAATAGTCTTTAGAGTATCTTGTTCAAAATTGATGTAACAACAAAACTCAAGAAATACATAGACACAGACAGTTTGAAGCACAGTTCAGAAATAAGTATCATGAAATGAAATTATGAATTAGTAACATTATCTTCCATAGCACAGAATTCCCATATTACCCTATGCTCCCTTATGTGCCAAATATGAGAAGAAATTCAGATAGATAATATCAAGACCAGTTTTGCTTTCAGAAAAAAAACTTTTGAATGATACTAACAATATGATAAATATGGAACAAATGTATATAAGTTTATCTATTTAAATTCTAGACATGGATGACTGTCTGAAATGCCCAGAAGATCAATATCCAAATAAGGATCAAGATTCATGTCTTCCCAAGAAAATATCTTTCTTGTCCTATAAAGAACCAATGGGAATAAGTTTAGTTGCTCTGGCAATTTTCTTTTCTCTCTGCACCCTTGTGGTGCTGGCAACATTTTTGAAGTATCACCATACTCCCATCGTCAAGGCAAATAATCGAAATCTCACCTACCTTCTACTCATCTCCCTCTTTCTCTGCTTCCTTTGCTCACTGCAGTTCTTTTTTGCACCAAGTAATATAATATGTCTCTTCCGACAAATTAGCTTTGGCATCATCTTCTCAGTGGCTGTGTCTTCTGTGCTGGCAAAAACCATCATTGTGGTTCTGGCATTCATGGCCACCAAGCCAGGATCCAGGATGCGGAACTGGGTGGGAAGACGACTAGCCACCTCCATTATTCTTTCTGGTTTCCTGATTCAAGCAGCCATCTGTACAGTGTGGCTGTTCACATTTCCTCCTTTCCCTGACATGGACACCCATTCAGAAATTGAGGAAATCATACTGCAATGCAATGAAGGTTCAGTCACCATGTTTTACTGTGTCCTGGGCTACATGGGCTTTCTGGCAGCTGCCAGTTTCACAGTAGCATTTTTATCCAAGAATCTCCCTAGCAGTTTCAATGAGGCTAAATGTCTCACGTTTAGCATGCTGATCTTCTGCAGTGTGTGGCTCTCTTTTGTTCCATCCTATCTGAGCACCAAAGGCAAATACATGGTAGCTGTGGAAGTTTTCTCCATTTTGGCCTCTAGTGCTGGTTTGTTGGTCTGTATTTATTTCCCAAAATGTTACATAATAATTGTTAGGCCAGAGCTAAACAACAAGGAACAACTAACAAAGAGAAAATATCTGTAATCCATGCACAAACATTTCCTTTTTTTTCTATTTATCTCTTTTGATAACCCTCATTTTAAGTCTCCACACATTTAATCAGTGAATTTTGGCCTGTGGGAGAAATTATTAGGATAGGGTTTTTTTTTTTGTATATTAGTAAAGTTGGGTCAAACTAGTCCTTTTTCAATTAAAATTTAAAATTGGAGAAATGAAGAGGGTATGGTCTATTTAAGAATGCAGCTTGGTTTTTGAGGAATATTTGATTAGATTAAAGTTACTTAAAGAATTTAGATGCAGGCTCAGAAAAAAAGAAAAGCTTGTTCCTAATCTAGAATGTATGGACATTAAGAATCTTGTTTTGGAATGCTGTTGTCTGAGTCTGGACTAAATAGCAAGGGACAGTTAAGGAAAGAAGTGTATTTTTAAAGTGTTTTATTCTGATTGTATACATATTGTTGCATTGTTTTATTCTTTTTAACATTGTAAACTGCCCAGAGTCACCTTGTGAATGAAATGGGTTTCAAATAACTAAATTAAATGAATAAATAAACAATAAAAGAATAGTTAAGAAAAAATAAGAGTATTCATCAAAAGGAATTTCTCAATCTTATTTATACTGATCTGATGAAGTAAAGCTCATACAGGTATTTCTCGACTTACAACGGTTCATTTAGTGACTGTTCAAAGTTACAATGGCCCTGAAAATGTGACTTATGACCATTCTTCACAGTTATGACAGCATTCCTGTGATCAAAATTCAGATGCTTGGCAACTGATTCAGATTTATGACCGTTGCTGTTTCCTAAGGTCATGTGATCACCTTTTACAACCTTCTGACAAGCGAAGTCAATGGGGAAGCCAGATTAATTTAACAACTGGGTTGCTAATTTATCAACTGCAGCAATTCACTTAACAGCTGTGGCAAGAAAGATAGCAAAATGGAGCAAAACTCACTTAACAAATTTCCCACTTAACAACAGAAATGTTGGTCTCAACTGTGGTCATAAGTCAAGGACCACCTGTACTGCATATTGGTTCTATAGGGACATAGTATCAACCCTGGAAAAAGAG